>VZQC01006319.1:1806860-1973668 GCA_009823505.1 Rhizomys pruinosus | reverse complement strand
TTTCTCTTCACTTCCTTGATTGTTTCTTTTGATGTACAGAAGCTTTTGAGTTTGATGAGGTCCCATTTGTCAATTGTCGACCTTAATTCTTGTGCAGCTGCTGTCTGATTTAGGAAGTCTTTTCCTACGCCTATGTCTTGTAGTCTGCTGCCAACTTTTTCTTCTATCACCTTCAGAGTTTGGGGTTTCACGTTGAGGTCTTTAATCCATCTGGAGTTGACTTTTGTACAGGGTGAGAGTTAGGGGTTTAATTTCATTCTTCTACAAGTGGTGATCCAGTTTTGCCAACACCACTTGCTGAAGATGCTGTCTTTTCTCCATTGTGTCTTCTTGGCAAGGGGCCTTTTCTTGACACTGCCTTCTAAACATTCGTGTATACCTGTAGATTAGCTCTGTCCTCAATCTTGGTCAGAGAAATTTCTTCAGTGGGAAGCAATTGATATAGAGACTCGTAATTGGTCAAATTGCTGCGAAATAGGTATCTATTGAGTGCTCAGCCCTAAATGGGACGTATGTCAAGTCTTCCCTGCCATGGCTCAGGGAACATCTCAAAGAGGGGCAGAAAAAAAGTCTAAGAACCAGAGGATGGAGAAGAGTGCTGGAAGTTCTGTTCTAGGGACATAACACAGCCATTGTAGGAACGAAGTCACTCCAGTCCTGGTGCCCTGCACAGCAGCAAAGTGAGAAGATTAGTCAACATTCCAGCAGGTAGCACTAACTGGACTCGGGGTTGTTTTAAAAAATATTATATTTATTATTTTTATGTTTTGTGTATGAGTGTATTGCCTGCATATGTGTAAATGTACCTGTGTCACGCAATGCCCATGGAGGTCCCAAGAGCATATTGGATTCCCTTAAAACTGGAGTTACAGGTGGCTGTTGGCCACCATGTGGGTGCTGGGAATCAAACCAGGGTCCATTGCAAGAGCAGCCAGTGCTCTTAACTGCTGAGCCATCTCTCCACCCCCTCAGTGGGTTATTAACAATGAAAAAAGGGGAAGATACCAACGAGGGAGGTGATTCGGGTAGTGAAAGGGAGAGGTGGGGGCACATATGATCAAGATGCAGTGTATACACATATGAAATTATCAAAGAATAGGTAAGATATTATATTTAAAGAAATAGTTCTGAAGCAAGTAACAATAAATTAAACAGAAGGCTAAGTCATCCAATCAATAAATGGGCCAATGAATTGGACAGACACCTTTTCAAAAGAAGAGATGCAAATCATATACAATTAATATACATGCATAAATAAATAAAGACAAATTAAAGACATCTGTATTAGTTAATTTTCTGGGGCTGTGATAAACCATCATGACCAAGACAATTTATAGAAGGACAAGTTTATTTGGGCTTATGGTTCCAGAAGGGCACCACCAGTCACTTGGGGTCGCACAGTGGCAGAGGCAGCCGAAGCAGCAAGCTGAGCCCTCCTGTCTTCTGGCACCTGCCAGAAACTGAGAACTTTCACCTGAGTCAGGTGAAAGTAGGCAAGGCTGTGACTTCTCGAATCCCACCCCTTGCTTCTTCTGCCTCCTAAAGGTTCCATGATGTTGCCCAAACAGTATCACCAGCTGACCAAGTGTTCACATTTATGAGCCTATGGGGGATACCTCTAATTTAAACCACTACGAAGAAGAAAACGATTGCAAGAATTTATCAGCAAGAGTCCTAATCTCAGGAGGTCTGAGAAAGGAGACTCTCTAGACAAGAGGGAGGGGAGAACCCAACAAAACTTCAAGCTCCGGAAATGAAGAACCACAGGCTGGAGAAAGGGCTCAGCAGTTCAAAGCTCTTCCTGCGCTTCCAGAGGACCAGAGTTCAGTTCCCAGCATCCATGTCAGGCAGCTCACAACTGCCTGTATCTACAGCTCCAGGGGATCCAACACATTCTAGCTTCTGAGGGCACCTGCACACATGTGGCATACATTCACATGGAGACATAAATAAACGTAAAAAATGTTTTAAAGAATTACAGGAATGTAGATAACTGGGTAAGTGATAGTGCCTGCTTTTCTTCTGTGCAGTGCTTTTAGATAGGTATGAATTATAAATAGCACATCTTACAATATTTAAAGGAAAAGTCAACATTTATAGCTGTAATTCATGTATAGTTGTGATGCTGAACTACTAACCCTAAGTAGATTATTAAAAGTGAAGTGTGACTATAACAATGCCTAGAGGAACAGTGAAAAAGAATGCAACGTGACGTAGCAGAAAGCTATTACATGAAGTGCATGGATACTTAAGATAGAACCTCAAAAGCAGGCAGAAAAGTCAGCAGGAATAAAATGAGAAAATTACACAAATCAAATGACAGACCTAAATCCAAGTTCGTCGGTAAATCATCATCTGCTATGATTCTAAACACAGCCACTAAAAACTAAAAATTGTTTCCTTCAGTCCAAAGAAGCAAGCAAAGAAACCTGACTCAATTGGATGCCCTGTGTAAGAAACATACTTCAGAATGTTTCTATAGATTAGGATCAACAAACTATACCCCACATGTGAACACCATCCGGCACCTGCTTTTGCTTTGAATGTGCATATGTGCGTGGGGGGGAGCACATTTGTGTGCTGGGGGGCTTAGATGGTGTATACACATGGGGAGATCAGAGGTTAATGTCGGATATCTTCTTCAGTCTCTCCTACCGAATGTGTTTTGAATAAGGATGCCTCACTGAGCCCAGAGCTTGTTGATTCAGTGAGGCTGGCTGACTGGCGAGCCCTGTGTTCCCTGCTTGCTGCTGGCACTAGAGCTGCAGAACTCATGCCTGGGTTTTTACGTGGTTGCTAGGGATCAAATTGTCCTCAGGGCTGCATGGCAAGGCTTTAACTGGCTGAGCCATCCCCCACTCCTCATGACTTGTTTTGTTTTTTAAAAAAGATCGATTTTACTTTAAAAAATATGTATACGAGTGCTCATATCTCTGTGTGGGCACGTATATGTGAGTGCAGGTGGCCACAAGGGCCCAAGGTGTCAGAGGCCCTGGAGCTGAAATTACAGGTTGTTGTCACCCACCTGATGTGGGTGTTGGGAACAAACTCAAGTCTTCTGCAAGGGAAATACAAGCTCTTAACCGATGACTCATAACCTGTTCTAAAGGATGAACAAGGGGGAAGAGATGACAAATCGAATATGACTCACTCACCAAGCTGAAGCATTACTCCTTGCTTTTTATGAGGACAGCCTGAGACTGAGGGATCAAAAAAACAAAGCAAGGAAGCTCAGCAGCTGTCATGGATTTAACCCATTACTTGGCAGGTACAGGCAGGTGGATTTCTGTGAAATCAAAGCCAGCCTGGTCTACACAGCAAGTTATAGGCCAGCTGGGGCTTACTGGAGAGACCCTGTCTCCAACAACAACTGAAAAATGCAAATAGAGGAAGATAGAGCAAGCAAACAAGAGTTTGTATTAATATTACACAGATGAGTCGAGAACCAAGGAAATATCCTCAATGTAAACAGCACCATTCCATGTAGTAAAAGAATCAATTAGGTAGCCGGGTGTGGTGGTGCACACCTTTAATCCTACCACTTGGGAGGCAGAGGCAGGCAGATCTTTGTGAGTTCAAGGGCAGCCTGCTCTACATAGTGAGTTCCAGGACAGCCGGGGCCACAGGGAGACCCTGTCTTGAAAAGACCAAAAAAAAAAAGAATCAGTTAGGGCCTGGAGAGATGGCTCATTGGTTAAAAGCAAGCTCAGTGGTTAAGAGCACTGACTGCTCCTTCTGAGGACCCGGGTTTGATTCCTAGCACCCACGTGGCAGCTAACAACCATCTATAACTCCAGATCCAAGAATCCAACAGCTTTTTCTGAACTTTGGGGCATTGCATGATGACATGGGTGTACTTATCCACATGCAGGCAATACATTCAGACACATAAAAAGTGAAATAAATAAAAAATAATCAACTCACCAACAAGCTGAACGGTCTTAAATGTATGTGTCCCTAAAAGAGAGGGTCCCAAATAAGCCAAAACAGTTGAACAATGGAACACAAGAAGCCTTGGGATTCTCCACTTCTGTCTCAAACATCAGTAAAATAAGGAAAGAGGAATTCTGCAAAGGCGAAGACCTGATGACACTGCCTCCGGCCAATGGTGGGAGAGCAGTCACTCTTTCCCAGCGCAAATGAGGGGCCGCCCTCCAAAGTTTAGCAGTTACAGAGCAGATAGCTAAGCAGGAAGAAGCTGAACACTGAAGTGCTTAATACAACGTGTATTCTTTGACCCTCATGGGCTTAAACTAGACATCAATGACTGAAAAATATGTAGACAAATCCAGAAATATTTGGAAATTAAACACAACTCTCAATACTCCACGGGTCAAAGAAGTACCAAACAAGTAACATCAGAGTCTATCTTAAGAAATTAGAGCTCTCAAAAAGACAAAACAAAACAAAAAAAAACCAAACAAACAAAAAAGAAATTAGAGCTTATAGACCAAAACCAAACAAACAAACAAACCGCCTTTGATCCCATCACTTGGGAGGCAGAGGCAGTCAGATCCCTGTGAGTTCAAGGCCAGCCTGGTCTACATAGTAACATAGAGAGGTCCAGGCCAGCTGGGGAGGGAGACCCTGCCTAAAAAAAAAAAAAAAAAAATAGAAATTAGAGCTTGGTGTGGTGGAGTGCAGCAGCTTTAATCCCAGTGCTTTAGAGGCAGAGGCAGGAGGATCTCTGTGAGTTCCAGGATTGTCTGGTCTATGTAGTGAGTTCCAGGCTGACCAGCGCTGTGTCATGAGACTTTCTCAAAAACAACAAAAAAGAAAGAAGGCAGGAAGGAAGGAAGGAAGGAAGGAAGGAAGGAAGGAAGGAAGGAAGGAAGGAAGGAAAGAAAGAAAGAAAAAGAAGTACAAAAGGGCTGGCACATGCCTTTAATTCTAATCCCAGCACTCTGGAGGCGGAGGCAGAGGCAGGTGGATCTCTGTGAGTCCCAGGCCAGACTGGTCTATATAGTGAGTTGCAGGCCAGCTAGGGCTACAGGGAGACCTTGTCTCAAAAAGAAAAGGACCAGAAAGTGGCTCAGTGGTCAAGACCCTTGTTCTTTAGCCTGACCACCTGAGCTTAACTCAAGAACTCACAAGGTGGTTGAACTCCTGAAAGTTGTCCTTGACTTCCATATGCACGCAGTGAAACGTGCATGCAGGCACACACATATACACACAATGAATAAGTATAATAAAACTTTTCTAAGTTAGAGAAAAAGACAGCTCCACATTCAAGGGAATAAGGCAGAGGGCAATAGAGCAGGACCCTTGACACCCTCCTCAGGCTTGGGCACAAATGCATAGGCACATGCCCCTACACACACACACACACACACACACACACACACACACACACACACACATGCATTGATAAAATAATGAAATCAGATGAATTAAAATTAAAAAATTAGAGGCAGGCTTTTAGAGAGCCACAGCCATGCTCGTTCCTAAGTCTGTGCAAATGTCCTTTTCTTCTTTCTATTTCTGTTCCAAGTGTACTCTCCCTCACACTCTGGACTACACTCTGTCTCTGAAAGCCCTCTCCCTGCCTGTGAGCAGCTACTGAGATTTACAGCTTGTCTGCACTGAGGTTTTTCTTTTAAACCGTGGTAAGATTGTCCTCTCTGAATAAAAAAGAAAGAAATTAGAAAATGAACAAAGATGGCAGATGGAATCAGAAAGATAAAAGGAAAGGGCTTGAAAAAGACTGAACTTCATTTATGATGGAAAGTCTCAGCTAACTGCGAAAAGAACATGCCTCCTTGACCCGCTGAAGGGCATCTGTGGAAACCGCAGTGAACATCACGCTTAATGGTGAAAGCCTCTGTGCTCCTCCTTGCCAACCAAGAAACTAGGCGAGGACAGCTGTTCACCACAGCAGTTCAACATGGACCGTTTTTTGTTTCCTTTCTGCACAATGATGCATTTTTCAAGATAGGGGTATATCTCATCAATAAACTGCTTGCGTGGCAATGATCATGAGGATCTAGGTTTCGTCCTTAGCAAAGAAAACACTGCAAATATGACAAAGACACAAAGGTCCCAGGGGGAACAAGCCCAGACTCACACAGAAACTATCTATATTAAGAGGGCCAACTCTCAGAAAGACAAACTGGCTTAATATCACTCAGAAGGAAAGAAAGAGCGTGAATTTATCTACTAAAGAAACAGAGTCTTTCATGTAAGAAGACTGGCCTTCCAGAAAACAAAAACAAAATTCTGGTTCAGGTGATTTGCACAGGCAAATTCTACCTGATGGTGGATGAAGGGATGGCAGTTCTACCCAAGTCCTGCATGAAAAAAGCAAAGAATGGTTGCTAAGTCACTTTCCGAAGCCAGCATTAACTGACTCCAACATCAAAGCAAAGACAACTCAGCCAGCAGGACAGCACAGCAGGTAAAGGCGCCTGCTGCAGAAGTACAGAGACCCAGGTTTGATCCCCGCCACCCACATGAAGGAGGAAGGAGAGAAGTGACTGTCCATCTGCCGATCTCCACATGAGCCACTGTTTACCTGGGCGAGAGAGCAAAGCAAGTTCAACATAGAAAACATGTCAGTACCATTCCTGTCAACCTGCTAAAGAAAAAAAAAAACCAAACTCATGGTCATTTCTAAAGGAGAAAGAACCAGATTATTTCAATGTCCATGTAGGCTGAAAACTTCTCAGTTAACTGTGAAAAAAGGTGCCTCATCAAGGTGTGAGTTCGGTCTGCTGAAGGGCGTCCAAGAAAGCTACAGTGAACATCACACTCTAAGGTGATGTTCTATCTACGGTGATGTTCTACCACCAGAAATAAAGCAGGATAGCCACACTTATGCAACAACCTCATGACGTTGCCTCTTTGTTTTGCTAGGTGAGAAAGAAGTCTGGGGCCAGGCAGTGGTGGTGCTAACAGAGCGATGTGAACATACTTAATGTCACAGAGCTATATGCACTAGTGAGTCTGGATGATAAATTTTCTATGTGTGTTTTCCAACAGTTTTAGAAAAAAGAATTTTAAGTCAAGTCCAAATGGAAACTCCAGAGTTGGAAAGTAGAATCTCTCATGTGTATGGGCTAAAGATTCGGCAGAGGGCTTGCCCAGCCTTCCCAGGCACCGGTTTGAGCCTCACTTCAACAGCATTAAAATCCCCTCAGGTGAAATATTCATTGAATGTTCTTCATAGCGGAAATGACAAAAGAAAGGGTCAGTGGATTTAAAGATGGATGCAGCATAACAGAGAGAAAGAAAATGGAAGGCAGGCCCTCGGAAGGGCAACAGAGCGTGGAAAGGAAATAGGAAAGAAAAGGCAAGAAGAGAATAAAACTGTGCTTATTGGCAGCTGACTTGATTGTCTACACAGAAAATACTAAAAACCCATTGGCATCCACAAAAAAAGTCCCTAGAATACTAAATCGTTTTAGTGAGGACACAGAATTAAAAGACTTTGGTGTCAAATCAGTCATGTCTCTCTATATTAAAAGTGAAGTTTGGAAACAGATTTGAAAAGCAAGTGCCATACTTGTGCAGCGTTGTTTACAAGAGCCCTAAGTGAAAGCAACACAATTGTCTATCAACAGAAGAACAAGATTTATTTTTTATTATCTCTATGTTTGTGTGTCTCTGTGTAGGAACCTGCACTCCCACAGGGAGCAGAAGAGGGCACTGGATCCAACGAGCTGGGGTGACAGGTGGCTGCAAAGTACCTGATGTGAGTGCTGGAGACCAGACTCAGGTCTTCTGCAAGCACAGTTCTCAAGCACTCAGCCGTCTCTCCATCTCCCAATTCATAATTTTAAAAATACAGTGCAGTCTCAAATACACAGAGCTTACATTGGGGATTTTGCCAGACCATCTGAAGCACAGACATGAGACACAGCTTTTCAATCTTCCAATATGGACTGAAGACTCATGTTTCTCCAAGAATCCTCCAAACCTTCAGTGCCAGACAGGGACTACTGGGACATCCAGCTTGTGGACTGTGCAACTACTGGGGTTTCAGCCTCTTCAGAGTATAGTCTGCCATGTCGGACTACCCAGGCTGTATCATGGAAACCAGTACAGGAAGATCAAGACAGGACTCAGTGTTTACTGGACCTCATTTGGTGACCGTGGGAAGGGAAGACCCCAGTGTGGAGCACAAGGGCAGAACTGATGGTAGTTTGGGCTTGCCAAGGAGGAGCCTTCAAACAATTCCTTAAGGAAAACATGAAATTTCCCAGCCTAATAAAGAAAAAAATAATAAGAAGGGAAAAAAAAAGAAATAATAAATAAACTGAAGATGCTAAAACCTATCGTAATCTTGATATATGTGCGGCATGCATATATGCATATTTTGGAGTGATGCAAATTGGAAGGAACAACAACAATAAAGAGACTGGGTCAAAGAACTGACTGAAACAGTGAACTTCTGCCTGAAACAGTAAACTTCTGCATCAAAAATTTTAAAAGAGACTGAGAAAAAGATGAAAAACATGTTTGGCAGAATGTATGAGCCCTGGTGGGGTGGGGGAGGGGGCAAGGAAGGGGGGATGGGTCTAGATTCAATTGGGAAATTTTGTATGAAATGCACAAAGCATCAATAAAAATTGGCTTTAAAAAATACAATGCAATATGTGCATGCAACGTAAGTATAGTCAGTTTTAAAAAAGGAAAGGAGAGGGCTGGAGAGATGGCCTAGCGGTTAAGAGCGCCAACCGCTCTTACAGAGGACCCGGGTTTGATCCCCAGCACCCACATGGCAGCCGAGAACCATCTGAAACTCCAATTCCAGGAGAACTCCAGTTCCAGGGGAATCCGACACCCTCTTCTGACCTCTGCGGCATTGCATGACACGGGTGCACAAACTTGCATGCAGACAGTACGTTCATACACATACAGAAATAAAATTAATTTTAAAAAATTTTAAAAAGGAAAGGAGGAACTGGAGAGATGGCTCAGTGGGTACAGTGATCCCTGTGCAAACGTGAAAATCTGACTTTGGATCTTGAGCACACACAAGGGAGCAGGTATCTGTGACTCCAGCACTGATGATGGAGGAGACAGGCAGATCCCAGGGGCTTTTCAGCTAGCCAAGCCAAACAGATGTTCTACAGGTGCAGTGATCTAGACCTGGTGAGAGAGCCTGTCTCAGAAAGGAAGGGGGAGAGAGGTTGAGGAAGACAGCTGACACACCTGCCCCCCCCCAGATAGGTAAGCACTCCCACACATATGCATTCACCACAGACAGACAGACACACACACACACACACACACACACACACACACACACACACACAAATAAATTAGTTTTTAGAAAAAGAAGGGATGCTTTGACTTGGATGAACCTCAAGAATGATGTGCTAAGTGAAATAGTGATAGAATGAATGTGGTTCAGATTCCACTTATGAAGAATAGCCAGGTCTATAGTGACAGGAGAAGAATGGGGCTCTCACAAGAGGGGGAGATAAAGCTTTGAAAACAGTTAAAACCATACAATTGAAACTGGGCACAGATTCAGGTTTGTGAGAGAAAAAGAATCCTGTGGACAGATGGCAGTGGCTGCGACAGAGCTGCGCGAACCTAGTGTGTAGAATGGCAACAGGCTAGGGCGGCAGGCTTCGTGCATATTTAAAAAAAATCAAGTCCAAACAGAGATGCTGGGAAGCACAATGTGCTAAGTGAATGCTCTTCCCTATAGCTACAGCACAAGGGAGAGTTAGTGGACTTAGGGACAGACAAACAATGTAACACAGAATGAAGACAATAGAAACGGAAGGAGCCTTAGTGATCAGAGAGACACTTCCAATCAGGTTAGCACACACAGAACCAGAGGGAAGGTGGAACAGAAAAAGGCGCAAAGAAAGAGCCAAATCCTTCTAGTTTGGTGAGACATATTGCTGAGGTTCCAAATGATCATCAAAACCCAAACAAAAGAAATACAAGGAAAGCGTGAGTGTGAGCAGGAAAACCAGTCGTGGCTTGGAAAAGCCGAAATGGAGAAAATGCTCTGGAGAGCAGGGGTAGACAGGAGGCATCCTGAGGACAAGACAGTTACTTTACAGTTATTAAAAACAGCCGGGCGTGGTGGTACACACCTTTAATCCTAGCACTCGGGAGGCAGAGGTAGGCAGATCTCTCTGAGTTCAAGGCTAGCCTGGTCTACAGAGTGAGTTCCAGGATAGCTGGGGCTATAGGGAGACCCTGTCTCAAAAAGGCAAAAAACAAACAAACAAACAAACAAACAAACATTAACACGGCCTGGGGAGATGCCCAATGGGTAAAATGCTTGCAGAAGGACATAAGTTCAGAACCCTAGCCCCAATTAAAAAGCCAGCTGAGGCAGTGCACAGTTGTAATTCCAGTGCTGAAGAGGCAGGAAAAGGGGAATTCCCTGGTGCTCCCTGGCTTGCCAGTGTGACAACATCAGGGAGCTCCAGGCTCAGCAAGAGACCCTGTCTCAAAACGTAAAGTGGAGAGGGGTTGGAGAAGACGCTCAACATAACCTCTGGACTCCATACACATTTGTGCATACATGCACACAACACACACAGACACACACAGACACACAGACACACAGACACACACACACACACACACACACACAGGGTGGGGAAGCAATGAAAACAAACACTGAAAATGATTACCTCACACCCAGCACTACAGGGTGTCTAAAGGTGGGCTAGAGGGGGAAAAAACCCAGGCCTAAAAGCAAGGGTCACAGGGACCGGGATGGCAGACACAGGCGGCTGACAGTCCTTAGCTGAAATTTTAGTTTCCTTAAAAGACAAGTGATCCTTAAAAGAATTTATAAAATTATATTGTGGGTTTTGACGCAAGTGCACAGCTCTCATCTCAAAGGGAATAGGAAGGGGCTTATTCTGAAGCTACATCTAAGTGGTCACGGCCAGGGAATGCAGATTTAGGTCATTCCAAATTCCATGTTGCAGCGTAGGAGCAATTTCATGAGGTTTTTTTTTTTTTTATAGTAACAGAACAAACAAAGTCATAAATCAAGACACTTTTCAAATACATTAGTGGAGTCATCGGAGAGGTGGTTACAGCAACCGGGGAGACTCAAATACGATCTAATGACGCTCTTGGCTTTGGGGTGGAGGAAGCCAGGGGTTTGCTGAGTTAATACATTCCAAAGGAAAACAGTGCTTTGTACAATCCAAATGATTTACCCAATGGTTACAGAGCCATTAGGCCAGGTACAGAGGATGGCACTAAACAGTTAGTAAGAGACTGAAGATGGTGCTAGATAATCCCAACATTCCAAACCCGCCAGTCATTGACGTCTTAATCAGTCACTTTGCATGGAAGGTGCAGGTCTCCCTGGAGCTTCTTTTGACAGCTCCCGCCTTGCACGTTTTTGGAGACACGTATTAGTTATTAGTTATTAAATATTATAGTATGTCTCTCATTTCTAGGAAGGCTCATTCGTAGGACTGGATGTAAATGAGGCTGGGCGGTGGGAGGGAGGGCAGTCTTTAGAAAAGAGGGAAAGCCCGTAAGGCTATTAAGGAAAAAAACCTCCTGGGTTATATCACTAAAATCTACTAACTGTTATGATCTAGATCTGATTTAAGAAAAAAATCCTGTTTGTCATAACTTGTGACATATATTAAGAGTAAAATTTCTAAAATTAGGCCAGGCATGGTGGTGCATGGCATTAATCCCAGCACTTGGGAGGCAAAGGCAGGCAGATCTCTGTGAGTTCAAGGCCAGCCTGGTCTACATAGTGAGCTCCAGGCCAGCTGGGACTAAAGGGAGATGCTGTCTCAAACCCCCCCCCCCAAATTTCTAAAATTAAAATAATCAAGAACGTTGTTTGGCCTAATGAGTGAAGGGAACAAAAGAAAGACATTTTATTTAATTTTTTCGATACAGGGTCTCCCTTTAGTCCCAGCTGACTGGGAGCTTGCTATGTAGACCAGGCCGACTTTGAACTCGCAGAGATCTGCCTGCCTCTGCTTCCCGAGTGCTGTGTTTAAAGGCGTGCAACACACCAGGCCTAAGACAGTTCTTAGCCACCATGTGGGTGCTGGTAATCAAACTCTGCAAGAGCAGTGCTCTTAACTGCTGAGCCATCTCTCCAGTCCCCAGAAAGACACATTTTAAATGACCAAAATTTATATACTTAAAAAAAACTAGGTTGATTGTGTGTTTCCCCTCTACTTGTAGTTATTTGTATTCTATAAGCTATTTTATTTATAATTAGAGTATTTAAACAAGTTTATTATGCTTTAATTTTAGGTTTCTTTTGCCTAGTTAGATATTATAACCTCATGGAATAGCTAGCTCTAATTCCTAAAAAAAAAAGGTCTTCAAAAAAAAATGTCTTCAATATCTAAATTGCCAAAGCTTGTATCTGTGGATGCTCGCTTGATGTGTTTAATTATATTGGTATTGTACTAGCTTTAGTTTGGAAAAGTAATGGAAAGCTACATTATAGAAAATATATATACTTATATGTATATATAGTCTTAATAAGAAAAAGTTTATTCATCTCTTGGGTATAAGAATTTAGATACAAAATACTTATATTTTGTATCTAAATAGTGGAGTTTCTTTAGGAAGATATAAAGTAAGTTTTGGTTACTTTAAAAAAAGATTTTTTTAAAAGAAAATCCAAGTTACACTGAATAATGAGCAAAGAAAAAAAAAAAAGGAACAAAGACACTGCAAACACATGAATCTTCTAAAGATGAAAACAAGTTTTATGCATGATAGGGATTTGAAGTTAGCAAACAGCCAAAACAGAAACACGATCAATAAAAGGAAAAACTATCATCCTTCTGTGCAACTTGATTAGAGCCAATATTAACATTATTTTAGAATTTTAGAAATGGTAAATATTGGAAACAGTTTTAAAGATATCTAATTATAAAGAGGTTTAAGAAACAAAAAGACAAATGTTCAGTTGCTTGGATTGTCAGTGTCCTTGAAGATGAATGAATATCATCCGGCATCTTTGAAGTCCACATGAATGTGTTCTCAGGCTAACTTGGAACATGTTTCATCTGAAAAATGCTAATCTAAAAGTGCATCTCATTCAATTTTGTAGTACAGAAGTAGGTTAGGAGCACTTCAAAATTGTCTTTTTCCTCTAGTCAGAAGGGATCCTCGATATGATTGATATCCTTTTTTTCTTTCAGTTGGTAAAATTATCTTGTTTTCTTTTACCTTAGAGAAAGACTCTGTAACTAATTTTGAATTTTGATTTATCATAGTTAAAAGTCCTTCTCTTTTTAAGCCTTTTTTGTTAATAAACATTACATAGAATAGATAAATATTTAACAAAGAATCTTATTGAAGCTGTGCCTGGTGGTACATACTTTTAATCCTAGTATTCAGGAGTCAAAGGCAGGCAGATCTCTGTGAGATCAAGGCCAGTCAGGTATATATAGTGAATCCCAGGCCAGCTGGGGCTATAGGGAGCCTCTTTCTAAAAAAAAAAAAATCTCCAACAACACCCCCAAACAAACCTTATTGATGTTAACAGAGAATCAAACTTTAAGTTTATATCAAGGTACTGACTTTTGACCTTAATATTTTTAGTAGATTACTTTGTAGACATAATCTGGAAAACCTAAAGAAATAGAAGAATTCTTAAATGCATGTCATGTACCAAAATTAAAACCAGAAGATATAAACAACATAAACAGACATATTACAAGCAAAAAGGTAGAGGCTGTGATTAAGTCTCACTTAGAAGAAAAGCCCAGGACCAGATGACTTCACTGTTGAATTCTATCAAACCTTCAAGTGAAATCTTGTACTAATTCTTCCTACCTTGTTCCACAAAATAGAAAGTGAAGGAACAATACCAAGTTCATTATATAAAGTCAGTACTAGATAAAGACACAGCAAAAAAGAAAACTACAGACCAATCTGCTTGATGAACACAGATGAAAAAATTCTCAACAAAATATTTGCAAACCAAATTCAGCAACATGTTAAGATCATTATTACTGACAGGACATGAAATCAGGGGGGTAGTCATGGGGAGAAGCTGGAGGGAGGGTCTGCATGCAATTACAATATATTGTAAGAAATTCTGGAATCAATAAAAATTATTTCAAAATGTTCAAAAAAGAAAGATCATACATTATGACCAAGTGGGCTTTATCCCACAAAGCAAAGGTTGGATTAATATATACTGATCAATAAATTAGTACCCCATAGCAACACACTGAAGGACAGAAACCATTAAATCATCTCAATAGATGTCAAAAAAAGCATTTGATAAAGTTCGGCATGCTTTCATCATAAAAGTCCTGGAGATGTTAGGAACAGATGGAGTATAATTCAAAATAATAATAATAGAGTGTATACAGCAAGCCAGAGCTAACATTATATTAGCCAGAGACACACTGAGAACATTTCCTCTAAAGTCAGGAACAAGACAAGGATGCCCACTGTGCCCTCTCTTATTTAAAATAGTGATTGAAGTCTTAGCTATAGCAATTAGACAGGAGAAAGTAATAAGTGGACAAACAGAAGAGGAGGAGAACGAGCTATCCTTATTTAAAGATGACATGCTTCTATACTTAACAGACCCTATAGAATCAACTAGAAAATGCATACATCTGATAAATATTTATGGTAAAACTGGAGTAATTAACATCCATGTAAAGAGTAGGCTTCTCATATTCCAACAACATTCTCTTAGGGAAAGAAACTGGGGAAAATATCTTGTTAATAATAGCACCAAAAAATTAAGTACCTAGGAATAAAACTCACCAAAGAAAGAAACTTTTATGAGACTGGAGAGATGGCCTAGCGGTTAAGGGCGCCAACTGCTCTTACAGAGGACCCGGGTTCGATTCCCAGCACCCACATGGCGGCTGAGAACTGTCTGTAACTCCAATTCCAGGAGAACTCCAGTTCCAGGGGAATCCGAGACCCTCTTCTGACCTCCGCGGCATTGCACGACACGGGTGCACAAACCTACATTCAGACAATACATTCATACACATAAATAAATAAATAAATAAATAAATAAATAAATAAATAAATAAATAAAATAAAAAAAGAAAGAAACCTTTATAAGGAAACCTTCAAGACACTGGAAAAGGAAATAAAAGATACCAGATGATGGGAAGATATCCTATGCTCCTGGATTGGCAGAATTAATGCTACGAAAATGGCTATCCTACAAAAATTAATCCATAGACTTAATGCAATTCCTATGTCATATTTCACAGGTCCCCAAAACACAGTCCAAGGATTCATCTGGAATGCCCAAAGACCACATATGACTCAAACAATCCTAAGCAGTGATAACAGAGTTAAGAGGTATCACAATACCCAACTTCAAATTATACTACGGAGTTGAAGTGATCAAGACAGGGCAGCATTAAAACCAGACAGGTAGACCAATGAAACAGAATAGAGGATCCAGAAATAAAACGACAGAGCTGTGCCCACCTAATTCTCGATAAAGGACACAAAAATATTCACTGGAAAAAAGACACTCTATTCAATGAGTGTCACTGGCAGAAGTGTATTTCCACCTGCAGATGAATGAATTTTGATCCACACCTTTCACCTTGTACAAGATCAATTCGAAATGGATCAAAGACCTTCATTTAAAACCTGAAACTCTGAAACTCTTAGATGAAAACAGAGAATATTCATCAGAGCATTGGGGGTAGGCAAGAACTTTCTGAACAAAACATTTATAGCACAGGAGCTAACCCCAAATATCAACAGATGGGATTACATGAAATCAAAAGGTTTCTGCACAGCAGAGCCCACAGGATGGAAGAAAATCTCTACCAGCTGTATATCACACAAGGAGTGAATATCCAGAATATTGAAAGTTCTGGGAAAGATCAATATTAAAGAAATAAAATTACCTATCAACAAACACAAAAGACCAACACCTATCTATAAAAGTGTTCAACATCCTAGTTATCAGGGGAATGCAAAGTAAAACTACTTCGGGATATCACCTTATTCTGGTCAGAAGGGCTGTCATCAAGAAATCCTACAAGAAATGTCTGAGAGGATGTGGAGAAAGAGGAACCTTATTCACTGCTGAGAGGAGTATAAATTAGTACAGCCATTATGGAAACCTGTCCGGAGTTTCCTCAACAAATTAGTACGGCCATTATAGAAACCTGTCCAGAGTTTCCTCAACAAATTAGTACAGCCATTATAGAAACCTGTCTGGAGGTTCCTCAACAAATTAGAAGTAGAAGTACTGTCTGACTCGACTTATCTCACGCTGGGAATCTACCCAGAGAATGCCACACTCTGCTGTATAAACATTTGCTTCCCCATGTTTACTGATGCTCTGTTCACTACCACAAGGAACTGGAACCACCCAAGATGCTCATCAACAGATGAATGGATAATGGAAATCTGGTACATATATGAAATGGAATATTCAGTTCTAAAGAAAATTAAATCACAAAGTTAGTAGAAAAATGGATGGACCTAGAATTTTATAATATTAAGTGAGGTCACCCAGTCAGAGAAAGAAAAAAAAGCCATGTCTCTGTCATATTCAGAGTCTAGTGTATAATATGTAATGTACATTTATATGCTTATAAACAAAGTGTGTGATGGTCTACTCTAACACTTAGAAAGACAGGATAATTTTTATATTAATTTATTTTTTGTTTAAAAATTTTATTGAATTTTTGTATTTTTCATACATTATAGTTGATGGTATTTACAACCTCCCACTATCCCTTATTGTCCATCCCCAATTTATTTATTTTTTATTTTTTTATTTTTTCAAATATCTATATTTTTATTTTTTTTATTTATTTTTATTTATTTATTTATTTATTATCAAATCTAGACCTGTGTCCCCCCCCCAGCCCTCCACCCCACCAGAGCTCATGCATTCTGCCAAACATGCTTTTCATCTCTTTCTCAGTCTTTCTCAATATTCTCCATTAGGAAGTTGACTGTTTTGAGCAGAAGTTCACTGTTTCAGTCAGTTCTTCGATGCAGCCCTTTCTGTTGTTGTTATTGTTGTTGTTGTTGTTGTTGTTGTTGTTTCCAATATGCATCACTCCCAGCTGCCTTGGACAAAAGTTCAAGGGGCCGTGCACAAGAAATACTTACAACTAGGTAATTGGCACTAGCATCCACAGATGAGGGATACAATTCGTTGTGTTTTTCTGGGACTGTGTTACTTCACTCAGCATGATGTCCTCTAGCTCCAGCCATTTTCCTGCGAAGCTCATGATGTCGTCTTTCTTTACTGCTGCATAGAACTCCATTGTGTAGATGTACCACATTTTCTCTATCCACTCGTCAGTTGAGGGGCATTTAGGTTGGTTCCAGCTCCTTGCTATTGTGAAGAGAGCTGCAATAAACATGGCCGTGCATGTATCTCTGTGGTGGCGTAAGTCTTGAGGGTACATGCCCAGGAGTGGTATGGCTGGGTCGGGTGGCAAGTTCATTCCAAGTCTTCCAAGGGTTCTCCACACTGCTTTCCATAGTGGCTGTACGAGTTTACATTCCCACCAGCAGTGGATGAGTGTTCCCCTTTCCCCACAACCTCTCCAGCACTTGGTATCATTTGTTTTCTTGATCCTAGCCAGTCTTATTGGAGTAAGATGATATCTTAAAGTGGTTTTCATTTGCATTTCCTTAATGATTAGTGATGTTGAACAGTTCTTGAGGTGTTTCTCAGACATCTCTAATTCCTCACTTGTGAAGTCTCTGTTCAGTTCTTTGCTCCATCTATTGAGTGGGTCATTTGTTTTCTTTTTTCTTTGTTTTTTGAGTAGTTTATATATTCTGGAAATCAATGCTTTGTCAGATGTATCTGCAGTGAAGGTTTCCTCCCACTCTGTGGGATTTCTCTTCACTTCCTTGATTGTTTCTTTTGATGTACAGAAGCTTTTGAGTTTGATGAGGTCCCATTTGTCAATTGTCGACCTTAATTCTTGTGCAGCTGCTGTCTGATTTAGGAAGTCTTTTCCTACGCCTATGTCTTGTAGTCTGCTGCCAACTTTTTCTTCTATCACCTTCAGAGTTTGGGGTTTCACGTTGAGGTCTTTAATCCATCTGGAGTTGACTTTTGTACAGGGCGAGAGGTAGGGGTTTAATTTCATTCTTCTACAAGTGGTGATCCAGTTTTGCCAACACCACTTGCTGAAGATGCTGTCTTTTCTCCATTGTGGCTTCTTGGCCCCCTTGTCAAATATAAGATGGCTGAAATTGTATGTGCTCAGATTTGGATCTTCGGTTTTGTTCCATTGGTCAACAGGTCTGTTTTTGTGCCAGTACCAGGCTGTTTTTATGACTATAGCCCTGTAGTATAGTTTGAAGTCCGGTATAGAGATCCCTCCTGTGTCCCCCAATTTAATGTACATATAAAGCCTATAGAGTCTAATTTGCATCTCTAAATGTCCTTCAGTGTGGGTTCATTCACTGGAGCCTGGTTAACTTTCTAAGAGTCCCATCCTTGAAAGAAACTGACTCTTCTCTTCCCAGCAGCCATCAGCTGGCAGTCGTTTCTTGGGTGGGTTGGGGTTTCTTCTCCACTTACCCATGTCTGTGCTGGGAGTCCATAGCTGGAGCTTGCATGAGACGAGTATGTTGTCCCCATTGCTGTGAGTTCATATGAGTAACTGAGCAGATGTCTGGTAAACCATTTCCTTGTGGTCATCCTCTGGGCTCTTGTCATCTTTGCCCCCCACCCCCTTCTGCAATGATCCGTAAGCCTTGGGAGGCAGAATCTTGATGTCGATGTCCTATTCGGCGACAAGCACTCTGCAGCCTCTTGTTCTCTGCACATTGGCCAGTGGTGGTTCTCTGTGTTCATCATCAGCTGCTGCATAAAGAAGCTTCTCTGGTGAGTGTTGAGAGATGCATTCATCTATGGTATAGGAGTCAGTTTAGTGCTTTATTTAGTAGAAAACTAGTTTAATACTGCCCCTGTCCTCCCCTGTCCTGTGACCTGTCTAACCTCAGGTTCCTAGTCCTGATATCAGTATCAGCTATGGGCTCTGTTCTTTGAAGCAGACCTTAAATCCAATTAGAAGGTCGTTGGTTACTCCATAGTGTCTGTGCCGCTACTGCACTGCTAGGCATATCTTGCCAAGCCAGTTGTTGTTGCAGGTCACAGGATTCACAGCTGGGTGAGCTTGATGATTCCTTTTCCTTCTGGCGGCATGCATAGCCCCTTCCAGCACTGGGAATGCCAGCCAATGCAGGTGAGGCTCTGAGGTCAGCAGCACTTGTCACTCCTTGTTTTAGTGTCTTCGGCAACAGGGTCTGACCATCCAGTTCTGGTCGGTAACCAGGAGCAGGGCCATGGCCAGTGTTGTCTGAGGGCCTGTGGGACCGCGGCTCAGCAGCTTCTAGAGAAAGACTCCATTCCTGGCATTGAGGATCTTTTCCTTAGCGTATGATATCTAGACAGGGCAATGTACCCCTGTTAGAGGATAACCCTTTCAACCTCTTTTTACAAGGTATATGTATATACTTTAAGGAGCTTCTATAGTGGCAGGTTTCCATACGGCTTTTGCATCCTTGTCCTTCCCCACACTCCCCCCTCTGCCCTGCCCTCCCATTCTCCAGCCCATTTAGCCCTTCCTGCTTTATTATTCCCATTTCCCCTTTATGTCACTGCATTCTGCCACATCTCCCAGAAAACCTTCCCAGCTTCATAACCATTTATTAGTTTCCTGACTTCTCTGCATTTTCAAATTGAAATGTGTACATCCAGGATTTCAAAGCTAGCAGCCAGCTATGAGAGAGCTTGCAATTTCTGTGTTTCTGTTCTGGGCCGCCTCTCAGGATGATTGTTCTCAGCTCCATCCATTCATAATTCCGTTTTTAAGGCTGAATAATACTCCACTGTGTATGTACCATGACCTCATTATCCATTCATCAGCTGATAGACATATAGGTCATATCCAATTTCTGGCCATTATGAAAAGGGCAGCAATGAACATGGATGAACATTTCTGTATTTATGTAGTAGAGTATGGAGTCTTTTGGGTACATGCCCAAGAGTGGCATGGCTGGATTATATGGTAGGTCAGTTTCAAGCTTTTGGAGGACTCGCCACACTGATTTTCATAAATCATTATTTATGAAAATAAATATAAGAGTTCCCCTAAGAAATATAAATATGAGTTCCCCTAAGAAAGGGTAATTAAAAAAAAAAAAA
This sequence comes from Rhizomys pruinosus, assembly GCA_009823505.1. Classification (NCBI taxonomy): domain Eukaryota; kingdom Metazoa; phylum Chordata; class Mammalia; order Rodentia; family Spalacidae; genus Rhizomys; species Rhizomys pruinosus. Next base: position 1,953,558 of record VZQC01006319.1, on the reverse strand, counting down.
GAAGTCTTTGTCTTTCTCATGGTGGGTATATCTGATTGCATTTTTAATTGGGGATTATCTTTTTTGCTACATAGTAAACAGAAAAACTAGAAGTTTGTGCTTTGGAATGTAGTAGAGTTAAGTAAGAGGTTTTAATCGTGGTACACTTACTCTGTTGGAAATATTCTGAGGTGTTCTGTATCAACTTGCAGACCACCGTGACCTTTGTCCTTCCCCTGTGTGCCTTAATGTGCTGGGTGTATTGCTGTAATGAAACAAAGTATATTTAAAAGTTAAAACATACACGTGAAGCTGGGTTATCATATGGGCTGGAGAGATGGCCTAGCGGTTAAGAGCGCCGACTGCTCTTGCAGAGGATCCGGGTTCGATCCCCAGCACCCACATGGCGGCGGAGAGCCGTCTGAAACTCCAATGACAGGAGAACTCCAGTTCCAGGGGAATCCGACGCCCTCTTATGACCTCCGCGGCGTTGCACGTCACGGGTGCACAGACCTACATGCAGACAGTACATTCATACACATACGGAAATAAATAAAAAAATTAAAAAAAAAATTTAAAGATATTTTACATGTTTGTTTAAAATGCTACCTTTCAGGGGAAGAGTGATAAAGTTGAGAAGTTGTTATTAACATACTTATCTGGAATATAACTATGACCATCTGAATTTGAAATGCCTTAAAAACTTGGTGATTCTGAGTTCAGGGGTTATTTGTTTTCAGTGTCTTAGTTTCCCTACAACACTTAAATGTTTTCTTTTCTTTTTTTAACCCTTTTGGGACAGGGTTTCCCTGTAGCCCCAGCTGTCCTAGAACTCACTATGTAGACCAGGCTGGCCTTGAACTCACCGAGATCCACCTGCCTCTGTCTCATGAATGCTGGGATTAAAGGCCTGCACCATCACCATACTCTGCTTTTCTTTTTTCAATGTATATTTTTATTGAACTTTTGAAGATTTCATACAATACATGTTAATTGTATTTAGACCCCTCTTCTTCTGCTCCCCCCTGCCTACCTATTGGGGTTCCTGCATCCTGTCATATATGTTAAGGCCTACTGAGTCTAGTTTGCATCCCTAGACATCTCTTAATGCAAGTTCATCCCCTGAAGTCTAGTCCGTCTAGCTAGCGTCACTCCTTTAAAGAAGACCTGCATTCCCTCCCCAGCAGTGACAGCTACCAGTCGTTCCCAAGACTGGGGCTCGGGCCCATTCCTCGGATCTTTTTTTTTTTTTTTTAATTATTTATGACTTTTATTTTATGCATATGAGTACATTTCCTGTACGTATGTATTACACCTGTGTCATGTAATGCTCCAAAGGTCTGAAGACGGTATGGGATTCCCCTGGAACTGGAGTTAAGGATGGTTCTTAGCCACCATTTGGGTACTGGGAATCAAACCCCGGTCCTCTGTAAGAGCAGTCAGTGCTCTTAACCACTGAGCCATCTCTCCAGCCCCCATTCTCCACTTCTAGGCTGGGTTTTGTCTGACTGAGTCAGCATGGGTCTTAGGCATGCTGATACCATTGCTGTAAGTTCATATGTGGAAGTTCCTAGAGACCTAGGAGACTCTGTTTCCTTAGAACCAACCCTGGCTCTTATTCATGGACCAGAGTGTAACAGGGCCTGGTACACAGAAAGCTAATATGTCCTTCAACTCTTACGAGCAAAGCTTCCTCCTGCAACAGAGTGTGATGCACACAGAAGACCACAATTAGCCAAAATATAGAGAAGACATTTTCATTCTTTTATATTTGAATATTCTATATTCTAAGTAAAATTGACATTCAAAAATTTAATAACCTTATATTAGATTATAATCATCTTAGTCATAACCATAGCTACTTTTTAAAGGTTAATTTTCATAATCTTTTTACAGCGTATTTTAATCTTTTAACATTATTCTCATCTATTTTCATTTAGAACAATCTTTATCTTACGAAGAAAAGTCCATTTTCATTTAAAAACACATTTCATTTTTAACCTCTTTCATCTCATATCATAACCTTTTATCTTTCCTTTTAACTTGATACTTTTATAATCATTAATATCATTGTTATTATTTTTATAAAATATAGAAACTGGCAGAGGTCTGACTAAAGCACCCAGGGAAAGGTGTTGCAGCCCTGGAGACCAGAGTATCCATGACTGGACAGTCTCTAGGTCCTCCTCTCCATGTGGTGGCTGTCACAGTCCTCCTGAGCAGGGATGGAGGAAATCTCATTCCAGGCTACAGTGGGATCATCAAGGGTCCAGTGCCAGTCTTTGGAGAGCCAATGTTCTAGTTTGTCTTCCATTGCTGTGACAAAACACTCTGACCGACACCAACTTGGGGAGGAAAGGGTTTATTCAGCTTACATTTCCCTGGTCACAGTTCATCACTCAGGGAGCCCAAGGCAGGAACTCAGGGCAGGAACCTGGAGGCAGGAGCTGAAGTACAAGCCATGGAGGAATGCTGTTCACTGGCTTGCTCCCCTGGCCCATGCCCAGACTGCCTTCTTATACTGTACACAACAACCTGCCCAGGGTGGCACCACTCATTGTGGGCTGGGCTCTACCACACTGCTTGACCATCAAGACAATACTCCACAGATGTGGCCACAGGCCAATCCAATGGAGCCAATTCCCCAATTGAGGCTCCCTCAACCCAGGTGTGTCAAGTTGGCACTAAAGCTACCCAGCACAGCCAATCTGAACATTTTCCCCAGAGCTTCAGTTTCTGCAGCATTTGGGATGGAACAGGGATTCACTGTGGAGTTCATGACATTCCAGGGTGTGGATGTGCACCTTGAGGGGTGAATGGGGCTGCCTGGACCCTGTTCGGAGGGGTTCTTTACAAAGAAGTGATGTTAGAGAATTACGGAAACGTCGTTTCACTGGGAATACATCTCTACCTACTACTACTGAGATTCACTGTGTGAATTCCTGCCCAGCCCTGAGTCATACCCTGGCAAGCGATTTCTCTGGGAAATACTAGCAGTCCTTACAGCAGGAATCACCCAGGGATGGACTAGGTGTCACCTTTCCATCACCAGTGCTCACCTGTGCACACAAGTGCCCTTTCCACGATTGTGAGGTGTTGACCTTGGTTGATGAAGTAGATATTCTTCCGGATGCCACCATTGTGTAAAATGTTACCAGTTCCCAAATGACCTTTTGTAAATTTCTAACATAAAGGGCCAAAGAAACCTTCCTTGAAACCACACGCATTTTGAACCATACTTGGTCAGCTGCTGTGTTGTAGAAAACCACAGTTAACTCTCTCTTCAGTTGTGTTGTTTTTGCATTGTTCTAGGGGAACACACACACACACACACACACACACACACACACAGCACATGCACTGTATGTTCTCAGTAGCCAGGGGGACCTGCCCCCTATGATGCCTCCTCACTCTCTGCTAACTGCCCCATCGCTGACCCCTCCCTTCAAGGTTCTGCCTCCCTGGCCTGATTCTTTGTGGTACCTCGCAAATTGATGTATTTATATTACTTTTACTAATTAAGAGTTCCTTAATGCTGTCTTTGATGGAGTGGAAGTGGGGGGGGCATCAAAATGGATGTATATTTAAAAACCGTACATTGTTAACTGACAAATATGCATAATTGTAACCTAGTGCTCATTTTACCAAATACAGACTTTCCAAGAGTTGAAAATTTTAGAAAACAATTTTAATAAAATAATTGTAAATGAAAACCTGAGAGGTTGTAAAGCATAGAAAACAGTTGTAAGGTATCTTAAATATTATGAATACAGGTGAAACACTTTAATAGTCTTGTGCTTTCTTAAACCAATTTAAATTAATTATTTGTTAAAGACTTGAGTCATTTTCAGAGGCACTTTGAAATTGCTTTTGTTGAAAAAACATTCGCTTCTCATTATGGTTCACTTGGCATGTAAAGTGAGATGGATTTTGGCACTTTTTTTGCTTTAGTCCTTTGAGCTACCTGTTTTCCTTCACATTAAGAATGTTAATCATTTAGCAAGTCTTTCCCCTAAACTAAATTCTGTCTTTAAAACCAAAGGTCCAGAGATGAATAACTGTCCTAAATATATTATTATGGTGTAACGCAGTAGGATTCTCTGTAAATCTTAAGATGTCTTTTTAATCCTTGAAGCAGAATTTTCTTAATAACTTTTTCTTTGAGGCACTACTGGTTAAAAATATCCTTAAATCCTTGAAAAGTTTATATTGATATGCCCATTCTCTCCCTCCCTCCCTCCCTCCCTCCCTCCTTCCCTCCCTCCCTCCCTCCCTCCCTCCTTCCCTCCCTCCCTCCCTGTATCTAAACCTACAGATATAAGTCATGTTTTTAATCCTTGGAATAAAGAGTTTGGCCTCTCAGAGAAGGGCAGTTGTCCCATAGAAAAAGTTGCACCCCGGAGCAGGCACTATCATCTCTTAAAATTAATTTAGATCCTAAAGAAATAGGCATCTTCTTGAAGAGTCAGACTTGAGACCAGAATTAAAGAGGTGCCATCTTGACCGGGACTGTAGAACTACGTATATCTCATCTTAGAAAATATTTTCTTAAAGTTTAAATTTAAAAATTCACATTAATTCCTCCAAAGAAAGATCCAGGACTGTTAACCACCTCTACTTGTTTGACCAAATGGTCCCATTGATTAAATAAACTCTTTGTTCTTTACTGTTATCTCCCCCTACATGTGGCCAAGCTCATTTAGCCATGAAGCAATTAGAATTGGGACTTTTTCCCTCAAAATTTTAGTTTTACTACAATGAGCCAAAAGGAAGCTGGGCCAATTTAACTTTACATGAGCACTTATAAGCCTATTTAGTATGGAGTAAATGATTTTTTTAAGAGCATGTAGACAATGTATGCATACATAATCATAAATAAAGTTACATTTTTAAAAATCAGGATTTTGTTGGAATTATATCTCCTGTAGTCTTCAGATGAAAAGAAACATAACACAAAGAGCATTAGCAAGCGGCATGCATGCATGTGCGCACGTGCGCGCGCGCACACACACACACACACACACATTATTTTACATTAGCTCAGCCTTAATAAAAACCACACATTTAACAGTTTTATATTAAGAATATTTTATAAAAGGAAATCCTATGTTTTGAGTCCCAGGTTTGCTGGTCCACACCTTTTATCCCAGCACTCTAGAGGCATAGGCAGGCAGACCATTGTGAGACTGAGTCCAGGATGGTCTATTTAGTGAGTTCTGGCATGGTCTGCATAGTGACTTTCAGGCCAGATGGGGCTACAGGGAGACTGTGTCTCAAAACACAGAACAAAAACAATGAAAAAGTTAGAGACTTGAAGTCCTGAGCTCCATCCCTGAGACTTCTTAGGGTCACAGGGATTCCTGTCCCATCCGGTACCCATGTCCCGTCTAGTACCCATGTCTTGAGTTGTGGTAGTTGGGCCCCAAACAACACCAAATACTACTCACCTGGGCCATAACTTAGAAAGTTGAGGAAACAACAAAAAAAGATACAAACATTCAACAGGACAGGACACTTACCCACACTAAGACATACCACCACACAGTCCAGATGCCCAGGTCTCAGCAAAAACACCAATACAAATAACCAAGATAATATGGCTACTGCAGAAATTAGCAAGCCTGTTGTAATGCTTCCTGAAAATGATAACCTAGTGGGTCCTGTACAGGACAATGACTTCAAAGTAGAAACTATAAATATATTCAAGGAACTTAAAGAGAATATAAACAAAAAACTGAATGAAGACCATGAGAACACCAACGGTCGAATGAAGTAACTAAATTCAAAACATGAAGTTGGAATTCAATAAAGAGATAGAATATCTGAAGAAAAGCTGGTCCGAAATAAAACTTGAAATGAAAAACTCAAGAACTCAAACAAAAAGCTTAGAGGAAAGAAGAAAAAAGGAAGTGGAGGAAATGAACAGCGACTGTCAGATATGAAGACAAGGTTGGGGAAATGGATCGCTCAATCAAAGAAGCTGTCAAATCTAAAATAACCTAGGAAAGGAACATGAGAGACCTCCGGGACTCTGCAAAAAGACCAAACCTACAAATCACAGGCATAGAAAAAGATGACAATATTCAGGTCAAATACACAGAAAGTACTTTTAATAAAATTATAAAAGACTATTTCTCAAACCTAGGGAAATAGATACATATCAAGGTACAAGAAACACACAGAACACCAAGTAGACAGAACCAGAAAAGAAACTCCCCACATCATGTAACAGTCAAAACATGAAAGATGCAAGAGAGAACAAGCAAGCGTCACGTAAAGGCTGACCTGTCAGAGTGACAGCTGACACTTCCTGTCAGAGTGACTGACAGCTGACACTTCCCATCAGAGTGACAGCTGATGCTTCCTGTCAGAGTGACAGCTGATGCTTCCTGTCAGAGTGACTGACAGCTGACACTTCCCATCAGAGTGACAGCTGACGCTTCCTGTCAGAGTGACAGCTGACGCTTCCATGTAGACTGGGAAAACCAGAAGGGCATGGACTAAAGTCACACAAATCAAGAAAGAATGTAGATTCCAACCCAGACCACCAAACCCAGCAAAACTGTCGGTTGGAATTGAAGGAGAAAGAAAAAGCTGTCCATGATAAGAATAGATTCAAGGGATTTATGTCCACAAAACCAGTTCTACAGCAAATACTTGATGAAATACTTAGAGAAGATTAAGCACTCTCAATAGGGCACAAAGTATAAATAAATTATCCCAGAACAGCCAATCAAAGATATCTAATAAAACAACACTACAACATCAACATAATAGGAATTAATAAACATTGGTCAATAATCGCCCTCAGATTTAATGGTCTGAACTCCCCAGTAAAAAGACAGAATAGCCAATTAGAGTAGAAAACAGGATCCATCAATTTGCTGCCTCCAAGAAACCCACTTCACTATCAATGATCAGCACCACCTTAGGGTAAGAAGATAGAAAAGGATATTCCAAGTAGGTGGAGCTAAGAAACAAGCACGTATACTTATTCTAATATCCACCAAAATAGATTTCAGCAGAGACAGGGAAGGTCACTTCATACTCATTACAGGACAAATCCACCCCAAAGACATTACAGTCCTAAATATACATGCATCTCACACAGGGACCTCCAGTTTGAGAAAAGAAACTTTATTAGCTCTAAAATCTCATGCTGAGCCCAGTAGAGTGATAGCGGGTGACTTTAATACCCAGCTGTCATCAATAGACAGGTCAACCAGACACCTGCAGGATTCCACCCAAACACCAAGGAACATACTTTCTTTTTTTAATTTTTTTTAATTAATTTTATTTCTGTATGTGTATGAATGTACTGTCTACATGCAAGTTTGTGCACCCGTGTAGTGCAATGCCGCGGAGGTCAGAAGAGGGTGTCAGATTCCCCTGGAACTGGAGTTCTCCTGGAATTGGAGTTTCAGACGGTTCTCGGCCGCCATGTGGGTGCTGGGGATCGAACCCAGGTCCTCTGTAAGAGCGGTCGGCACTCTTAACAGCTAGGCCATCTCTCCAGCCCCGGAACATACTTTCTTTTTTTTTAATTTTATATCAAAATATGTAGTGCATATTTATTTGTAATAATTTATAGCTCAAGGAAAAGTTAAGCAGTTAGTAGTTACCTGCTGTACTGCATTAAGTTCCAGAGCCTATTTAAATATAAAAATTAGGTAATGTTACACAGATTTTACAAATAGGTAGATTTTGTTTACATACTTTCTTAGCAGCCCATGGAATGTTCTTCAGAATCAATCACATATTAGGACACAAAGCAAATCTATACAAATTTATGAAAACTGAAATATCATCATGGATTCTATCTGACCACAAAGGAATAAAGCTGGATATCAAGAACAATAAAAATGAAAGTCCACAGATTCCATGGAAGCTAAACCCTACTGAATGAAAATTGGATTGCTGGTGAAATAAAGAAGGAATTAAAGATTTCTTAGAATTGAATGAAAATGAAAACATAACTTAGCAAAACCCTTGGAACACAATAAAGGAAAATTTATGACATTAAGTCCCCACACCAGAAAATGAAAAACATTTCATATAAATAAATTAATGATGCACCTGAAAGCCTTGGACAACCAAAAATAAACATAAAAAACACAGATAGGAATATATATATATATATGTATATATAATACATATTATATATAATATATATGTATATATAATCAAGGCTGAAATTAATGAATTAGAAATGAAGAAAACAGTAATCAGTGGCAATGGAGAGTTGGTTCTTTGAAAAGATTTACAAAGTTGACAAATCTCTAGCTAAATTAACCAAAAGAGAGAACTTGTGCTAATAAACTCAGAGATGAAAAGGGAAACATTACAACAGACCCCAAGGAAATTCAGAAAATTGTAAGAACAAACTTTAAAAATCTGTATTCCACTAAACTAGAAAATCTACAAGAAATGGATACATTTCTAGATATGTAAGGCCTACTAAAATTAAATCAAAATCACATAAATAATTAAAACAGACCCATAGCAACCAATGAGATAAATATAGTAATTAAAAATCTCCTAATTAAGAAAAGCCCAGAACCAGATGGACAGAACTGAACACCACAAACCTTCACAGACCTGATACCCATGTCTCCCACCAGAACTTGATGGTGAAACCCTGTTGCTGAAGACATTACATACATGAGCTGTAGAGCAAACAGGGACAGATCAAGCTGGTGCAGACTCCAAAGCCTCATCTCTACTAGTGCAGAAGAAAAAAAATAATCATCAGCCTCATCCAGCTGTGAATCCTGTGAACTACAACTGGCCTGGCAACATATGCCCACCCGTGATCTAGTGGCATGAATGTTTTGTGAGTAACCACCACTTTGTAATTAGAATAGAGCCCATACCTGACACTGATATCAGGCATAGGAATCTAAGACTAGACAGGTCACAGTTTTCTACTAAGTAATTCTAGTATTAAACTGATTCCTAATGACTTGTTATTATACCTAAGAGTAACACATCTTTCAACTCACAGAAATCCACAACTGGCCACTGTCTAGAGAACAAGGAGCTACGGACTGCTTATCTCTGAAAAGGACACCTATTTCAAATTTCAGGTTCCAGCTTAACTGCCTCTTAAGGTGATGTAAAATTTTGACAGCCTTCACTTTTATTTCACTGAAAGCACTTATCCTATAGGATTCTTAAAATCACTCAACGACTTTCACATAGAAATCATGACGATTTCATGTGTCAAAAAACTCTGGCTCCTTAACATTTTCTTTTTAAATCAAGTTTATCTCTCAGTTAGGGAAAACATTGGCTTAAGAAAATAAACACTTTCTGTGTCTGAGAAAAAAGCTGTTCAGAGTATCAAGGTTTATAAGGCAGTATATATTTATCAGGACTTGTAATATATCACTGAAATATATAAATCTGTACATGTGTATTTTAATTGGGCTTGTGAAAAATAATAAAAATTAATAATTCTGACACAATAAAAATTAGTTTTAAAGAGCCTGAAATAGCCATAGTTTATTAGATTTTTTTTCTTTTCTTTTCTTTTTTTTTTTTTTGAGATAGGGTCTCCCTGTTGCCCTAGGCTGACCTTGATTTCAGAGAAATCTGTCTATCTCTCCCTCCCCCTGAGTATACCACCATGCCTGGTGGCTAGATATTGTTTTACATAATCAACAAATGAAAACAATTATCACAGATACACCTGATACCATTGGAAAAAAAAAGTAGAAAGTTTATATCTGTATACCTTTGAGGTGAGTTTGAGGCCAGCCTAGGCTACATAATGAGTTAGGCTAGCAAGGGCTGCATAAGGAGACCATGTTCCAACAACAACAACAACAAACTTAACAACAACAAAAGAGGAAGTTTGTCATGTAGACTTGAAGGAATCTTTCCTTCTTTAGAAGAGCTGAGCATATGAGGAGGCGATGTTGTTAAGGATGAAAATGTTTCACTGCTACTTTCTGCCAAGGGTGTGGCTTTTGTTTTACTCTTTTGATATACGGTGAGGCTGAATTATATTTCCCATGTCGGCTGTGCATCTACATTCTTGGGTTAGGCATCATCTACCAGCGCAGTGTCAATCTTCCCTTCTAGGTCTGACAATGTTCGGTTGTCTCTGATCTTGGATTAGGGAACACAGGCCTGTCCACACAGCCATTGACCCATCATTTGGTCACCTCTAATGGACAACTGGCTACTTTTCCCTCTAGGCATCTTTAGAGGCCGTTGGATCAGAAGTGATTCTGTCCAGGCTAAAGTGTAAAGACATAGATACATACAACGGCTGTTTATTTAATTTTAACTCCTCATAAACTGAGACCATATGGAGCTTAAACTTATCTAGTTAGACCTTAAATTTACGTCCTAGAAGGGGGAAGCTGATTGAGTTGCCCTGTCTAAGCTATTAGCTTTACAGAAAGAGGAGAGAGGCAGGGAAGCAAAGAAACAGAACGCTTTAAAGATTCCGGTTAAGAGAAAGTACCGAAGCCGTGATTCCCGACGTGATCTGTTGCTGTGGGGCAGCAGTTCTCATGCAGCCTGTCTTCAGATGCTCTTTTGCTATGTAGACTACGTTGGACTCAACCTCAGAGATCTGCCTACTTCTGCCTCCTGAGTGCTGGGACTAAAGTCTTATATCACCATACCCAGCCGTATAATAAAGGTATTTTGATGTAGGCTTAAGCATGATGGTCAAAAGAAAAAGAGATACCCATGGAAAAATAGAAAAATATCTCAGTGTGAGCACAGCTTCCCAAGGAAAACAGCCTTATAAATGGGAATTTTAATACAGCATGGAATCTCTTTTTTCCAGCTTTTGTCTTAAGCAGGGCATACTCTTTTCCTTTGATATAGAATTCTGCTCTGCTATGTAAACTATGTTGGACTCAACCTCAGAGATCTGCCTACTTATGCCTCCTGAGTGCTGGGACTAAAGTCTTGTGTCACCATACCCAGCCATATAATAAAGGTATTTTGATGTAGGCTTAAGCATGACGGTCAAAAGAAAAAGAGATACCCATGGAAAAATAGAAAAATATCTGTGTGAGCACAGCTTCCCAAGGAAAACAGCCTTATAAATGGGAATTTTAATACAGCATGGAATCTCTTTTTTCTAGCTTTTGTCTTAAGCAGGGCATACTCTTTTCCTTTGATATAGAATTCTGCTCTGTTAGGAGATAAAGAAGGAAGAGCAAGTTTAGAGAAAGAGATGACAAAGGGGTTATTCTCAGAATTTATCTTTAGGGTAGAAGTCCCAAACTGTTTTAAAATTGATTTTTATTTATTTATTTTGCATTATTTTTATTTTGTATGTATGCATGTACTTTGTGCATGTATGCAAGAGCACCTGTGTCATGCAATGCCCTTGAAGGACAGAAGAGGGTGTTGGATCCCCTGGAACTAAAGCTATGTGGATTCTGAGAATCAAATGTGGGTCTTCTAAAAGAACAGCCAGTGCTCTTAACTACTGAGCCATCTCTCCAGCCCAATTTCTTATTTATTTTCAAAATCTTTTAACTCACATGGAATTTTTAGAACTCTGATTACATTTTGTTAATTGCTAATTTTATCTTTTTGTATGATTTTACATTCTATTTAAAACAGGCTGCTTATGTGTGATGTTTCTTCATATCTTTACTTTTTTCTTTTCTTTATATCTTTACTTTTCTTTTTGTTTTCTGCCTAGGACTTCTAGTTAAGTGTACGTAACACAAATAAACCAGTTTAGGGATAGTAAATGTTTCCCATTGAGGGAAACAGAAAAATCAACTTATTTTTAGTTGGATTTCCCCCTTTTTTCACACTTATAAGTTGAATTAATACACTAATAAAACATAAAGCCATCTGGAGTACCAAACATCTATTTTTCCTCAAATATTTCCCTCTTTCTTAGATCAGATATGGGGGGAGTGTGTATGTGTGGGTTGCTGGGGGGGAGGGTTGTTAGTAAGCTTACAAAACAAAGTGCCTTCAGAAGCATGGAAGCAAACAAATACACCAACCTGAATTTCAGAAACTAAAATACTTTTAAGGCCAACTAACAAAATATATACCTTAAATCAAACACTTTGAAGGCAAATCAAAATAAAAAAGATACCTATTAAACAGGATCCTTAAATTATATAGGCTCCTTAAAATACTAGCTCAGATTGAACAAATAGACCATCGCCCAAGCTAAGGGAAGTCTGAGAGAGCCTCCAGGAAAGAACTTACCACAATCCACCTGGGGAGATAGTGCCAGAAGGTTTGGACTCAATGGGTCCCTGTGGGTACCTTGCTTCTATCCAGGTGACTCCCTGGGAGAGAAGTGGATCATTTCGGAGTGTCACATTGTAGCCCCACAACAGTTGGTGAAAAAAACACAATTCTCATCTCTCAGTGGATAACAGATAGTTTATTCTGATTCAAAATACGTGACCATGGCCTGGGATCACAGATTTAGGTTACCCCAAATTTCATGTTCCAGCAGGGAAGCAGTTTGATGAAGTTTTTATAGTGACAGAACAAAGAAAAGTCACAGATCAAGGTACTTTTCAAACATATTGGTGGAAACATTAAGTACATGTTTATAGCCAAGTGTTGAAATCTCAGCTACCGGCCTCAGATGTTATCTGATGACACTCTGCTTTGGGGTTAATGGGAGCAGGTGGTCTGTTAAGTTAATACATTCCAAAGGAAAAACTGATACTCTGTGTGTACATTCCAAATGACGCAGCTAATGATCACAAAGCTGTTGGGTCAGGTACAGAGGAAGACAGTAAATGTCTATTAAGAGGCTACAGAGGGCCCAAGATAATGACTTCAACATGCTCTCTAGACACTGAGATTCTAATCAGTTAATTGCTTTGCAGAAAATAATGGAAGGTGTGGCTCTTTATGAACTTTAGGAACTTTTTGTGCAGATGGCTGTATAGCATGTATATCTGAGGAACGTGCACTGACAGTCAACAGGACAGGTAGTATTGTGGTGCTGTCAGAGGTGCAGTATCGACCTCCCCCTTCCTTGCCACGTTTTTCCACCTTGGCTCTTCTCTGAGCTCCAAGTGATCTATCTCAGACTCTGTCTACATTCCCATACCCTGGCTGTGGCCTAGGAACTTTCCTCCAGGCATAAAAGGAGGAAAAGTGCAATGAAACAAAGGAAGATATATCATAATATGCAAATGGCCTAAACACTCCAGTTAACAATAAGACTGAGCCAGCAATGTGGGCTCAGTGGGTACAGGTGATTGCTGCCAAGCCTGAGGCCGGGAGTTCAATTCCCAGGACTCCCATGGTGGAAGGAGAGAAGCGACTCCCACAGGTTGTCATCTGACCTCCATATGTGCAGCACAGCTCCTCCCTCGTCCAATAAATACATGTGACAAAAATTGTGAAAGAAATAAGAGATTAATATAAACTGGGACATAGAAACAAACCTTAACCCTAGTATTTCCAAAAAACTTAGCTCTATCTGTCATTGTACGTGTATGATGTGTGTGTGTGTGTGTGTGTGTATGTGTGAACGCACATTTAAGTGGCAGCCAGCAGGCAATCTTAGGTGTCAGGTGTTAGTCGTCCCCTTTTCCTTTGTTTACAGCAGGGTCTTTTCAGTGTTCATCTCTGTCCGGCAGACTTGCTGGTCTCTGAGCTCCCAGGACCCTCCCACTTAATAAATGACGCTGGGATGACAAACATGGGTGACCGTGTCTAGCTTTAAATGTGTTCTAAGGATTTGAACTCGGGTCCTCATGCTTGTGTGGCAAGTGCTTTTACTCGCTGAGCCATCTCCCCAACTTTAAAGATCAGATTTGAGCAAAGGCCAGAGTAAGGACAGCACTGGACCATAGGAAGTCAGGGCTGTTTTGGTGGGTGATGGGAACTGAGGAGGACAGGGTCCTTTAGGGTAAGGAGCTCCCTTGTCATAATGAAGGGAGCAGTTCCCTGGGAGGATCAAATCATCCCAAGTAGTTATGCACCAAATAATAGAGCTGCTAAATCCACTAAGGGAACCCGAACCTGGATGGTTATGGAAAGAGAACTAAGTACGTCCCGTTAGATGGAGTTCTCAGTGTCCTTCTCGCCATAACTGATAAACCAAGAAATATCAAGACAGTAAAAAAAAAAAAAAAATAGGGAGGTGGGAGGTGGGGTAGTATCCTTTCTGGGATACAAATGGAAAACTCTGTGTTCCAATCCTATTGATAAATTTTCAATTTTTGAGATCTTGAAACTAACAATGGGAGGAGATTTGTATGTTCTCACAGGTAAAAATCACCAATCTAAATGCCTGAAAATATACAACTTATGGCTGTGCAGGATGGACTGGGAAATGCCAGCAGAGAGGTTGACCCATCTGAACATTAAAGAAAGAGGAACCTCAGACTGCCTGAGTCACAGACACTGAGCATCTCTCTGAATACTATTGGGGTTAACTGTTTATAATGGGCCCTAACGAAGTTTACCTTCCAGATACTGAGAAACCTTCCTACCTCTCCCCTTTATAGGAAAAAGAAAAACATGATGGTAATGAAATCATTCCCTAACTGTAAACTAGAGCCAATTGTTATAGTGGTAATTTCCTATAAAACAGGTATAACTACCTTTTTTTAATTGACTGATAGGCATAGGAACTGTGAAAGGATAATTCTTAATCTAGAGCCAAATTCAATAGTAAAGTGTTATAAGCTGTATAATTAAGCAAAATATATTACTACAGGAAAGCTCTGACATCAGCAATTAATTATTCTGCCTAGGAGATGTTGGCTAGGGGATTCAACCCCCCCCAAAAAAAATTATAAAAGCCTTTTGCCTATAAGTGGGATATATGCAAGGAGAAAGGCAGTAAGTCCCTGTTGTCGAAGACCTGGTGTGAGCATGAAAAAAATGTTATGAGCCATCACTTGCTCTGGCCTCTGAAATGCCAGAGAGTGTTACCAAAGGCCCCTAAAGCAATACAGCAAAATATTGGTCTCCCTGAGACAAGCAAGTCTCCTCCGTCAGTATCAGCTACACCTCAACAGCCTGGAGATACTGTGCAACAGTGGCAGCCAAGTGTCTATATATATCCCAAATCTAATTGGCTATTAGCTCTCTCCTTGGAGGAATAACTCACAGTGGATGCCACAGTTTATGTCCTCTAGTGGTTAGGAGATGTTATAAGCCACGATAAGAACTTGTCACCCTTTATAGAGAAACCACAGTTTGCGGATTAGCATACCATCCAAGCATCTGTGTCTATGCTCACAGCTTAGCTTGACATAATAATTAGTACTGCTTAAATGCCTGTACATCCAATTGCTTGTGCTTTGTTAGTATGACTAAAAAGGTATCACTGGAAAAGCTGTCAACCCATGAAGGGAAACAACCTGAACAGACTAGAGTCCAAAATGACAACTCCAAAGAAAGTAGACTGATTTCTTCTCACCCACTTGTGAGAGCCCAGGGAATGAATTGCGGAAGAGGAGGCGTGGTAGAATGTAAGGGCTGCAGAGAGATAGGGGTGAATCATGAGACTACAGTAATATAGTCTGGACTCCTAATTGATTAACATGCCTGTGCATACAAGCTTCTCCAACTGGATTATGGGAACCTTGGGTTGTTCAAAGTTTGGACATAGATACTTTCAAAATGCACCAATTACCTAATTGTACGGCAAACTGAGCAACATCAATGTTACCTGAAAACAACTGTGGTCTTATATTGTAGAATCCCTTAAAAATAAACAAATAATAATAAGTAAATATATATATATATATGTAAAAAAGAAAAAAAAGATTCAGAAGGCGCTTAAACAATACTGCCATCAACCATGTACCATGCACTTTCCTTTCAAGGGGACATTCAACATTCATCCAGACAACCTGCAGCCAGGGCTGTGAAACAACTCTCCATCAGAGAATTAAGACCATAATAATACAAATAATTTTCTGTACTTACAATGGACTTAAATTAGAACTTAGTATTAACAGCTTGTGGAACTCCCCCAAATATGTGGAAATTAAAAATCATTTATTGAAATGGACCATGAATTAAATATGAGATTACAAGAGAAATAATAAAATATTAAACTGCATAAAAATTAAAATAACTTAAAGTTAGGGAGTGCAGCTGATTGAACCCAATAAAACAAATATGAAGTGTTAGATGCTTCTATTAGAAAATTATAAGAAACTTAAGTCTAACTAAACTTCTGCTTTATAAAACTAGAAAGAGAAAATTAAACTCAAAGTACAAGAGAACAGAGAAGAACAACAGAAGTATCTCTAATGGCAAGAGGTAAATTTGTGACAAGATAAGTAATATTGACAACCCCCCCCACACACACATACCAGAGCCAGAGAAACACAGAGACGATAAAAACAAGTAACGTCAGAATTGGGAAAGTTCCATCATTACGGACCATGTAGATGTTAAGAAGACAGTACGTGAATATTACAAACTTTTTAGATATGTTCAACAGCTGAGATAAAATGATAAATTTCTTTTAAAACTACAAGCCACAAGAATTCACTCAAGATGCAGTGTATATAACCTGGACATCTGTATAACAATTAAATACATGTAAAACTGAATTTGTACATTAAGAATTTATCACAAAGATAGTCCCTAGTCCAGGTTTCATTGGTGGTAAATGCTATCAAACATTTGAAAAAATAATAATGCCAGTTCCCACTAGAACCCCTCCAGAAAATCAAAGAGGAAGAATTTCCAAAGCCACATATGAAACCTGCATTGCCTTGAGATCAAAGCCAGACCAATATATTCTGATAACACAGAACTGATAACAGTGTCTCTCAGAAATACAGATGCAAAAAATACAGAAATCATAAAAATACATGTACATATGTGCTTTAAAATGGATGTGGTATGTATGCCCAACTATACATATATATTATGTATATTAAAGATAATACCCAATGATTAAGTGAAATTTATCCTGAAAATTCAAGAGTGGTGGTTTACTTATAGAAAAACCAATCAACTCAATAAAATTAAAGTTGGCATTTATAGATTAAAGAGAAAATATCATGTGACCTCAACACACACTAGAATAGACTTTGTCAAAATTGAGCATCCATTCAAAATATAAAACAAACACAAAATAAAACACACACACACACACACACACCAGAAAATATCAGCAACAGAACACCCTCAACTCAGTAGTGAGCAGCTATAAAAATCTTGAGGTGTTGTTATTAGTTCATGACAAGGAATGGAAGGCTTTCCTCTCATTAAGAATGAGACAAGTAGTTCCTTTCTCCCCACTCAACAGAGTCCTCAACGTTCTAGCTACCGCGGTGAATCCAGAAACAGAAACAGAACCCAAAGCATGAATCAGCAAAACCCATGCAGGGTCTCCATGCTGAAAACTATGCTGAAGAAAGAAACCAAAGGTGTAACTAAGCACTGGACAGATGGCTTAGTGGTTATGCACACATACTGGTCTTGAGAGGTCCTGAGTTTGGTTCCCAGCACCCACTTGAAGCAGCTCACAACTGCCTCGTTCCAGGAGTTCCCATGCTGTCTTCTGTCTCAGTGGGTGCCTGCGCTCAGATGCACATACCATGTGCACAGCAGGTGCCTTCACTCAGATGCACACAAATACAAATGAGATAAATCTAAAAATAAACTTAAGAAAGACTAACTAGTGATGTATACCATATTCATGGATATAACAAAGATGTTGGGCTGGAGAGATGGCCTAGCGGTTAAGAGCGCCGACTGCTCTTACAGAGGACCCGGGCTCGAGCCCCAGCACCCACATGGTGGCAGAGAACCATCTGAAACTCCAATTCCAGGAGAACTCCAGTTCCAGGGGACTCCGACACCCTCTTCTGACCTCCGCGGCATTGCATGACACGGGTGCACAGACTTGCATGCAGACAGTACATTCATACACATACAGAAATAAATAAAATTAATAAAAAATTAAAAAAAAAACAAAGATGTAAGAAACATGTAAACTCTGTGGTGCACGCCTTTAATCCCAGCACTCGGGAAGCAGAGGCAGATGGATATCTGTGGTATGCAAAGCAAGTTCCAGGACAGCTGGGGCTACAGGGATACCCTGTCTGAAAAAGACCAAAATGAACAAACAAAAAGAAAGATGTAAATTTACCTCAGATTTATATCTAGGTTTATTTATTTTATTTTGCTGGTTCTCAGGACACATAACATACTACCAGTCCTAATTCATCCATTTTTAGCTTTATTTTATTTATTATTTGTATTTTATGTTTATGAATGTACTACCCGAAATTGATCCCCAGGACCTAGATGGTGAGATGGTACAGACTGCTGAATGTAAAAACACACATACACACAGACACACACATAAACACACACACACACACACACACACACACACACACATACACCCATATACCATCCCTCCCTGAAATAAACAATGAACAATAAAACTGTAAAAAAAATTTGAAAAAGAAAAGAAATATCTATCTAAATCTTCACCTAAAACTAATTCAACATAGAAACAAAAAATAAAACATGTAGCTAAAAACTTTTAGAAAACACAAAGGAATGGGCTGGGGAGGTGGTTTAGCAAGGAAAAGTGCTGAGCTGAGATTCAACCCCAGTGACCCACACCATGGCGGGACAGAGTCAATCCCAAAGAGGAGCTTTAACCTTCACACAGGAGCACACAAGTGCACATGGACCTCCTCTATGAACTAATAAGTGCAATTTAAAATGTTTGAAAAGAGCCAGGGGTGGTGGCCCATGCCTTTGATCCCAGTGTCCAGGAGGCAGAAGCAGGTAGATCTCTGTGAGTTCAAGGCCACCCTGGTCTACATAGTGAGTTCTAGGCTAGCTAGAGCTCAGGAAGACCCTATCTCAAAAGACAAATAAAAAAATATAATTTTAAAAAGAAAACACATAGCAAAATATCTTCAGGATTTAAGAACAAGTAGTGTCCTTAGACTTGAACAACAACAACAAAAAAATAGCAAAGGTAACTTGGTAAATTGAAACAAAATTTACAAATATTTTCTTTTCAAAAGACCCCTTAAGGAATAAAAAGTCATGCTATAGACTCTGGGAAATATTTGTGAACTGGACACAGAAAGGGCTGTTATCTAGAATACATGAAGAATTTCTAAAAGTCAAACAATCCGACTAGAACATGGACGAAACACAGGGACAGCTATCTCACTGAGACATGAAGGTGGTGGATGAGCCAATAGAAGCTGTTCGCCTTTAGGAGATTGAACCTAAAACCACAGAGGGCAAATGTTGGTGAGGATGTGGAGAAACTGCTCGGATCAGTGACATTCGCGGTGAGGATATGAAATCATGCGGCCAGCCTGGAAGACAGGCCAGGGCTTCTTAGAAAACTCAACATGCAAATGATCTAGTAATTTAATTCTTGGGCATTCACTAAGAGAGATGGAAACTCCTAAACACCAGAGTCATGGCACCTTTTCCTTCTTTTTTTAAAAAAAATGTATTTATTTATTTTATTTTATGGGGATGAGTGTATTGCCTGTATGTATGTGAATGCACCTGTGTCGTGCAATGCTTTGGAGGTCAGAAGAAGGCATCGGATCCCATGGAACTGGAGCTTCTTAGCCACCATGTGGGAGCTGGGAATTGAACTTGCGTCCTCTGCAAGAGCAGCCAGTGCTCTTCACTGCTAAGCCATCTCTCCATCCCTTGATTTCTCTTTCTTCAAACCAGCATATATCACCCCAAGCCGGTGTACAATGTACTGCGATCATCTTTGTCCTGTAGCCCCCAGTAGGCCCCTGTGCCTGTTTGCTTTTCTGTTGTGATAAAGCACTGACCAGAAGCACCTGAAGGGGGAGGGTGTTTGACTTACAGGTTAGAGTCCACCTCAGGGACACTAAGGCAAGGCAGGAGCCTGGAGGCAGGAGCTGAAGCAAAGACCACCGAGGAACACTGCTCGCTGCTTGTTCCTCTGGCTTACTCAGCCCAGTCCCACCTGCCTAGAGACGTCCTACACAGCCCACAGTGGACTGGCTCCTCCTACCTCAATTATCAATCAAGAAAATGCCCCACAGACAAGCCCACAGGCCAGTCTGGTGAAGACAATTCCTCAACTAAGACTCACCGTTCTCTGTCAGGTTGAAATCTAACCAGAACAACCCTCTTTTAAAAGTGATTAAGAGGCCTGTGAGATGGCTCAGCAGATAAAGGGACTCAATGTTCTGAAGACCTGAGTTCAATCCCTGGAACCCAGGTGAAAAACTCAGAACCCCAGATCCACTATCCTGGAGCTTGTTCAGAAGAAACCAAAGACCCTGCTCAGCAACATGGAGGGACAGAACACACACACACACACACACACACACACACACACACCAAACTATATTCTACACATGGTGTAACATTTATCTTCTGACCTGGCTCATTTTACTGAACATAATTCCAATTTCACCATTTCAGCAAGCTTTTCTCCTTAAGAGTGAACTATTCTTGGGTTGTGTCATGATTCTTATCCATTGATAAGGCTGAGGCCATAGGTTGGCCGTTGCAAATCGTGCCTCAGTAAACAATGGGGTGCAGGAGTCTATACTGTACACTGACTTTGATTCCTTTGGGTATATACCCAGAGGTGGTACACTTGGATCAGCTGGCAATTCTATCTGTAGGTTGTTTGTTTTTATTTGCTTGTTTTGTTTTTTGACCCTGATCTAGTGGCTGAACTAGTCTCTCTTCCATCCATCCTGCACCTTCACCAGCACTGAATACTGATCTAGTGGCTGAACTGGTCTCTGTTCCATCCATCCTGCATCCTCACCAGAGCTGCTTGTTTTGTTTTCTGGTTGGAACTCTACGAAGGGAACGAGGTTAACTTAAGAGGCGTTTTCCTTTCTTGATGGCTAAAGATGCTGAGCATTTTTTTCATCTATTCAGTGGCACTTTCTATTTCCTTTGAGAAATTTCAATTCATTTGCTCATTTATTAATTTGATCATGTATTCTTTGGTGGGTTTTGGGGGGGGGTTAAAATATATTTTGGTAGCCGGGCGCAGTGGTGCACGCCTTTAATCCTAACACTTGGGAGGCAGAGGCAGGCGGATCTTTGTGAGTTCAAGGCCAGCCTGGTCTACAGAGTGAGTTCCAGGACAGCTAGGGCTACAGGGAGACCCTGTCGAAAAAACAAAAAAAAAAAAATATATATAGAATCAGGTAATAAGTATATAGTATTTAATATATATCATAAACATAGATATATATATATATATTATTATAATATATAATAGATTGAGAATCACCCCAGGATAGGGGCAGATGAGAGTGAGATTCATATTTGAGCTTACCTGAGGAAAGAATGGTTTGGTCTCTGAACAAAGATAACATCAGTGGGACCAGACAGCACCCTGCAACTAGGCCTCCAGCTCCCACAGGACCCCACAGCTCTGCTAGAGCAGGCCTTCTGTTCCAGTGGGCCAAGGGAGCACCTTGGGACTTGATTCTAATCTCTGGAGGGTCTTGGGAACACCATGGAACAGAGCTATAGCCCTAATGGGCTCAGAAGAAGAATCCCAGAAAACAGAACATCCAAGTAACCTTGGAAGAAGGGAAAGTCAATAGTAAAAGACGAATCTACTCTAAGAGATACACAAATATGACAAAGAAACAAAAGAGCATGACACAACCATTGCCCACCCCCAACCAACTACAGAGATAAGTGAAATGTCTGAGAACAAATTCAGAAATTTACTTTATAAAAGAACTAAGGACCATAGTTACATTCTTGATAAATATTTTAATAAAAACTTCTCAACTTTATTATTGTTCCTCCCAAAGTCAGCATTTTAAACAAATAGATAAAGTATCTTAATGAAAAAAATATGATAATTCAGCTTCAAATATATGCTTTAACTCTTAAACATATTTTGTTTCAGCACAGCAGTACACCAACCACATAAATCACACTGAAGCATGAAAGGTCATAATGCTGAACAATCTGATGCAGAATACCTGGGAACTTGGCTAATAGGGTAATTGTATTAGAAATTAGAAATTTCTCTACAGCCGAAGTTACATTTAACTCTGTAATATGCTCCAAGGCATATGTCTCCAGTTTTTCTGTTTAGAATATAACAGAAAAGAATCATTCTTTT
This sequence comes from Rhizomys pruinosus, assembly GCA_009823505.1. Taxonomy (NCBI): domain Eukaryota; kingdom Metazoa; phylum Chordata; class Mammalia; order Rodentia; family Spalacidae; genus Rhizomys; species Rhizomys pruinosus. Next base: position 1,931,498 of record VZQC01006319.1, on the reverse strand, counting down.
CTATTAGTAAAAATATGAAAATTGACATTTCAGAGGACATTTGCACTCAATGCCTTAGTAGTCCAAGAACATTCTACTATTTTCTCTTCCTTCCTTCCTTCCTTCCTTCCTTCCTTCCTTTCTTTCTTTCTTTCTTTCTTTCTTTCTTTTTTGCCTTTTTGAGACAGGGTCTCTCTGTAGTCCCAGCTGTCCTGGAACTCACTATATAGACCAGGCTGGCCTTGAACTCACAGAGATCCACCTGTTTCTGCCTCCTGAGTGCTGGGAGAAAGGCATGTGCCACCACATCTGGCTATTTTATTTTTCTTAATGGTCATGGGTATATAAATTTTCATTTGTTTGTTCTTGATTGACATTTACAAGAAGTCTGGGAAACATTCAAGATGCCAAACCTGAGAATCCATGGTTCAGAAACAGGAGCAGAGATAAAATAAAGTGAATTAGACAGACTATTAAGTTAGTTAAAGCAGAAATCCCCCAAATAGCAGACATCCAAACACAAGTATATGTAACTCCAAATAGACATGATTAAAGAAGAAACTCCTGGGGCTGGAGAGATGGCTCAGTGGTTAAGAGCACCTACTGCTCTTGCAGAGGACTCGGTTCAATTCCCAGCACCCAACATGGCGGCTAAGAACCATCTTTAACTCCAGTTCCAGGGGAATCCAACATCCTCTTCTGACCTCCACGGCATTGCACGACATGGGTGCACCAACCTACATGCAGATAGTACACTCGTACACACATACACACACACACACACACACACACACACACACTATATGTATATATATATATGAAGAAACGCCCCATAACACATTATCATAAGCACATCAAAAATACAAAGTAGCCAGGCATGGTGGCACCTGCCTTTAATCCTATCACTTGGGGAGGCAGAGGCAGGCAGATCTCTGTGAGTTCAAGGCCAGCCTTGTCTACAAAATGAGTTCCAGGACAGCTGGGGCTGCAGAGAGACCCTGTCTCAAAAAAAGACAAAAAAGGGCTGGAGAGATGGCCTAGTGGTTAAGAGCGCCGACCGCTCTTGCAGAGGACCGGGTTCGATCCCCAGCACCCACATGGCGGCTGAGAACCGTCTGAAACTCCAATTCCAGGAGAACTCCAGTTCCAGGGGAATCTGAGACCCTCTTCTGACCTCCGCAGCATTGCACGACACGGGTGCACAGACTTGCATGCAGACAGTACATTCATACACATACAGAAATAAATAAAATTAATAAAATAAAAAAATTAAAAAAGACAAAAAAAAAGTAAAGAAATAATCTTAAAAATAGCAGAAGAAAAAAATGTCAAGTTACATACAAAGGCAGAACTATCAGAATTACCCTAGATTTTTCATCAACCACCATAAAAGTCAGAAGAGCAAGGAATGAAATATTTCAGGCTCTGAAAGTAAATAACTGCAAACCATGAATTCTCTACCCTGCAGTTATCTTTTAAATGAATGGAGATATAAAGGTATTTCAAGATAAACACAAAACAAATTAAGACAATTTATGACAACCGAGCCTGCACAGCAGAACATTCTTAAAGAACAGCATTACACCAAGGAAGAAGAAAGAACGCCTCTTCACAAGAATACAGGAAAGTGTACACTCTTTGGAAAGAACAGATAAACAAATTAGACCCCAGAAAGAAACAACCATGTCAAACACAACAACTCAGCAAAGCCTTGACACGAACACAGGAGAAGGAAAAGAAATACTAGTGATTCAGTAAGACAGAATATTACCAAATAAATTCATAGGAAATAGGAAACCCATTTCTATAATAACCTTAAATATAACGGTTTCAACTCACCAATAAAAGGACTTAGACAAATGGACTAGATTAAGAGCCAGAAAACAAGAAAACACCTAGTCATCAAAGATACAAGACAAATCAATATCAAAGGATAGAAAACAAACCACCAAGCAAATTGAAATCATGAAGAAGCAGACATAGCTATCCTTATATCAGACAAAGTGAACTTGAAACACATACTAATTAGAAGAGAAAAAAAGGAACACGCCATATTACTAAATGGAACAATTCATCAAGAAGATAGAGCAATATGCACTCCTTAGATGGGCTGACTAGACTCTAGCGGATTAGCTTGCACCAAGGGACATCTGGATACAAATGCTTGGCTGCATAAGACTTAACATATTTGACGGAATGCATGAAACCCAGTGGGGGAGGTAATAAGGGGTGCAGATGGGGGAGGGGGTTTAAATTTGATTAAGATCTATTAATGAAATGCCCCAAAATCAATAAAATCTTTTTTAAAAGAGAAAGAAGGAAAATAAATGGAGTTAATATGAAAAAATAGAGTATAATAATAGTAAATATTTATGAACTAGATATTAGAGCCCCTAATTTCATAAAAGAAACACCAAGAAGCATAAAATTCCAAATAAGACCTGACACAGTAATAGAGGAAGACTTCAATACCTTACTCTCATAATTAGATAGATATTCCAAGCTAAACACGGGTAAAGAAAACTCAGAGCTAAAATACACTGTGGATCAACTGAATTTAACACATATATATGTATGTATGTATATATATGTATATATATATGGAGAGAGAGAGAGAAAGAGAGAGAGAGAGAGAATATTCTACCCAGTAAATAGAGAATATACACTTTTCCCAGTAGCACAAGGAACTTTTTCCAAAATAGATTATGTCAAAGGACACAAAGCAAATCTCAACAAACTCTGCATCCTATGAGGCCACAATAGAATAAAACTAGAAATTAACAAGAGAAATCATAGAAATAACAAAAGTACTTTGAGAATAAGTAATACATTCTAGAGTAAACAATAGGTTCTTTAAAGAAATTTAAAAATTCCTAGTGACAAATGATAATGAGAAGCCAACTGACCATAGCATCTGGGCAGCAGCCTAGGCAGTTTTTTTGTTTGGTTGGTTTTTGTTTATTTATTTATTTGTTTGTTTGTTTGTTTGTTTGTTTGTTTTTTATGTGTATTGAGTGTATTGTCTACATGTAGGTTGGTACACCCATGTCACGCAATGCCACGGAGGTCAGAAGAAGGCATCAGATTTCCCTGGAACTGGAGTTAAAGACATTCTTAGCCACCATGTGGGTGCTGGGAATCGAACCCAGGTCCTCTGCAAGAGCAGTCAGTGCTCTTAACCGCTGAAGCATCTCTCCAGCCCTCAGCCTAGGCAGTTTTAAGAGGAGCATTTATGCTGATAGGCACTCCATTAAAAAAAATCTGAGAGATATCAATTTAATTACCTAAAGATGCACCTGAAGGCTCTCAAACAAACAAACAAACAAACAAACAAATAAACCAGTAGTCAATCCCTATCCCTGTAGATGTCAAGAAGTAATAAGTGTTAGGGGGAAAAATAATGAAATCAAGACTAGAAGAACAGTACAGAAAACCAACCAAAGAGTTGTCTCTGAAAAAAGTAAATGAAATTGACAAAACCTTAGCCAACCTGAAAAATGAGAATCCAAAGACACAAATAATGAACAAAGTTAGGGTGCCATGACAAAATATTCCAAAAGAAACATAAAACTTTGTTAGAGAATATTGGAAAGCTTATACTCTAAAAATCTGAAAAATTTAGAAGAAATAGAAGCATTTCTAAATGCATATCATCATCCAAAATTCAACCTGAAGAAATAAATAACTTAAAAAGACCCATTACAAGCAATGAGAGAGGCTATAATAAAAAAGCTGCCTTCCTTACTGTCCCCCTCTTTTGGTTCTTTCTTGGGGGAGGTGGGGATTGTGGGGGTGCTAGGGTTGGGGAAAGAGGAAGGGTGTGGAAAGGTAAAAAGAAAGAATAGAGATGATTGGATCTTGGGAGGCTCAGGGACCCAGAGTGTAATGTGATGGTCCTGAGACCCCATGAGAAATTCACATACACTGTCTGAACATTACTGCATGGGTGGTGCAACCTGGTGGCTGTGTGGTAGGGAACACAGTGCAAGACAGAGGATGCCTCCCTTTGAATGGTTGGTGACAGAGATCCAAAAGACTCTCAGAATAATGCAGCCTATCTCCAAATCTCTGATTATCTACCAGAAATGGAAAATAAGACCCTGCTGTTCAGAACAGGACATGCTTCAGGGATAGGACTTAGATGAATGGAACAGGAACTGATCTGGAAGCCTTCGACCTGAAGTTAAGCGCTTATAATTCTAGACAAAGTATACACTGCTAAGAGAGAAAATCAATCAATGCTCCAACCCAGCCCCAAAGCCTGACAACCATGAATAGCTGCCCAGCAAATGACCTCTGTTGGTGCAGTAGAGGCACTGTTGTCTGGGAGATGGTCAACATCTATCTACTTGGACTTGGAACCCTCTCAATAGGAGTGAACCCATGAGAGCCACTATAAGCTCAGCCAAAAGCACAGGGCTGGAGATGACATAGAGCCTACAGAAAAGCTTATCAGTGTCATATATCCAAAAGCACAGGGCTGGAGATGACATAGAGCCTACAGAAAAGCCTATCAGTGTCATATCTGTAAACAAATGAAATTTCTTACCATACACTAACTATGGATTTATTTATTTATTTATTTATTTATTTATTTATTTATTTATTTATTTATCTTTTTAAGACAGGGTCTCCTGTAGCCCCAGCTGGCCTGGAACTTGTGCTGTAGACATGGATTAGCATGGACTAAGTCCAAAGCAATCCANCCTCTTCTGGACCTCCACGGCATTCACGACATGGGTTGCCCCAACCTACATGCAGATCAGTACACTCGTACACACATACACACACACACACACACACACACACACACCACTTATATGTACTATATATATACTAAGAACGCCCCATAACACATTATCATAAGCACACATAAAGAATTCTACAAAAGGTAGCCAGGACATGGTGGCACCTGCCTTTAATCTATCACTTGGGTGAGGCAGAGGCAGGCAGATCTCTGTGATTTTCAAGGCCAGCCTTTCTACAAAAATGAGTTCCAGGGACAGCTGGGCTGCCAGAGAGACCCTGTCTCAAAAAAAGACAAAAAAAAGGGCTTGGAGAGATGGCCTAGTGGTTTAATGAGCGCCGACCGCTCTTGCAGAGACCGGGTTCGATCCCAGCAACCCACATGGCGGCTGAGGAAACCGTCTGAAACTCCAATTCCAGGAGCAACTCCAATTCCAGTGGAACTGGAGACCCTCTTCTGACCTCCGCAGCATTCACGACACGGGTACACAGACTTGCATTCAGCAAGACAGTTACATTCATACACCATACAGAAATAAATAAAAATTAATAAATAAAAAAAAATTAAAAAGACAAAAAAAAGCTTAAAGAAATAATCTAAAAATTAGCCAGAAAGAAAAAAATGTCAAGTCTACATACAAGGCAGAACTATCAGGAATTACCTAGATTTTTCATTCAACCGACCCATAAAAGGTCAGTAAGAGCAAAGGAATGAAATATTTCAGGGCTCTGAAATTAAATAACTGCAAACCATGAATTCTCTACCCTGCAGTTATCTTTTAAATGAATGGAGATATAAAGGTATTTCAAGATAAACACAAAACAATTAAGACAATTTGACAACCGAGCCTGCACAGCAGAACATTCTTAAAGAACAGCATTACACCAAGGAAGAAGAAAGAACGCCTCTTCACAAGAATACAGGAAAGTGTACACTCTTTGGAAAGAACAGATAAACAAATTAGACCCCAGAAAGAAACAACCATGTCAAACACAACAACTCAGCAAAGCCTTGACACGAACACAGGAGAAGGAAAAGAAATACTAGTGATTCAGTAAGACAGAATATTACCAAATAAATTCATAGGAAATAGGAAACCCATTTCTATAATAACCTTAAATATAACGGTTTCAACTCACCAATAAAAGGACTTAGACAAATGGACTAGATTAAGAGCCAGAAAACAAGAAAACACCTAGTCATCAAAGATACAAGACAAATCAATATCAAAGGATAGAAAACAAACCACCAAGCAAATTGAATCATGAAGAAAGCAGACATAAGCTATCCTTATATCAGACAAGTGAACTTGAAACACATGACTAATTAGAAAGAAAAAAAGTGAACACGCCATATTGACTAAATGGAACAATTCATCAGAAGATAGGAGTAACAATGCACCCTTAGATGGGACTACTAGACTCGAGCGAGATTAGTGCACCAAGGGACAATGCTGATACAAATAGCTTGGGCCGCATAAGAACTAGCACCTATTTGACGGAATGCATGAAACCCAGTGGGGGGGGTAATAAGGGCGTGCAGTGGGGGGGGGGTTTTACATTTTGATACAGATCTATTTATATGAAATGCCCCAAATCAAATAAAATCTTTTTTTAAAAAGAAGAAGAGAAAATAACTAATGGCAGTTTATATGAAAAAATAGTTATAATATAGTAATACATATTCTATGAACTAGATTTAGGCCCCTAATGTTCATAAAAGAAACAACCAAGAAGCATAAAATTCCAAATAAGACCTGACACAGTAATAGAGGAAGACTTCAATACCTTACTCTCACAATTAGATTAGATATTCCCAACGACTCACAACGACCGGGGTAAAGAAAACTCAGAGCTAAAATACACTGTGGATCAACTGAATTTAACACATATGAATGTATGTATGTTATATATATGTATATAATATATGAAGAGAAGAGAAAGAGATGAGAGGAGAGTATCATTCTACCCAGTAAATAGAGAATATACACTTTTCCCAGTAGCACAAGGACTTTTTTCCCAAAATAGATTATGGTCAATAGGAACACAAGCAAATCTGCTCAAACAAAACTCTGCATCCTATGAGGGCCACATAGAATAAAACTAGAATAATAACAAGAGAAATCATAGAAATAACAAAAGTACTTTGAGAATAAGTAATACATTCTAGAGTAAACAATAGGTTCTTTAAAGAAATTTAAAAATTCCTAGTGACAAATGATAGATGAAAGCCAACTGACCATAGCATCTGGGCAGCAGCCTAGGCAGTTTTTTTGTTTGGTTGGTTTTTTTTTTTATTTATTGTGTTTGTTTGTTTGTTCTGTTGTTTTACTGTGTATTGAGTGTATTGTCTACATGTAGTTGGTACACCCATGTCACTGCAATTGCCACGGAGAGGTCAGAAGAAGGCATCAGATTCCCTGGACGATTCTGGAATGGAGTTAAGTTCTAGCCACCATGTGGTGCGGGTCGAACCCAGGTCCTCTGCAAGGCAGTCAGTGCTCTTAACCGCTTGAAGCATCTCTCTCCAGCCTCAGCCTAGGCAGTTTAAGAGGAGCATTTTATGCTGGTAGGCATCCATTTAAAAAAATTCTGAGAGATCATTTAATTTACCTAAAGATGCACCTGAAGGCCTCTCAAACAAACAAACAAACAAACAAACAAATTAAACAAGTATCAATCCCTTATCCCTGTAGATGTCAAGAAGTAATAAGTGTTAGGGGGAAAAATAATGAAATCAAGACTAGAAGAACAGTACAGAAAACCAACCAAAGAGTTGTCTCTGAAAAAAGTAAATGAAATTGACAAAACCTTAGCCAACCTGAAAAATGAGAATCCAAAGACACAAATAATGAACAAAGTTAGGGTGCCATGACAAAATATTCCAAAAGAAACATAAAACTTTGTTAGAGAATATTGGAAAGCTTATACTCTAAAAATCTTGAAAAAAATTAGAAGAAAATAAGCATTTCTAAATGCATATCATCATCCAAAATTCAACCTGAAGAAATAAATAACTTAAAAAGGACCCATTACAAGCAATGAGAGAGGCGTATAATATAAAAAAGCTGCCTTCCTTACTGTCCCCCTCTTTTGGTTCTTTCTTTGGGGGAGGTGGGGATTTGTGGGGGTAGTTAGGTTGGGGAAAGAGGAAGGGTGTGGAAAGGTAAAAAGAAAGAATGAGGATGATGGATCTTGAGGTGGCTAGGGACCCAGAGTGTAATGTGATGGTCCTGAGACCCCATGAGAAATTTCCACAACACTGTCTGAACATACTCGCATGGGTGGTGCAACCTGGTGGCTGTTGTGGCAGGGAACACAGATGAAGACAGAGGATCCTCCCTTTTGAATGGTTGGTGACAGGATCCAAAAGACTCTCAGAATAATGCAGCCTATCTCCAAATCTCTGATTATCTACCAGAAATAGAAAATGAGACCCTGCTGTTCAGAACAGGACATCGCTTCAGGGATAGGACTTAGATGAATGGAACAGGAACTGATCTGGAAGCCTTCGACCTGAAGTTAAGCGCTTATAATTCTAGACAAAGTATACACTGCTAAGAGAGAAAATCAATCCATGTCCAACCCAGCCCCAAAGCCTGACAACCATGAATAGCTGCCCAGCAAATGACCTCTGTTGGTTGCAGTAGAGGCCACTTTTGTCTGGAGATGGTCAACACTATCTACTTGGACTTGGAACCCTCTCAATAGGAGTGAACCCATGAGAGCCACTATAACTCAGCCAAAAGCACAGGGCTGGAGATGACATAGAGCCTAAGAAAAGCTTATCAGTGTCATATATCCAAAAGCACAGGGCTGGAGATGACACTAGAGCCTAAGAAAAGCCCATATCAGTGTTACTCTGTAAACAAATGAAATTTCTTACCATACACTAACTATGGTGGATTTATTTATTTATTTATTTATTTATTTATTTATTTATTTATTTATTTATCTTTTTAAGACAGGGTCTCCTGTAGCCCCAGCTGGCCTGGAACTTGTGCTGTAGACCAGGCTGGCCTTAAATTCACAGAGATCCACCTGCCTCTGCCTCCTGAGTGCTGAGATTAAAGGTGTGTGCCACCATCCCCAGCCTGGAATATATAGACAAGCATATCGTACTCCACTCATCAAAAAAGCTACTCTTTGCAACAGATGGAGGCCACTGCAGAATCCCACAACCGGTTAGACATGGATCATATATATCTGAAAAAAAAATCCCCATTCCTAGGAGACACATCTACAGCTGAGCCTCTACACTCAGAAAAAGGGGCAGAGAGAAAACAAGGGCATCCCTCAATTCTCACCAGTAAAGCTTCTGTACACAATGGAGTGTGATGCAAACAGAAGGCCACAACTAGTCAAGCTTCAAAGAATGGGAGCCCCCCAGAGTGTCTACCCCCTATATTAAACCTCACCCGCCCATGGCTCAGGGGTCATCGTGGAAGAGAGACATAAAAACTGTAAGCCAGTGTTGGTGCTGAATGTGGAAAAGCAGTGCTTTCAGCTGACTGTAAACGTCACATGTCAGCATGTGGCAATGTCAGCACCGAGCATGGAACCCATGCCAACTGGGACAAGGTCTCTAAGCAGAGCAAGAGAAATGGGTGGCAGACTGACCCTGGACTGAGAACTCCAAGAGACTGAGTAGTGTTGGGTGAGGAAGAGTGTGCCTTACCTAGGATTCCTAGGTATGCTGACTAGACTCCAGCAGATCTATTTGCACAAAAGGACGTCTGGGTTTGGGAGCTTATTACACACAGGTAGGCAATACACTCATTTTACTGGATAGGGCTTAGCTTGGATGTTGTAATGCTTGAGATCTGATGTGGGGGTTGGGGCATGGTGGAGATTAGATTTGATTGGTAATCACTTAATGAATTGTACAAATGCTCAATATTGTGTGTGTGTGTGTGTGTGTGTGTGTGTGATATGTGTGTGTGTGTGCAAGTCTCCCTTCAAAGGAAATCCCAGGACCAGACAGATTGACTGCTATATTCTGTCAAAAGTTCAAGAAAGATGTCATACGAATACTTTTTTTTTTTTTTTTTTTTGGTCTTTTCAAGACAGGGTCTCCCTGTAGCCCCAGCTGTCCTGGAACTCACTTTGTAGACCAGGCTGGCCTTGAACTCACAAAGATCCGCCTGCCTCTGCCTCCTAAGTGCTAGGATTAAAGGCGTGCACCACCACGCCTGGCACAAATACTTCTTAACTTGTTCCACAAAATAGAAAGTGAAGGAACACAACCAAATTCATTCTATGAAGCTAGCATTATTCTCATGCCTAAACCAGATAAAGACAGAAGAAAAAAAAAGTATAGTCCAATTTCTTTGATGAACATATAAGCAAATATTTTTAACATAATACATGGAAACCAAATTCAGGAACATTAAGAGGATCACACAGAATGGCCAAGAGAGCTTCATCCCCAAAATGCACAGTGGGTTCAACGTACAAGCTCAGAAACCATTTTCATGGATGCCCAAAAGGCATTTGACTAAATTCAACATGCCTTCATGATAAAGGTTTGGGAGAGGTCAGGAGTAGATGGAGCATACTTCAGTGTAATAAAGGCTATTTACAACAAGCCTGCAGCCAACATCATATTAACTGGAGACACACAACAAGATCGAGATGACCACTCCCCTCTCTTTTATTTAATCCAGTGCTTGAAGCCTTAGCTATAGGAAGTAGACAGAGAAAGGAATAAAGGAGATTAACACAGCAGAGGAAGAGGCCAAACTATCCATATTTGAAAATGGCATGATAGGATTCACTAGAAAACTTCTAGATCTAAGAAATATTTACAGTAATGGTATAGAATATAAAAACCACATTTTTAAAGTAGCCTTCGTATATACCAACAATATATTGTCAGAGAAAGAAAGTAGGAAAAAGCTCCATTTGAAAAATAGCTCCTCCCCCAAAATACCTAGGAATACACCTCACCAAAGAAAAGACCTCCACAATGAAAACTCCAAGACACTGAAAAGGAAATTAAACAAGAAACTAGATGATGGAAAGACTCCCATGCTCCTGGACTGGCTGAACTAATATTGTGCCAAGGGCTACACTACCAAATTTAATCTATAGATTTAGTGCAATACCTATCAAAATTTGAATGTCATGTTTCACAGGCCCAGAAAGAAAACAATCCATGAATTCATATGGAACTCAAAAAACAACAAATAACCAAGAAAGTCTAAAGAGTAAGAACTCACTTGTGGGCCTGGAGAGATAACTTAGCAATTAAGAGCACTGGCTGCTCTGCAGAGGACCCACATGGCAGCTAAGAACTGTCTGTAACTCCAGTTCCAGGGGAATCCAACGCCCTCTTCTGACCTCCTCAGGCACTGCACAACACAGGAGCAGTTACACACAGGCAGGCAATACACTCACTCATACACATAAAATAAAAATAAGTAAAATAATTTTAAAACCAAAGAAGGAAAACACTTGGAAGTATCACAATACTCCCTCTCAAATGATACCACAGAGCTACAGTGAAAAGACAGACTGGCGCTGACATCAAAACAGACAGAACAGAGTAGAGGACCCAGAAGGAAAAGATCAAAACTCTTCCCACCTAACTGCTTTCTGTCTTGTTTTGCTTTGTTTGTTAGTTTGTTGTTTGTTGAGACTGTAGCCCCAGCTACCCTGGAACTTGATACATAGATCAGGCTGGCCTCAATCTCACAGAGATCTGCTTGCTTCTGGCCCCTGAGTGGTGGCATTAAAGGTGTGCACCACCACCACCATGCCTGGCAAGTCCCATCTAATTCTTGACAAAGAAGGCAAAAACCCTGTTCAACAAAGAGTGCTGGCAAAGCTGGTTATCCATCTGCAGAAGAATGAAATTAAATCATATCTTTCAACTTGCAAGAAATCAATTTAAAATAGATCAAAGACCTTAATTTAAAACCTGAAATGCTGAAACTTTTAGACAAAAAACACAGGGAATAATAATCAGGATATTCAGTGAGCAAGAGCTTTCTGAACAGAACTTGAATAACATAGGAATTATCTCCAGATACCAACAGACAGGACTCTGTGAAACTTAAGCTTCTGTACAGCAAAAAGATGGGCATGGTGGTGCATGCTTTTAATCCCAGGATTTGGGAGGCAGAGGCAGGCTGATTTCTTTGAGTTCAAGGCCAGCCTGGTCTACATAGCAAGTTCCACACCAGCTGGAGCTATAGGGAGACCCTGTCTCAAAAGACCCTCCCCCTCAAAAAAGGAAAAGACAAAAAGAGAAACTATCAGCAGAGCACACAGGCAGCTTGCAGTCGGGCTAGCTATACATGAGACAAGGGGCTAATATCCAAATTTGGCAAAGAGGTATGGAAATTAAATATCAAGGAAATAAAACACTACCATTCAGCAAATAGGTTGATGAATTAATAATCAAATTTTAAAAAGAAATACAAATGCCAACAAATATTACAAAAAGTGCTCAACATCCCTGGTCATCAGGGAAATGCAAATTAAAGCTACTTTGATACATCACTTAACCCCATTCAGAATAGCTATTATCAAGAAATCTGACAAACATTGGAAAGGATATGGAAAAGGAGAAGCACTTATTCACTCCTGGTAAGAACACCAATGAATACAGCCATTATGCAAATCAATCTGGAGATTCCTCAGAAAATTAAGTCTAACCACTGTATGACCACTCCTGGCATCTGCCCAGAGAATACCACATCCTGCTAAGGAGATTTGCACCTCCATGTTAATTGATGCTCTATTCACCATAGTGAGGAAGCAGGGCCAACCTATTTGTCCATCGACAGAATAAGCAATAATGAAAATCTGGTACGTATCTGAAATGGAATTCAGCTCTAAAGAAAAATGAAATCCCAAAATTTGCAGCAAAATGGATTGAATTAGAATTTATAATAATAAATGAGTTCGCCGGGCATGGTGGCACACACCTTTAATCCTAGCACTGGGGAGGCAGAGGCAGGCGGATCTTTGTGAGTTCAAGACCAGCCTGGTCTACAGAGTGAGTTCCAGGATAGCCGGGGCTACAGGGAGACCCTGTCTCAAAAGACCAAATAATAATAATAATAATAATAATAATAATAATAATAATAATAAATGAGTTCACCCCATCTTAGAAAGGAAAACATCTGGGGCTGGAGAGATAGCCTAGCGGTTAAGAGCACCTACTGCAGAGGCCCCGGGTTTGATCCCCAGCACCCACATGGCGGCTAAGAACCGTCTATAACTCCAATTCCAGGAGAACTCCAGTTCCAGGGGAATCCGACACCCTCTTCTGACCTCCGTGGCATTGCACGATACAGGTGCACAAAACTACATGCAGACAGTAGTACATTCATACATAGAAAATAAATAAATAAAAATTAAAAAAAAGGAAAACATCCTATTTTCCTTCATATAGCGATCTTACCCTATAATCCTTTCATGTATATGTGTGGCTATGCTATAACATTTGAAAGAACAAGAAAGGGCAAGTTTAAAAAAGGCATTCATACTATGCCTTAGTTAAGATTTCTAGATGTGCTGAGTAGACTCCAGTAGATGAATTCATACAGAAGGACATCTGGGTTCAAAAGCTTGACTGGAGAAGACTTAACTTGGATGATGGAATGTGTGAGTCCTGATGGGGGACTGGGGCTAAATTTAATTAAGAAACATTGTATGAAATGTACAAATGCTCAGTAAAAAGGCATACTTATGAGTTCATATATACAGTAGAGGTCTTGCAAGTTTTTGAATGCTCTCTCAACATAACACATTTTCAAGGCAAAATATCTTCTTAAACAAGTGATTCCAGGACAGACTGTTACCTTACTGGTTAATCTACCTTACTGGTTATTCTATATCCATTTGCACTCCTACCACCAGTGATAAGGACTCCTCTTTCTCCACATCCTCTCCAACATCTGTTATCAGATTTCCTGATAATAGCAGTTCTGAATGGGGCTACATGGTATCAAAGCAGCTTTAATCTGCATTTCTCTAATGATCGGAGATGTTGAGGACTTTTTTAAAATTATTTTTTATTGTTTGAATATTTCTATTCACTCTAGTTTGGGGGAGAATACTAGTTAATTTTGGTGAAATAAAATAAAAACACGTATAATCTGTGCATCAATCCACTCTCAGATGAATAGGTGTCAAAGACTTTCTCCAGTTGGATACGTTGTCTTCGCACTGTGGCAGCCGTTGTCTTTTTAGACAGCAGCTCTTTAATTTGACATTATCGCAAGGCCTATGAGCTTATCCTGAGTGCTTTTCATCAATTTCTTCCAATGTTTTCACGTTTTTCAGACCTTAAATTTAGGCATTTGATCCATTTTGAATTGATTTTTGGATCAGATGAGAGATGGGAATGTCATTTCAATCTTCTGTATGCGCATGTCAAGTTTTTCTTTTTTTTTTCTTTTCGGTCTTTTTGAGACAGGGTCTCCCTGTAGCTCCAGCTGTCCTGGAACTCACTCTGTAGACCAGGCTGGCCTTGAACTCACAAAGATCCGCCTGCCTTTGCCTCCCCAGTGCTAGGATTAAAGGCGTGCACCACCACGCCCAGCTTCGCATGTCAAGTTTTTCTACCCCATTTCTTTCCCTTTTTTTTGAGACAGGGTCTCCCTGTGGCCCTACCCGGAACTCGCTATGTAGACTAGGCTGGCCTTGAACTCACAGAGACCTCCTCGTCTGCCTCTGCCTCCTGGGATTAAAGGCATGCACCACCATGCCCAGCAATCTACCCTATTTCTTAAAGAGGTTTTATTTGTGTTTACGTGGAGACTTTGTCGAATGTCAGGGGGCTACAGCTTTGTAGACAATTTCTGTGTTCTCTCCTTCATCCTACTGGGACTCTGTAGAGTAGTTTGAGATGAGGTATTGTGATCTGTCAGGCATTGATTGCTCTTTGTGCTCAGATTATTAAGCTGATCAGGATCTTTTTTGCTTCCATAGTAATTTTAGGGTTCTTTTCAAATTCTATAAAGAATGTCATCAGAATTTTGATGGAGAGTTCATTGAATATAACCATTTTCACAACTCTAATTGGACCCATCCATGAGCATGCTAGTTCTTTTTATCTGCTAGTATCTTTTTCAAGCTCTGTTTTCAGTGTTTTATAGTTTTTGTTGTCAAAGTCTTTTTACCTTTTTCAGTGGGATGGGGGAGGTGATCTAAATTCCATTGAATTATATCATATGAAAATCATAATTAAATTTTTCAAAAAAGAAAAATTGGAAATTTATTATAAAATCAAAAGCAGTTACCAAGTGCAGTAATGGTGTTAATCATTCAATATATCCAACAAACCAGTGTCCAGTCCTGTCTGATTCTCGCTACTGTATTAATCTATGGAACCTATAAGGAAGTCCAGCTCTCAGGATCACTGCCTCAATGGGACAAGACTTATTGGACTGTTACAGAAAATGATTCTTGCTACTTTAGAATACAGGAAGTAGAATGTACATATCCACCATGAAAAAAAGACAAAGCTGGGCTGGAGGGATGGCCTAGCGGTTAAGAGCGCCGACCGCTCTTGCAGAGGACCCAGGTTCGATCCCCAGCACCCACATGGCAGCTGAGAGCCGTCTGAAACTCCAATTCCAGGAGAACTCCAGTTCCAGGGGAATCTGACGCCCTCTTCTGACCTCCGCGGCATTGCACGACACGGTGCACAGACCTACATGCAGCCAGTACATTCATACACATAAAATAAATAAATAAATAAAAATTTTTTAAAAAGACAAAGCTACGCTCCTTTTCTTGAACTACCCCTTGTTCTGGATTCTAAATATACTATACCCACAGATGCATTTGTTATGTACCTATATGTATGTATTACAGGCTAAGAACCACATATGAGGGTCGACATGCATTTTTAACTTCCTGACATGGAGTGACCTCACTTAATATCATACATTCTGAGTCCATCCATTCTGCTGTAATTTTTAGCTTCATTTTCTTCATAGCTGAGGAATCCATTTTACATGTGTTCCAGATTTCCACATCCATTCACCCACGGATGGGCATCTAGGTTGGTTCCATTTCCTTGACGGAGTGGCCAGAGCAGCATCAAACACAGAAGCGCACATATCTCTACGTAAGGTAGGGATTTCTCTGGGTACAAACCCAGGATTAAGATAATGGGGTCACCTGGGGGCTTTTAAACAGTTTTTGAGGGCCCTCCCCAGACTATTTTCTGTAATGGCTGGACTAATTTGCATTCCCACCAGCAGTGAGTTGTTGGCTTCCTTGATGATAGTCATCCTCTCCAGCATTTGTTGTCAGCTTCCTTGATGGTAGTCATTCCAATTGGGGTGAAGAGGTGTCTCAAAATAGTTTTAACTTGCATTTCCCTAATCACAGCAGTAAGTGATTAGGGATATTGATCACTTTAAAAATAGTTGTTGACCATCTGTATTTCTTCTTCTGAAAAAGTCTATTCAATTAGTTGGACAATTGGTTCATTGGTAATTTAATTTGCTTGATATTTAAATTTCATAGTTCTTTGTATATTCTAGATATTCGCCCCTTGTCAGATGTATACCTCATAAAGATTTTCTCCAATTCTGCAGGCTGTCTGTGTGCTCTATTGAGATTTTCCTTTCCTGTGCAGAAAATTTAAATTTTATATAGTCCCATCTGTTGATACTTGGAGTTAATTCCTGTGCTATTGATGTACTCATAAACTTCTTCCCTACCCTGATGTCCTGAAGAGATTTCCAATTTTTTTAAATCAAGAAGTTTCAGAGTTTCAGATTTTAAATTAAGGTCTTTGATCTATTTTGAATTGATTTTTGCACAAGTTAAAAGGTGTAAATGTAAGTTCACTCTTCTGCAAGTGGAAAAGCAGTTTTGCTAAAGCCAATTATTGAATAGACTGCCATTTCCCAATGATGCTTTTGCCTCCTTTACCAAGAGTTAGGTAGGCATAGTGTCAGTTATTTCTGAGTCCCCTATTCCCTGCACTGCTCTACCTGAACGGTTTCACCTCTGCTCTGGTGTGCAGCTTGAGGTTGGGTGTTGTGATGCCTCTGGCTCTGTTCCTACTCTGAAAGATTCCTTTGATATTCGTGGGTTTTTTTTAGAGTTCTACATGAATTCTTAGACTGTTTCTTTTTTCTAGTTCTGTGAAATATAACAGTGGAATTTTGACAGGTATTGTATTAAATCTGCGAATTAATTTTCATGATATAGTCATTTTCACAATATTGATTCTGCCAATCCAGGAACATAGGAGGTCTTTTCATGATCTAGAATTTTCTTTGATTTCCTTCTTTGACTATCTATAAAATTTCACTGTCAAGGTCTTTGTCTTCTTTACTGACTTGTAGTCCTAGGAACTTACCTTTTAAAGTGCTATTTTCAGTGAGATGGTTTTCCTAGTTTCTTTCTTTGAGGTTGTTGGTGTATAAGAAGGTTATTGATTTGATTTGATTTGATTTGACTTTATGAATCAGAGTTTTAGCATTCGGTCCTATCTGGACAGGAATTTCCTATGTAGACCAGGCTTGTCTTGACCTCATAAGACAGGTCCACTTGTCTCTGTCTTCAGAGTACTTGAATTAGAGGCATGCACCACCATACCTGGCATGTATTTAAATTTTTTTATTATTTTTTATTAATTTTATGTGTATGAGTGAATTGCCTGCATGCATGTAAGTATAACCATGTTGTGAAATGCTCATGGTGGGCAGAAGAGGACATTGGATCCCATGGAACTGGAGTTGAGGACAACTGGTAGCTACCAAGTGGGTGCTAGGAATTAAATCCAGGTCCTCTTCAAGAGTAGCCAGTGCTCTTGAGAGTACTGAGCCATCTCTCCGGCCCCATGTATTTTTTAATACTGATTTTTGTATCCTGCAACTTTACTGTAAAGGTTTATTGGATCTAGGAGTTTTCTCTTTTTTTTTTTTTTTTTTTTTTTTTTTTTGTTTTGTTTGTTGTCTCTTTTTTTTTTTTTGTTTTTTTTTTTTTTTTTGTCTTTTTTAGACAGGGTCTCGTTATAGCCCCAGCTGGCCTGGAACTCACTCTGTAGATCAGGCTGGCCTTGAACTCACAGAGATCTGCCTGCCTCTGCCTCCCAAGTGCTAGGATTAAAGGCATGCGCCACCACACCCTGCTAGATCTAGGAGTTTTCTAATCTACTCTATAGGGTCCTCTAAGTACAGAATTATTTCATCTGCCAGTAGGGACAGTCTGACCTCTTCTATTTTTATTCCTTTGTGCATTTCTCTTGTCTACTTGCTATAGCTAAAAGTATATAAAAAGAGAAAGAAGGTTGAGTGTGCTGGTCTTGGTCCTGATTTTAAAGGAGATGTTTTCGGTGTGTCTCCATTTAACATAATGTTATTGCTACCTGTGTCTCATAGAGCCTTTATTATTTTTTTTATTAATTTTATTTATTTCTGTATGTGTATGAATGTACTGTCTGCATGCAAGTCTGTGCACCCATGTCGTGCAACGCCGCGGAGTTCAGAAGAGGGTCTCAGATTCCCCTGGAACTGGAGTTCTCCTGGAATTGGAGCTTCAGACGGTTCTCAGCCACCATGTGGGTGCTGGGGATCGAACCTGGGTCCTCTGTAAGAGCAGTTGGCGCTCTTAACCGCTAGGCCATCTCTCCAGCCCCGAGCCTTTATTATTTTGACATTTGTTCTATCTATTCCTAAACTCTCCAAAACTTTTGTCATGAAGGCTTGTGGAATTTTGTCAAACTCCTTTTTGGCATTCATGAAGACGATTTTGTGCTTTCTATTCTTCAGTGGCTTAAGTGTTATATTACATGTATTGATTCATGTATGTTGAACCAGCATTGCCTTTCTGGGACTAACCCATGTGGTGATACTGCATCATCCTCTTACTATGTCCCTTAATTCAGTTTGCAAGTATTTTGTTGAGAATTTTTACATCTATGCTCAGCAGAGAAACAGATCTGTACTTTTCTGTTTTTGTTCTGTCTTTACCTGGTTTTGGTATTAGAATGTTGCTGACTCCATAGAGAGGATTTGGTAGTGTTTCTTCACTTTCTATTTTGTGGAACAAGTAAAGAAGTATCAGGATGAGCTCTTCCTTGAAAGTTTGCTAGAATTCAGCAGTAAAGTATTCTCTGGCCCTGGGTGTTTCATTAAATAGAGCCTTTTGTTACACCTTCTATCTCACTGCTTGTAAGGGTCTGTTTAATTCATTGATTACTTATGATTTTAATTTTGGTAGTTGTTACAGATTTAGAAATTCTTCTATTTGTTCTTGGGTTTCCAGACTTTTAGAATGTATGTTTACAACGTGATGTTTAACAATGTTCTGTATTTAGCCGGGCGTGGTGGTACATGCCTTTAGTCCCAGCACTCGGGAGGCAGAGGCAGGCAGATTCCTGTGAATTCAAGGCCAGCCTGGTCTACATAGTGAGCTCCAGGCCAGCTGGACCTAAAGGGAGACCCTGCCTCGAAAAGACCAAAAAATAAATAAATAAAATAAAATAATGTTCTGTATTCACTAGGGCCTGCTGCCGTGACACCCTTCTGACCAGTTTTGTTGGCCTCCTCTCCCTTTCTTTTAGTCTGCTATGGACTTGTCAGTCTACTGTTTCAAAGAACCAACTCCCTGTTTGGTTGATTTTATTATTCTTTTAGCGTCTGTTTCATTCATTGATTCCTTGATATTTATTATTTCTTGCCATCTCCTGGAATTGAGATTTGTTGCTTCTCATTTTTCAAGGTCCTCAAGAAGCATCATAATGTTGTTTTGTAATCACTAAGAGTTTTTAACGTAAGCACTTATCACCAAGAACTTTCCTCTTAGGACTACCTGGTCTGCTCCCCAAAAGTTTCTGATAGATTGTGTTTTCAGTACGAATTTTTTTAAATATATATTTTGTACAAGATTAAAATCTAGACCTGTGTCCCCCACCCTATCCCCCCACCCCACCAGAGCTCATGCATTCTGCCAAACGTGCTTTTCATCTCTTTCTCAGTCTTTCTCAATATTCTCCATGTGGAAGTTGACTGTTTTGAGCAGAAGTTCACTGTTTTAGTCAGTTCTTTGATGCAGACCTTTTTGTTGTTGTTGTTGTTGTTGTTGTTGTTGTTGTTGTTGTTATTTCCAATATGCATTACTCCCAACTGCTTGGACAAAAGCTCAAGGGGCCATGCACAAGAAATACTTACAATTGGCACTGGCATCCACAGATGAGGGATACCATTCATCGTTTGTTTTTCTGGGACTGTGTTACTTCACTCAGCATGATGTCTTCTAGCTCCAGCCATTTTCCTGCAAAGCTCATGATGTCGTCTTTCTTTATTGCTACATGGAACTCCATTGTGTAGATGTACCACATTTTCTCTATCCAATCATCAGTTGAGGGGCATTTGGGTTGGTTTCAGCTCCTTGCTATTGTGAAGAGAGCTGAAATAAATATGGCCGTATATGTATCTCTGCGGTAGGGTGAGTCTTGAGGGTACATGGCTAGGAGTGGTATGGCTGGGTCGGGTGGCAAGTTCATTCCAAGTCTTCCAAGGGTTCTCCACACTGATTTCCATAGTGGCTGTACGAGTTTACATTCCCACCAGCAGTGGATGAGTGTTCCCCTTTCCCCACAACCTCTCCAGCACTTGACACCAGTCTAGACAATGTAGTGAGAGGGGGCCATCGTCTCCAAGCCCGGCAATCTTTCTGTTTTTCTAATGTAGGCACCCAGGGCTATAAACTTCCCCTCTTAGGACTGCTTTTAAGGTATCCCATAGGTTTTTGTTGTGTTGTATTATTATTGTCCATTCAGTTCCAGGAATGCTTTTTATTTCTGTTCTTTACTCCTCCTTGACCCATCATTATTCAAGAGTGTGTTGTTTAGTCTCCATGTGTTTTCTTGTAGGCCGTAGGGCTTATCCTGGTGTTGATGTTGAGCTTATTGCACTGTGGTCTGATTATAGAATGCATGAAATTTTTCAATCTTTTTGTATTTGTGGAGGTTTCTCTGTGTCCCAATATGTGGTCGATTTTGGAGAATGTTCCATGGGGTGCTGAGTAGAAAGTGTATTCTCTGGATATTAGGTAGGGTGTAATAGTCTGCAGAGGTCTATGAAGTCATTTGGTGTACATATTTCAGTTCAGATGTCTCTCTGTTTATCTTTGTCCTGTTGACCTGTCCAAAGGGCTCAGTGGGGTATTTAAGTCCCCTACTATGAGTGTACTTATGGGGTTAATCTGTGTCCTTGTGGTCCTGGAGAATTGTCTTTATAAAGTTTGTGCACCAGAGTTTGGTGCATATATATATTTATAATTGTGAAATCTTCTTGGTGAATTGTTCCTTTGATAAAAAATGTAATGGCCTTCTTTGTCTCTTCTGATTCTTTTCACTTGAAAGTCTATTTTGTCTGATATTAAAATAGCAACACCTGCTTCTTTTGGTACCATTTTTCATTTTTAGATGTTGTAATTTTGGTGTATTTGTGGCGTGATATACATGTATATTTTTGGAGTAAATATAAAATTAAAGGGAACAAACAACAACAAAAAGGACTGTTCAAAGAGCTGACTAAAGGACTTTTTGAAAGTAAACTTCTGAAACTTCTGCGCAACAGAAAATTACTAAAATTAAGNACGGATCATTTGTTTTCTTGATCCTAGCCAGTCTTATTGAGTAGAGATGACATCTTAAAGTGGTTTGATTTGCATTTCCTTAATGATTAGTGATGTTGAACCACTTCTTAAGGTGTTTCTCCGCCATCTCTAATTCCTCCTCTGTGAAGTCTCTATTCAGCTCTTTTGCTCATCTATTGAGTGGGTCATTTTGTTTTCTTTCTTCTTTGTTTTTGAGTCGTTTATATTCTGGAAATCATGTTTGCCAGATGTTTCTGTTGGTGAAGGTTTCCTCCCACTCTGGGGATTTCTTTTCATTTCCTTGATGTTTCTTTTGATGTACAGAGCTTTTGAGTTTAATGAGTCCCATTTGTCAATTGTCGACCTTATTCTTGCACAGCTGCTGTCTGATTTAGGAAGTCTTTTCCTATGCCTATGTCTTGTAGTCTGCTGCCAACTTTTTTCTTCTATCACCTTCAGAGTTGGGGTTTCACGTTGAGGTCTTTGTCCATTCGGAGTTGACTTTTGTACAGGGTGAGGTTTAGGGGTTTAATTTCTCTCTACAAGTGGTGATCCAGTTTTGCCAACACCACTTGCTGAAGATGCTGTCTTTCCTCCATTGTGGCTTCTTGACCCCTTGTCAAATGATGATGGCTGAAATTGTATGTGGCTCAGTTTGGATCTTGGTTTGTTCCACTGGTCAACAGGTCTGTTTTTTCGCCCAGTACCAGGCTGTTTTTTAGACTCTAGGCCCTGTAGTATAGTTTGAGGTCTGGTATAGGACTCCCCTGTGTTGCTCTTTTCATCAGGGTTGTTTTGGCTATCTGGGTCTTTTGTTTCCCAATGAATTTAAGGACTTTTTTTCCAAGCCTGTGAAAAAACTCTTGGATTTAGTTGGGATTGCATTAAATCTATACAAGAGTTTGGGTAGAATGGACCATTTTCAATGTTAATTTTCCCAATCCATGAGCATGGGAGGTTTTTCCATCTCCTGATGTCTTCAATTTCTTCTTTAAGGGTTTTAAAATTTTTGTGTAGAGATGTTTGGTGTCTTTGGTTAGGTTTGTTCCTGGGTATTTTATTGTTTTTGGGCTATTGTAGTGGGAAAATCTCCTTGCATCTCCTTCTCCAGTGCTTTTATTGGTAAAAGAAAGGCCATTGATTTTTTTTAGGTTAATTTTGTATCCTGCACTTTGCTGAAGCTGTTAATCGTTTTAGGAGTTTTCTGGTGGAGTTTTTAGCATCCCTTAAGTAAACCCTCATATCATCAGCAAATAGGGATAGGTTGACTTCCTCTTTTCCAATTAGTACTCCTTTAATTTCCTTTTCTTGCCTTATTGCTGTAGCAAGTTTTCAAAGCACTATATTGAAGAGGGTGGTGACAGGGGGAGCCTTGCTGAGTTCCTACCTTTAAAGGATTGTTTCTGTCCGCATGTCCCCATTTAGGATTGATTGGGCTGTGGGTTTCTTCTGTATATGGCTTTGATTACATTGGGAATGATCCCTCCAATCAATTCCTCTCTAGGACTTTAACATGAAGGACTGCTGGATTTTGTCAAAGCTTTTTAGCGTCAATTGAGATGTGGTGTGGTTTTGTCTTTCATTCCATTTATGTGCTTGTGATATTTATTGATTTCGTATGTTTAACCATCCTGCATCTCTCTGGTATGAATCAACTTGGTATGATGGATGATTTTCTTGATGTGAGTGTATGCGATTTGCCAGCATATCTGTTTAGAATTTTGGCATCTGTGTTCATACGGAGCTTTGTCTATAGTTCTCCTTTTTAGTTGTATCATTTGCCTGGTTTTGGTATTAGAGTGATGCTGAATTCATAGAAGGAATTTGGGAGACTTCCCTCTGTTTGTCCTCCTTCAACAATTTCAGTATATTGGTTGAGGTCTTTGTGAATGTTTATAGAATTTCGTGAAACCGTCTGGTGCTGGGCTTTTTTTAGTTGGGAATTTTTCTTATTACATCTTTACATTTCTTCATTAAACTTATGGGTCTGTTTAATCTATCGATCTCTTCTAGTTGAGCTTTGGTGATTTCCAGGATTTCAGATATTCATCCATTTCTTCTAGGTTTTCAAACTTGGTACAGTATAGGTTTTTGAAGTATTCCCGTATGATTTTCTGGATCTTTTCCTTGTCTTGTTGTGGTATTTCCCTTTTCATCAGTGATTGTATTGATTTGGAGTGTTCCTTCTTTCTTTGGTTAACTGGGCTAGAGGTATTCTATCCTGTTTATCTTTCAAAGAACCCCAACTTTGGAATCAATGATTTTTGTATTGTTTTCTTTGTTTCTATTTATTGATTTCGCTCTGATTTTTGTTATTTCTTCCGGTCTGTTGTGTTAGGGTTCATCTGTTGTTGCTCTCGCGTGCTTTAGCTTGCAAGTGTTGATCGTTCACTTGTGCTCTTTTTTTTCTTTTTTTTAAATTTTATTTATTTCGTATGTGTATGAATGTACTGTCTGCCATGCAAGTCTGTGCACCCATGGTCATGCATGCTGCGGGAGGTCAGAACGATGGGGTCGGCTATTCCCCTGGAATAGGACGTTCTCTGGAATTGGAGTTACAAGACGTTCTCAGCAGCCCCATTTGGGTGCTGGGGATCAATACCTGAGGTACTCTGCAAGAGCGGTCGTGCTCTTAACCGCTAGGCCATCCTCTCCCAGCCCTCTTTCTGTTTTTCTAATGTAGGCACCCAGGGCTATACACTTCCCTCTTAGGACTGCTTTTAAGGTATCCCATAGGTTTTTGTTGTGTTGTATTATTATTGTCCATTCAGTTCCAGGAATGTTTTTATTTCTGTCTTATTTCCTCCTTGACCCTTCATTATTCAAGAGTGTGTTGTTTAGTCTCCATGTGTTTCTTGTAGGCCGTAGGGCTTATCCTGGTGTTGATGTTGAGCTTATTGCACTGTGGTCTGATTTAGAATGCATGGAAATTATTTCCATCTTTTTGTATTTGTGGAGGTTTCGTCTGTGTCCCAATATGTGGTCGATTTTGGAGAATGTTCCATGGGGTGCTGAGTCAAGAAAGTGTATTCTCTGGTATTAGTGTTAATAGTCTGCAGAGGTCTATGAAGTCATTTGGTGTATCAATTCAGTTCAGATGTCTCTCTGTTTATCTTTGTCCTGTTGACCTGTCCAAAGGGCTCAGTGGGGTATTTAAGTCCCCTACTATGAGTGTACTTGGGGTTAATCTGTGTCCTTGTGGTCCTGGAGAATTGTCTTTATAAAGTTTGGTGCACCAGAGTTTGGTGCATATAATTTATAATTGTGAAATCTTCTTGGTGAATTGTTCCTTTGAAAAGTAATGGCCTTCTTGTCTCTTCTGATTTCTTTTCACTTGAAAGTCTATTTTGTCTGATATTAAAATAGCAACACCTGCTTTTTTTGTGTACCATTTCATTTTTATAGTTGTAATTTTGGTGTATTTGTGGGTGTTACATGTATATTTTGGAGTAATATAAATATAAAGGGAACAAACAACAACAAAAAGACTGTTCAAAGAACTGACTAAAACAGTAAACTTTTGCCCAAACAACAGAAAATCTACAAAATTAAAAAAAAAAAAAAAGACCAAGAGAAGGTGTAAGACAGGTATGGCAGAATACATGCTCTCTGAAGGGGTGGGGGCATGGAAGGGGGAACGAGTCTAAAATTGATTACGGAAATTGTATGACATGCACAAAAGTTCAATCAACAATTTAAGAAAAAAATAAATGGTCATTACCAGGGAATACAAGGGGGGGAGGGGGCATGTACATTTTTGGTGGTGTTCTGTTTTGCTGAATTATCTATATTTTTTTCCTTTTTTGGTATTCAAGTTGTTGAGCTCCTGTGTTTGGCGTGGGTATTTCTTTCCTGGGTCAACTTTCTTTATCTGTAATTTCCATGGAGTTACACTCTCATGTATTCACAGGGATGGAGTCGTTCTTCTTCCTCATAAACTATTCCCTTAGGAATTTCTGCAATTCCTGATTGATTATCATATACTGACTAATCTGTGATTTGTCTTGAAAACCTTTTTCTCACCCTAAGTTTAAAAGATAACTGTGCAGTGTATATCATTCTGATTCACGTTATTTCCATTCAGAGTTGAAATATTTCATTCTACACTCTTCTGGCTTTTAAGGTGGCTGATGAGAAGTATAGGGTATTCTGACTATTTTTACTTTTGTATGTAACTGTGCATTTTTCCCAAGCTGCTTTTCAGATATTTAATTGGCTTCTTTGACTGCTGACTATGACAGCACCAGTGAGTTTCTCTCGCTGCAGTCTATTTGGAGTTTCGACTACTCGTTGGTGAGGTGCACTTCTTGCTAGGTTTGATAGGTCTGCTAATCATACGTTCTAATCATTTTGTTGAGAATCTGTCTGTTCCATTGATTTTATTCTCGTTCCTCTTGTAAATGATAAAAATTCTCTGGTTTAGTGACTTGAATGTATCCCAGACTTCTTGGAAATGTTGTTCATCCTCATTAGCTTTCTCTCTTACATGTGTCTGTTGGCGTGATTGTCTTGACATTATCCTCCATCCCTGAAACTGATTCTTCTGCATGGTCTTGTCTGTTAATAACTACTTATTAGTTTTATATGATTGGCTACCTTCTTCATTTCAAGTATTGTAATGTTTGTCTCCGTGTTTCAATGTTTCAATCTCCTTGCTAAATTTCCCATCCATATTTTGGGCATGGCCTCCAGATTTACTGAACCATTGTTTCATTCACTTTGGAGACTGTTGTGTGGAGGTCTTGGATTGATTTCCTTAATTCATGCATCTAATAGTGGTGATTTTCTATATAGTCAATAAAGTAAATCACTGAAATATTTCCTAGACATTTCATCTGTCTTGTTCTGAATTCCATTATGTGTGAGTTAGTCATTTGGGGTGGGTCATAGTTGATGGCTGTGTCATATTCTTTGTATTTCTTTGGTCATGTTTTGACGGACCTTGTTCCAGTGGATTTGTCTTAAGATTTTGCCATCCTCATCCTACAAGAAGATTAGGATACTTCTTTTTCCTGGGATTATTCCTATAGGGATATCTGCATGATGCTTACCCTTGGGGACTGGTAGAAACTGATATTGACAATCCAATAAATTGTTGAGGTAAATGCCCTTGGCCTAGAACCGAACCGGGTCCTGGAACAAGATCACACACCAAGCCCAAAGGCAACCAGGCAGGACCAGACGGTCACCGTCCAGACCCTTTGTAACTCCCTAGTAGGAGTCCTAATGCCTGTCTCACCAAAGTCTGTGCACCAACCTGGGCTCCAGTCAACAACACAAACCTGAAGCAACCTCCAGGACCAGAGCAGTACAGACTGTTAATCTTGGAGTGATTAACTGGAACTCCAGGAGTCTAACTCCACAACACGTCACCCACCGTATAAGACCCACTGGAGCCACCCTTGGTTGGGGGTCCTATGCACATTGAAGCAAAACCAACCCTGACCTCTGGACCCACCAGGGCTAAAGGCCTGGATTCCAAGATGCTCCAGCTCACTCCAGAAGGGAGGACATAGTGCCCAGAGCTTCCTGAACCTGCTAGAACAGAAAACCTGCTCCCGAGATGCTGTGTGATTCTATAGGTACCATAGGCATCGTTTACTGGGTGCTATCTAGGACTTGGAGAGCCAGAAGCCTGGTCCCCCAAGCTTAAAAAAAAAAAAAAAGACCAAGAGAAGGTGTAAGACAGGTATGGCAGAATACATGCTCTCTGAAGGGGTGGGGGCATGGAAGGGGGAACGAGTCTAAAATTGATTACGAAATGTTGTATGAAATGCACAAAAGTTCAATACAAAATTTAAGAAAAAAATAAATGGTCATTACCAGGGAATACAAGGGGGGGAGGGGGCATGTACATTTTTGGTGGTGTTCTGTTTTGCTGAATTATCTATATATTTTTTCCCTTTTCTGGTATTAATTTGTTGAGCTCCTGTGTTTGGCGTGGGTATTTCTTTCCTGGGTCAACTTTCTTTATCTGTAATTTCCATGGAGTTTACACTCTCATGTATTCACAGGGAGGAGTCGTTCTTCTTCCTCATAAACTATTCCCTTAGGAATTTCTGCAATTCCTGATTGATTATCATATACTGACTAAATCTGTGTTTGTCTTGAAATACCTTTATTTCACCATCTACTTTAAAAGATAACTGTGCAGTGTATATCATTCTTGATTCACAGTTATTTCCATTCAGAGTTGAAATATTTCATTCTACACTCTTCTGGCTTTTAAGGTGGCTGATGAGAAGTATAGGGTAATTCTGATATTTTTACTTTTGTATGTAACTGTGCATTTTTCCCAAGCTGCTTTTCAGATTATTTTTTAATTTGCATTTTTGACATGCTGACTATGACATACCATGTGAGTTTCTTCTCTGATCATGTCTATTTGGAGTTCTATCTACTTCTTGTGTTTGAGTGTGCACTTCCTTTTCTAGGTTTGATAAGTTTTCTGCTAATAATACTTTCTAATCATTTTGTTGAGTAATCTGTCTGTTCCATTTGATTTTATCTCTGTTCCTTCTTGTACATCATAAATTCTCTGGTTTAGTGACTTGAATGTATCCCAGACTTCTTGGAAATGTTGTTCATCCTCATTAGCTTTCTCTCTTACATGTGTCTGTTGGCGTGATTGTCTTGACATTATCCTCCATCCCTGAAACTGATTCTTCTGCATGGTCTTGTCTGTTAATAACTACTTATTAGTTTTATATGATTGGCTACCTTCTTCATTTCAAGTATTTATGTTTGTCTCCTTTTCAATGTTTCAATCTCCTTGCTAAATTTCCCTCCATATTTTGGGCATTGGCCTCCAGTTTACTGACAGTTTCATTCACTTTGGAGACTGTTGTGTGGAGGTCTTGGATTGATTTCCTTAATTCATGCATCTAATTGTTTGATTTTTCTATATAGTCAATAAAAAGTAAAACACTGAAATATTTCCTAGACATTTCATCTGTCTTGTTCTGAATTCCATTATGTGTGAGTTAGTCATTTGGGGTGGGTCATAGTTGATGGCTGTGTCATATTCTTTGTATTTCTTTGTCATGTTTTGGGCACTTGTTCCAGTGGATTTGTCTTAAGATTTTGCCATCCTCATCCTACAAGAAGATTAGGATACTTCTTTTTCCTGGGATTATTCCTATAGGGATATCTGCATGATGCTTACCCTTGGGGACTGGTAGAAACTGATATTGACAATCCAATAAATTGTTGAGGTAAACTCATCTTGCCTATGAACCAACAGGGTCCTGGAAAAGATCACACACCAAGCCCAAAGGCAACCAGGCAGGACCAGACGGTCACCTCCTAGACTCTTTGAACTCCCTAGTAGGAGTCCTAATGCCTGTCTCACCAAAGTCTGTGCACCAACCTGGGCTCCAGTCAACAACACAAACCTGAAGCAACCTCCAGGACCAGAGCAGTACAGACTGTTAATCTTGGAGTGATCACTGGAACTCAGGAGTCTAAACTCCACAACACTCACCCACGTAAGAGACCACTGGAGCCAAACCTTGGTTGGGGGTCCTATGCACATTGAAGCAAAACCAACCCTGACCTCTGGACCCACCAGGGCTAAAGGCCTGGATTCCAAGATGCTCCAGCTCACTCCAGAAGGGAGGACATAGTGCCCAGAGCTTCCTGAACCTGCTAGAACAGAAAACCTGCTCCCGAGATGCTGTGTGATTCTATAGGTACCATAGGCATCGTTTACTGGGTGCTATCTAGGACTTGGAGAGCCAGAAGCCTGGTCCCCCAAGCTGTTGCCACTTGAGATGAATGTCTGTTGGCTCTGAGGTACTTGTTTTAAGGCCATAATGAATGGGGCTAGAACTCAGAGTGTTTCTTATTGGTATATAGAAAAGCTGCTGATTATTGTTGTGTTGATTTTCTGTCCTGGTGCTACTGAAAGTGTTGTTTCCTGGTGTGGTCTTGATCTGTCATCTGCAACAAAGGAGGATTTCCTTCTCCCCATTTTAACACTGTGTTGTTTTCTTTTGTTGTTTACATTGAATAAGAGTAGACAGAGGGGACTCCTTGCGTCATTCCTGATTTTAGAAGAAATACTTTTCAGGTTTTCCCCATTAGTATAATGTTGGCTCTAAGTTTGTTAGGTATAATATCTATTTGCTTAAGCTCTGACCCATTTTTAATATATTTTTCATTCTTTGAAAGTCTTATTATATATTACATATGGATCACATTCATCCACCCCCATTCCTGTTACCGTAACACCTCTCTCTACCTCCCTCCCAACTTTATGTTGTCTTTTTAATTTGGGTTTTTGTTGTTTTTTTTTTTTGCGGTTCTCAGCCTCAGCCTTTAACGGCTGCGCTATCCCAACAGCCCAAGGGTTTTTGTTTTTTTTTTACTAATTACCATGAGTCTAATTCTTGCTGCCTATGTGCGCATGACCACATGGCCGTCCTTAGTGCACGAGCTCTGGTTCTTCTGCTCCCAGTTTTTGGTTTATATATTTATTCATTCACTTTAGACAGGCTGTTTTTACTTGGCTGTTCTGGAACCCAATTTGTAGACCAGACTGACTTTAACCTCACAAATGTGTGTCTACCTCTACCCCATAAAAGCTGGCACAAAAGACCTGCACAACCATGTCTGGCCTATTCTGTTTGTTTGTTTTTTTTTTTGTTGTTGTTGTTTTTAAAAAACCGGTCTTTAGGGGGCTGGAGAGATGGCTCAGCAGATAAGAGCACTGACTACTCTTGAAGGGGACCCAGGTTAAATTCCCAGCACCTACATGGTGGCTAACAACTACCTTTAACTCCAGTTCCAGGGATCCTACACCTTTTTCTGACCTCCAGGGGCATTGCATGACACAGATGCACTTACATACATGCAGGCAATATACTCATACACATAAAATTAAAAAATAAATATTTAAAAACAAAAAAAAAGACAAAAACCGCTCTTTCTTCCAAACCATTAACCATCACGATCTGGATCTGACACTTTTTTCTTTGGTTCTTTGTATCTGATATAATATTTGCGTGTGACATATAAAGGGATTATTGCACTTAAAATTAAGATAATTAAGGGCTGGAGGGATGGCCTAGCGGTTAAGAGCGACGACCGCTCTTGCAGAGGACCCGGGTTCGATCCCCAGCACCCACATGGCGGCTAAGAACCGTCTGTGACTCCAGTTCCAGGAGAACTCCAGTTCCAGGGGAATCCGAGACCGTCTTCTGACCTCCGCGGCATCGCACGACACGGGTGCGCAGACCTGCATGCAGACAATACATTCATACACATACAGAAACATTAAATAAATAATAAAAAAAAAATTAAAAAAAAAAAAATAAATAAATAAATAAATAAATAAAAAATTTAAAAAAAAATTAAAAAAAAAAGATAATTGAGAATGTATCTGATATAATATTTGCGTGTGACATATAAAGGGATTATTGCACTTAAAATTAAGATAATTAAGATAATTGAGAACATTTCTTAGCCTAATGGAATAAATGTAACAGATTAAGGAAGCAAACATTAAGAAAAGAAGACTGTGTTTCCCTTCGTATTTACAGTTATTTGTACTCTATGAACTACTTTGCTTGTATTGGAGTAGTTAAAGTAATCTATTATCTTTTAATCTGGTTTTTCTTTAGATCAGTTAGACTTTACAGCTATAACCTCAAATGGAGTGCTTTGCTCTAACTGGAGTAGCTCTTATCTGTGGAGAACAACTTCATCTGTTTTATTATACTGGTATCATACTAGATTTAGTTTGGAAAAATAAATGAAACATATTATAGAAGAAATTACACAACAATATAGTATTCTTTAAACTTCTTTCTAACAAGAATGTCTTCATTTACATAACAAATACTAATAACATTAATAGAAACAACAGACCAAATTTGTTAGAATATTGGAATTTTATAGGCCTTGAGGGGATAATTAACTACTTCTTTTTATTTTAGAAATGGAAATGGGACTCTCAAAAGAGTCATTGTAGTATTGTCCATTTCATTTTATTAGTAAAATGTAGATATTGCTTAATTGTTATTATTATTATTCAGACTAATTATACTATATAGGACACCTTGGTCGTCCTTTCTTATTACCTCTTTCCTGAAGGTTGCTGCTGTCTTGCCCACAACTGAGCCTCATCTAAGTCAGATTCTAGGAATGAGCCTTCCTAGCAATGTGGGAATAAATATTGGCCCCTGCAGGCTCAAAATGTGCTGCTTGGCCAACAGGGGGAACTCTGAATGACAGTTCCCAGATAAATCCTACACCTTGAACTGAATTCCCTGCAAGGCTGGCCAACTGATTAACAGTTTGGAATATTGCTGGCCCAGAGCTTATTTGCAATTATCTTGGGGTATCCTTAGCCCCCAAATAGCCACTCATTCCCACCTCTGTTTCTGACTGTAACATCTTGTGACTAATAAAATATATTAGCTTAAGAAAGAAATAGTTCCACCAACCAAAAGAATGACTTCAGGTAGGAGCTGAGACCTATGATGATTATTGCCCCCTTGCTATGATCTGCCTACTGAATGTATTCATCAATGTATTTGTCTTGATTTATGACTTTTCTTTGTTCTGTTACTATAAAAACCTCATGAAACTGCTTCCATGCTGAAACATGGAATTTGGGGAAAACTGAATCTGTGTTCCCGGACCCTGGTCATTCATATTTGGCTCCGGACTAAACGATCTCTTAGTCACTTTATGTAAATGGTATTTCTTATGAAGGGACTTTGAGTTTTGTCAGAAGCCTTTTCTGTGTGTTTAGAGATGATCAGGTGATTTTCTGTCCCTGTCTCAATTTATGTGCTGGATTAAGTTCATTGATGTAGATAGATATCCTGAATCATCCCCATGTGGCTGGAAGGAAACCCACCCGATCACAGTTTGTGATCTTTTCAATGAGTTCTTAATTCAGTTTTCTAGAATTTGCTGAACATTTCTCTGCCCTTGATCATCAAGGAAATTCGTTGACAGCTTTCTCTTTCTTGGTGGTGTGTTTTAATACAGTGTGGCATCACGGTAACACTGGCCTTGTAATATGATGTTTTTTGTTTGTTTATTGGTCTGGATGATACTATATTGATAATAGTGTAATACTGAAGTCGCTTACTATTATTGGATGTGGATCTAGCCATCCATTTATGTCAAGCAATATTTTTTAATAAAATTGGGTTCACCAAACATCAGAACATATGTATTTATAATCATTTTCTCTTCTTCATGACAGAATATGTCATCAGCTGTTTCTAAGACTCCTCCAAAGGGGATCAAAAAAACCATAATATTATATTGTGCAAAAATTCAATAAAAATAAAAATAACAGCCAAATAAAACCCCTCTGAGTAATATTGGTTTGAAGTCTGCTTCAAAGAGCATGAGATAAAATTTTGATCAAAAATTCAAGAAAAATGAATCAGGAGCGGTTATGCACGCTTTTAATCCCAGGACTGTGGAGGCAGTTGGATTCCAGTGAGTTCAAGGCCACCCTAATCTATATAGTGCCTTCTAGGCTAGCTAGGGCTATGTAGTATGATCCTGTCTCCAAAACAAAACAAAACAAAAAGTAAAACAAAGTATTAGGTTATAAAAAGGGCCTCACAATCCCAGCCCCCAGATAAAAAGGCACCTGAGGCTTAAGTCATGCCAGGAACATGATTTCCTTCCATGTGGGATTACCAGCAGGGGCTGCCTGCAGACACAGGGTGGAACAGAGCAGCATGGCAGAGAGAGATGGCCCCTGGGGCCCACCCACTTATAGCCATGGGGCAGGGCCTCAGGTACAGAGCAACAGGTCAGAAGATTGACAGCCTCTGGAGGAAGTGGGTGTCTGTGTGCCTTGGGATTGTGGGAAGCCCAGACCTAACAGTTACATGGAACCAAAAGAACGAATAATAGAAACAGAATTTTGTTTGTTTGCTTTTTTGAGATAAGGTCCTCCTGTAGCTCCAGCTGTCCTGGAACTCACTCTGTAGACCAGGATGACCTTGAACTCACAAAGATCCGCCTGCCTCTGCCTCCCGAGTGCTAGGATTAAAGGCATGTGCTACCTCTCCTGGAAAAAAAAAAAAAAAAAAAAAAAATCAGAATATTTTTAAATAGAAAAAAAAAATTAAGACAAAGACTTGGAGAAGCTTCTTTCCAGATCCTGTAACATCTGAGTCCTCCTTGTCCAGAGGTGCAGAAGATCACAGCTACAGTCCTTGTGCTCCCACAGTGCTCACTAGTGCTGTGTACAGGCCTTGTGCTCCCACGGTGCTCACTAGTGCTGTGAACAGGCCTTGTGTTCCCACAATGCTAACTAGTGCTGTGTACAGTCCTTGGCTCCCACGGTGCTCACTAGTGCTGTGAACAGGCCTTGTGTTCCCACGGTGCTGACTAGTGCTGTGTACATTCCTCGGCTCCACTGGCCACAGGTTTGTGGTCAACATCGTAGCCGGATTCACTCCAGCAGCTCCTGGGTCGGTGTTAGGAGCCTTGCATGGTCTGGAAACCTAGCACCATCTATACCACCTGAACAAAAACTCACTCCAGGCATCTGGCCCAAGTAGCCTCAGGCTGCAGCTGACATGCAGAAGACACCTTGGGGTACAGCATGTGGCCCCATGGAGAACACCTTAGGGTAGAGCCTGCAGCCCTACTGAGGACACCTTGGGGTACAGCCTGCAGCCCCCATTACCAGACCAACATAGGAAAGTGACATCTCAACCCCACTAAGAGGTAGTCCTCTCCTGAACATTGTAAACACCTCTGCTGAAAGAAGAAAGGTGACTTCAAAAAAAGAAAAAGGGAAAACTCAACCAGCAAAATAGACCAATTAGTCACATCTCAGCACAGAAACAAAAACAGGAAAACGCAAGATAGCACATCTCTCCAAAACTTAATCTGATAGGAATGGCCCCTAATGACAATGACCGGGAAGAACTTCTAGACAAAGATTTCGAAAGTTCACAACTATAGTTCTAGTTACTTTCTGTTACTGCGATGAACACACTGATCCAAAACAACTTGGGCGGTGGGGGGGGGGGTATTTGGCTTGCAGCACAGTCCATCATCCAGGGAAGCCTTGGCAGGAGCTCGGGGCAGGAACCTGGAGGCAGGCGCTGAAGCGCAGGTAGTAGAGGAATGATGCTTATGGCTTGCTCCCCTGGCCCATGCTCAGCCTGCTTTCTTATATAATGCAGGACCACCTGCCCAGGGATGGCACCACCCACAGTGGGCTGTCACTCAACAATCAAGAAGATGCCCCACAGACATGGCCACAGGGCAGCCCAATGGAAGAAATTCCCCAATCAAGGTTCCTTTTACCCAGGAGTGTCGGGTTGAGAACCGAACCTATCTAACACAGCTATGTTCAAATAACTCAAAGAAGAAATAAAAGCAAATGAATAAAATAAGGTAGTCAATCCAAGGCATGAAAATAGAATTCAACAAGAAAGAGAAATGCTGAAGAAAAGTCAAACTGAAATGGTGCTGGAAATGAAAAACTCCAAGTCAAATAAAAACCTCGGCAGAAAGCCTCGCTGGTAGAATGGATCAGGTGGAAAACAGAGCTTCAGGACCGAAAGAGGAGGCAGAGAGATGGGGTCATGCCATGCAGGTTAGTGAGAAGTTAAGAAAAGTGTATGGCTGGAACACTGACGCAATGTGGGACACCATGGAAAGACCAAATGCTCGGGTCACAGGCACAGAAGGAGGGAGGAAAACCCAGGAAAGTCACGGTAAGCATGTCGAGGAAATCATAAATGACAGATTCCCAAACCTAGAGAAAGACACACACATCCAAGTAAATGGGACTGAAAAAGAAACTTCCGCAGGACGTGCTGGCGCATACCTTTGATCCCAGCACTTGGGAGGCAGAGGCAGGCAGATCTTTGTGAGTTCAAGGCCAGCTGGGTCTATAGAGTGAGCTCCAGGCCAGCTAAAAAGGACTAAAAGGGAGACCCTGTCTCAAAAATACCAACAAAACAAAACAAAACTAAAATGTCCATGACACATTATATTTAAAACATTAAAAACAGAGACAAAGGGGGCTAGAGAGGTGGCTAAGTGGTTAAGAGTACTGGCTGCTTTTTGCAGGGGACCTGGGTTCCATTCCCAGCACCCACATGGTGGCTAAAAATCACCCATAATTCCAGTTACATAGGATCTAATGCCCCCTTCTGACCTCTGTGGGCATTGCACCACACAAGTGCACTTACATGCAGGCAATACACTCATACACATAAAGCAAAAATAATAAATAAAATATTTAAATTTTTAGGTATTGAAAGCTGCAAGAGAGGATGGTTAAGTCATCCATATCTGTATGGGAGAATAACACCTGATTATTTGAGAGAAACTTTTAAAGCCAGAAGGTCTAGAAATGTAGTCAAGTTCTGGAAAAAAACAAACAAACAAACAAACAACTATCAATTCAGACTATTATTCCCAGCAAAATTATCTATTAATGTTAAAAGAGAATAAATGCTTTTGATGTTAAAAACTCAGTAATTATGTATGACCAGTCTAGAGAGGATATTGGAAGGAATAGGTCAGGATTAAGACAGGGCAAAACACACCTAACGTGTCACAGGAAATATGTTAACAACACCAGGACAGTTAATCAAAAGAGATCTAAGAAACAACAAAAACATGAAAATGACAGGAATTAATGGTTACCTATCAGTAATAACTCTGATTTTTCCAATAAAAAGGCACAAGCTAACAGATTGGATTAGAAAACAGGACCCATCTTTTTGCTACCTTCAAGAATCATACACCTCATCATCAACAACAGCTTTAGGGTAAAAGGATAAGAAAAGAAAAAGGTGTTGGAAATAAATGGAACTAGGAAAGGATCAGGAGCAGCTTTTTTAAGGTCTGAGAAAATGGTCTTCAAATCAAACTAGTCAGAACCAGTAAGAAAGGTCACTATGCCAGGCATGGTGGCTCACGCCTTTATTCCCATTCCTCAGGAGGCAGAAGCAGGTGGATCTCTGTGAATTCAAGGTCAGCCTGGTCTACATAGTAAGTTCCAGGTCAGCTGGGGTTATGGGGAGACTCTGAGTCAACAAACACCCCCCAAAAAAATTAAAAATTAGAAAATGAATACTACTAGATCTAAAACCATAGATTAACCCCCAACACAGGGTAGTGGCTGACTTTAATATCCAAACCTCACCAACATATAGGTGATCTGGACAAAAACTAAACAGAGAAACCTTGGAGTTAACAAATCATAAATGAAATGTACTTAAAATATATACAGAACATTCCACCCCAAACCTAATGAACACACATTCTTCTTAGCAGCCCATGGAACTTTCTCCAAAGTCAAGCACATATTAGGACATAGAGCAAGTCTCAATAAGTATATTAAAATCAAAATACTGGGACTGGAGAGATGGCTCAGCAGTTAAGAGCACTGGCTGCTCTTGTAGAGGAGCCAGGTTCTATTCCCAGTACCCACATGGTGGCTAACAACTGTCTGTAACTCCAGTTCTGGGTGATCTGATGCCCTCTTCTGACCTCCTTGTGCACTGCATGATATGGGTGCCCTTATACATGCAGGTAATATACTCATACACAGAAAAAAGTTAAAATTAAAATACCATCCTGTGGTTTATCTATCCATAATGGAATAAACCTAGATATCAACAGCAGTGTAAACTTCAGAAGCTAGACAAATTCAGGGAGTTTAAGGAACAGACATTGATTGACTCACTGAAGAATCAAGAAGAAAAACTTTAAAATTCCTAGAATTGCATGAAAATGAAAATACAACAAAGTAAAAATCTATGGGGCAGTATTAAACAGTTCTAAAGCAAAAGTTTATAATGTTTAGGATGGACATTTAAAAAATTAGAGCCAAGTGTGGTGACTCACACCTTTAATCCCAGCACTGGGGAGGTAAGGGCAGGCAAAGCTCACTGAAATGAGGTCAGCCTGTTCTACGTTCCATGGTAACTGGGGCTATGGGAGACCCTGTGTCAAAAAAAACTGGAAAACAAAAAGTTACAGATCTCAAATTAATCAATTAATTAGGAAAAAGAATGGACAACACTCTAAAATAATAAAGGGGGAGAAATAGTCAAAATGAGGGCTGACATCAATAAAATAAACCAAAATGCAAAAATATACAAAGAATCAATGCAACAAAGAGCTGATTCTTTGGAAACACAAACAATATTAACCCTCAGCCAAATTATCAGAAAGGAAGAGAAAACACAAATTAATCAAACTAGAAATGAAAAGAGAATTACAACAGATACCAAATGAAATTCAAAAAGCCTTAAAGACATACTTTAAAAATTTATATTCCACTAAATTGGAAAAGCTATGAGAAATGAATAAATTTTCAGATGCATACAGAATAACAGAATTAAACTATGAAAAATAAATAAATGAAACAGACTTATAACCAGAAATAAGACTGAAGTATTAATTAAAAAAAAATCTTCCTGAGGGGCTGAAGAGATGGCTCAGTGGTTAAGAGCACTGGCTGCTCTTGCAGGGGATCTGGGTTTAAATTCTCAACACTCACATGTTGGCTAATAACTGTCCATAACTCTGGCGAACTGGGGGAATCTGACACCCTCTCCTGACTTCCACAGGCATAGCACAACAGGGGTACATACATGCAGGTGATAGACTCACGCATAAAATAAAAATTAATAAATAAAATATTTTAATTAAATTTCCCAACTAAAAAAAAGTCAGGAAAAGCTGGATTCACTACAGAATTCCACTATAACCTCAGATAAGAACATAAATAGTACTTAAATTATCCCACAAAATAGAAGGTTTCCAAACCTTTTTTATGAATCTAGTATTGCTTTTATAACCAATCCAGATAAATACAGGGGGGAATAGAAAATTACAGAGTGATCTTCCTAATCAACATGGATGCAGAAATTGTAAATAAAATACTGGCACATCAAATTCCAAGTCATATTAAAAAAGATCATTTATCATGAATGAGTTGGCTTTATTCCAGCAATGCAGGGATGATTCAGCATATATAAATCAATAGTTTTATTCATGATATAATCAGATTCAAAGATAGGAATGGTATGATCATCTCCTTTGGGAACAGTAGGACCATACTGCAACAGAAGATGGCCACAGATGACAAATGTTAGCCTACATCATTGTAAATGGAGAAAAATCCAAAGTACTCCAACTAAGAACACAAAAATCAGTAACAAGATATGGGCGTCCACTTTGCAGACTCCCAGGGCTTGATGTCTTAGCTGCCACCACAAGATAGAAGGATGCAGAAAGGATACCATGCAGGTCCAGGGCTCTGGTTTCAGCAGGACCAAAGAGCATCTCAGGTCTAGACGTTCAGCTTCTGTGGGACTAGAGAGCACTGTGGGAACAGAGCTTCTGCTCTAGTGGGTCCAGAGAGTATCACAGAACCAGTCCCTTCACTCCTCTGTGTTAATGTTCTTGAGGTCAGTCTGGGGCTCAAGCTTGGGGACTTGTGTTCCCCTGAGAGACTGGGGGGTTGGAGGCACAGGATTTTTACATCTGAGGTTCCTGTGGTTGCTTCAGGACTGGCCGTCTGTACAGCTGCGATCCAGAGGTTACTTTGGGCCCATGACACAAACCACAGCCCCTAGATAGCACCTACACTGTCGTATGTCTGATGTTTGGTGGTCTGCCCCCAGTGGGATCACAGAGTCTGAGGGGTGATAGAGCTCTAACCCAACCTGTCTGTTTGGGGCTCGATGCATGACCCCATTCTTGGTCCTGTTGGGAAATAGCCAGGGCAGGACCACCTCAGTGAGTCCATTTGACATTCAACACCAGTTTCTCCAGCCCCCATGGCTAAGTCTTGGGCAGATAACCCTCAAGGAAGAATCAGAGAAAACAAAATAGCCAAAGAGTGTTGGAATAGGGGAAAGCCAAAACCAAACAACAAACCCAGTCTAACAGATGTACAAAAATAACAAAGAAACATGAAGAATATGACATAAACACTGCCCCAGACTCATCCCCAACTACCAGCTCTCCTAGAAGGGATCCAAAACTACAAGGAAAGCTCAAATATCTTCGAAATCATTGGAAGCCCTACTTTTTTTTTTTATAATAGGTCGTAAGTAATGAATACAGGCATCCTTCATGTAAAACCAATTTGCAAGTAGTTATTTTCAAACTTATACAACCCGAGGCCCCCATTGTCCAGCTGGGGGAGCTTATATGTACTATCATGTTGATCAAATAAGAGTTCAGTCTATGTTTCTGTAGTTTCAGAGTTCACCCCAGTCGCAACCCTTACATTCTACCACGCCCCCTTTTC
Source organism: Rhizomys pruinosus (assembly GCA_009823505.1). Taxonomy (NCBI): domain Eukaryota; kingdom Metazoa; phylum Chordata; class Mammalia; order Rodentia; family Spalacidae; genus Rhizomys; species Rhizomys pruinosus. The sequence goes on along the minus strand of VZQC01006319.1, from coordinate 1,891,912 downwards.
CACAGATTGTTCCCTAGGCTTTAGAAAAGGGACACAAGTGGGCGAGAAGCCAAACAGTCTACTTTCTTTGGAGATGTCGTTTTGGACTCTGATCGGTTCAGGCTGTTTCCTTTCATGGGTTGGCAGTTTATCCTGGAATAACCTTTTACTCCTACTGATGAAGCACAAGCAGTTAGAGATACAGGCATTTAAACCATACTAATTATTATGGTAGGTTATGTTGATACAGATGTTTGGATGGTATGCTAATCCATGGACTATAGCTTTTCTGTAAAACCTGACAAGGTCTTACTTTGGCTTATAACATCTCCTAACCACTAGAGGACTTAAGCTTGTGGCATCAGCCCTGAATTATTCCTCCAAGGAGAGAGCTAATAGCCAATTAGATTTGGGATATACAGACATTTGGCTGCCACTGCTGCACCATATTTCCAGGCAGGTGAGGTGTAACTGATGCTGACGGAAGAGTCTTGCTTGACTCAAGGAGACCAATATTTGCTTTATTGATTTAGTGGCCTTTGGCAACACTCTCTGGCATTCCAGAGGCCAACTGTATACTTGCAAGTGTGGTCTTGATATATCTTTCCCATGCTCACACCAGGTCTTCAACAGCAGGGCCTTACCGCCTCTCTTCTTGCAGATATTCCAGTTTTCTGGCAAAAAAACCTTTATCTTTTTGGGAGCTTGGATCCCCTAGCCAACATCTCCTTGGCTGAATAATCCATTTCTGATAACAGAGCTCTCCTGTATTAATATATTTTACTCAATTACCCAGCTTATATAGACTTTAGTATTATATTTGGAGAGCCCTACTTTTAAAAGAATTACTGATTAAATAGGAACATCAAATAGTCAGATGCATGAATGAAGGAGCTCTATTCAAGACCCTGACAAAACAGTCTCCAAAGGAATGAGACAGTCCGTAAATGGAGGCAAATAAACAAAATACAGAGAAAAATATCCAGCAAGGTGTTTGTAACATAGAATAAGAACCTTGCAGAAATACTTCAAATGAAGTTGGTCGCTCTGATAAAGCCATAACAGAAATCATCAATAATGGACATTACAGGGAATGAAATTTCAGGGCTGTAGGGTAAAGTTGAAAGAACAAAAAATGCCATGCATGAGGGAAAAAAAATTTTAAGGAGCATGACCAAAACTTTCAAAATGTCTAGAATACATTTACGAGGTCAAACCTGAGACTTCATATATATATATATATATATATAAGTAATATATACTATATATGCAGAGATAAAATAAAATGCATCAGACAGATTGTTAAGGGAAACTACAGAAGAAAAGTTCTCAAAGTTAGAAAAAGAAGATATCCAAATACAAGAAGTATCCAGAACTTGAAATAGACATAACCAGAGAAGTAACTCTCCAGGACTCATCACAGTCAGGATGTCAAAAATACGAAGTGAATAAATCATTCCAGAACATCATGTGAAAAATGTCAACTCACACACAGAGGGAGGAATGCCAGAATTAACTCAGCAATCACAAAAGAGCATGGAATGAGTCATTTCAGATTCTGAGAGTAAATAATTGTGAATCAAGAATACTATATCCTGCAAAGCTACCTTTTAAAAACGATGGGAAAAAAGGTTATTTCAAGACAAACACAAATTAAGGCAATTCAGGACAGCCAAGCCAGCAGGTAAGAACATTCTTAAAAGAATCCTTGACAGGGAAGAAGAATAAAGATAGACTGTGTGATCGAATGACAGCATAGACTCCATGAACAGAACAGATAACTAAACTAAGTATTTTTTTTCCTGGTTTTTTTTTACTTAGTTTAGTTATCTGTTCTGTTCATGGAGTCTATGCTGTCATTCGATCACACAGTCTATCTTTATTCTTCTTCCCTGTCAAGGATTCTTTTAAGAAGCACCTACACACATAGCAACTCAGCAAACCTTTGAAATTAAAATGGAACAAGAAAAAGAAATACCAATAATTCAATGAAATGGAACATCTCCAAGCAAATTCGTAAGAAATATCAAGCCCCTTTATATAACTTTAAATGTAAATGGCCTCAACTCACAACTAAAAAGATATAGACTAATATGTCATCCCCAAGAAACGGGCCTAGTCAGCAAAGATACTAAAAACCTCAACATGAAATGTTGGAAAACAAACTACCACGCAAATGAAAACCACGGATGAACAGAAGTTGTTCTCCTTATGTCAGATAAAATAGACTTCAAACCAAAACTCATTAGGAGAGTTAAAGGAGGACACTACATAACAATGAAGGGAACAGTTTGTCAAGAAGATATAACAATTACGATCATTTATGCTCTGAATACTGGAGACCCTAACTGTATAAAGCAAACACTAAGAGGCATGGCAGTAGCCTGCTCTCATATTTGGCTAGATCTTTCAAACTAAGAACAAGACTCAGACACTCTGATCAACTGAACAAAACAGATACATATAGAACATTTCATTTAATAGATATGCAGTACACACTTCTTTCACTGGCACAGGAAAACTTTAACAAAGTTGATTATATCATAGGACACAAAGCAACTCTCTACAAACACAAGAACACCGAGATAATTCCCTGAATCCTATCAGACCACCATTTAAAAAAACAAATAAAAATGGAAAACAATGGAAACTACAGAAACCACAAAAGTATTTGGAAACTAAACTATACACTTCTGAATAAACAATGGATCATTCGAGAAATTAGAGCTACAATTGAAAAGTTTGAAAATGAGAGCCTAACCTGTCAGAGCTAATGCAGTCCTGACAGGAAAGTTTTTAATGATATGTATCACATTAAAAATTCTGAGTGATCCTCTTTCAAGTCTGGACTCCAAGATGGTCAGAAAGAAGAAAAGAAAAAAGAAACCATCTCACCAAAAAGGACTGCAGCCACACACAGCCCATTCGCTGCACAAACCGTACCCCTGGCATTTCTAAGGACAAGGCCATTAAGGAGTTCAGTATTTTGAAGATAGAAGAGGCCACTGGCATCAGGGAGATTTGTGAAGCAGGCATCTTTGATGGAGATGTGATTCTTGAGCTTTCCATTGGGCTGTGTTACTGTGTGTGCCCTGACATTCATTTGGCAGCAAGTTGGTCAGGAATGGCTTTCACCAAGTCTGAGAAAGCCAAACACTCCCAGCACAATTTAGAGTAGCTGGTGCTGCCCCTCATCCTCCACCAAAGCCCATGTGGGACCAGGCTTCATCAGAACAGAAGAAAAACCATCTTCTGGGAAAAGTGAAATAGAATGGAAATTAGATTTTTTAAAAATAGGAGATAATTTGTGAGGAAACAAGGAAGGGTTTCTGAATACGATCAAAATGCACTGTATGAAATTCTCCAAGAATCAGTAGAAAAAAAAAAAAAGAGAAAAACAGAAAAAAATTCAAGAGGGATTAAAAAAAAAAACCTTAATGAGGTATCTCAAGGATCTCAAAAAAACAGAGGCAGGCAATCCCAAAACAAGACCATGGTAAGAACTAATTTGGGGCTGGAGAGATGGCTCAGCAGTTAAGAGTGCCAACTGCTCTTGCAGAGGACCCAGGTTTGATTCCCAGCACCCACATGGTGGCCAAGAACCATCTTTAAGCCAGGAATGGTGGTGCACGCCTTTAATTCTAGCACTCGGGAAGCAGAAGCAGGCAGATCTCTGTGAGTTCAAGGCCAGCCTGGTCTACAGAGTGAGTTGCAGGCCAGCTGGGACTATAGTGAGACCCTGTCTCAAAAAGACAAAAAAAAAAAAAAAAAAAAGAAGGAATAAAGATGACCTAAGTGATTAATGTAATCAATATTAAAAGAACAATACACAAGATCAGCCAAAGAGTTTGTTTTTTGGAAAAGTTAATTCAATTGCAAAACCCTTAGCCAGCTTCATAAAATAAGAGTGCAAAGACAAAATCTAACAAAATAGAAACAAAGTGTGTCATTAAAACAGTTTCCATTGAAACAGAATAGATTATTAGAGAGTACTTTGAATACTTCCACTCTAAAAAGCTGGAAGACCATGAAGAGATAGATGAATTTCTCAGTGCATATCATCTTCCAAAATTAAAGCCTGGAGATATAAGATGAACCGACCCATTACAAACAGCAATAAATGAACTGAGAGCATTTCCTCTAGACTCAGAAATGAGACAAGGATGCCTGCTCTCCACTCTGATTCTTAATGTAGTGCTTCAAGTGTCAGCTATGGCGATTAGACAAGAGAATGGTTTAAAGGGAATAAAAATAGAAAAGGAGGAAGTCAAATTGTCCCTTATTTACATATGACAAGGTTCTGTACTTACAAATCCAATAGAATTTACTAGAAAAGTCCTCGATCTAATAAATATAGTAATGTTGTAGGAGACAAACCAACTTTTTTTTTTAAGAGCCTTTAGGCCAGGGGTGGTGGCACACATCTTTAATCCCAGCATTCAGGAGGCGGATCTCTGTGAGTTCAAGGCCATCCTGGTCTACAAAGTAAGTTCCAGGACAGCTGAGGCTACAGAGATACCCTGTCCAAAAAAAAAAAAAAAAAAAAAAAAAACAGAAAAGAGCATTTATATCATACCAACAATGTATTCTCAGAGAAAGAAATTAGGAAAAACATAAGATTGACAGTAGTATACCCCCAATGAAGTACCTAGGAATACACCTCACCAAAGAAGAGAAAGGAAAGGCCTCCACAGTGAAAACTCCAAGACACTGAAAAGGAAATTAAGGAAGAAACCAGATGATGGGACGACCTGCTGTGCTCCTGCATTGGTGGAACTAATATTGTGCCAAAGGCCACACTCCCAAAATTAGTCTAGAGATTTAATGCAATACCTATCAAATTCGAATGTCCTGTTTTATAGACCCAGGAAGAAAGGAATCCATGATTCACATGAAACTCAAAAGACTACAAATAACCAAAGTCCTTCTAAAGAGAAAGAACATACTTGGAGGCATCAGAAGACCCAAGCTATACCAGGTTAAACTACATAGTTATAGTGCTAAAACTAACCTGGTGCTGGGACAAAAACAGATAGCTAGACTGATGGAAGACCACAGAGGACTGGGAAGTAAGTGATAGAGCTATGCCCACCTAGCTCTGAACAAAACAGGCAAAAATATACTTTGGAAAAAGATAGCCGGTTCAACAAGGCAATTGGCAGAGAAATGAAATAAATTTCTTTCATCTTGCAAAAAACTCAATTCAAAATGGGTCAAAGACCTTTTTTTTTTTTTCAAACTCTGAAATGCTGAAGCTTCTAGATGAAAACATAGGGAATAAGCATCGCGACTGTGGAGTAGGCTAGAAGTTCTGAACAGAATATCAATAGCACAGGAACTAGCTCCAAATATCAACAGATAAAATGACATGAGAGAAAAATGCTTCTGCACAGCAGAGGAGAGTATCAGTAGAGGACTCAGCAGCCAGAGAATGGGAGAAGATCTTCACAGCTGTGCGTCAGACACAGCACTAACAGCCATAGTTTACAAACTGCAGAAATCAGATATCGAGTAAATAAACTCCAGATCCCCAAATGGGCTAATGAATTGAACAGATGATTAAAGAAAAGAAATACAAATGCCAACAATGATTTTAAAAATCGTTCAATATTTCTACTCCTCAGGGATGTACAAATTAAAACTAGTTTGAGATATCACCTAACCCCAGTCAGAAATCTGATCAATCAAGAAATCTGATAACAAATGCTCAAGAGGATGTGGAGAAAGAGGCACTCTTATTCATCGCTGGCAGGAGGGCAAATTAATACAGCCTTTATGGAAATCATTCCTCAAGAAATTAAAATGTAGTTGGAGAGATGGGTCAGCAGTTAAGAGCACTGGCCACTCATGTAGGGGACTTGGGTTCAGTTCCTAGTGCTGACTGGTGGCTAACAACTCCCTGTGACTCCAGCTCTAGGGGAATTCAGTGCCCAGTACACTTATACTCATACACATCAAATTAAAATAATAAATAAAATATTAAAATTGAGCTCTCATATAACCCAGCTACCTTACTTCCTGGGCATTCGCCCAGAGAACTCCATACACTATTGCAGAGATATTGGAACCCTTGTGTTTACTTCTGCCCTCTCTATTCAGTAGAGCAATGAAATGAAACCAGCCCAGTTGTCCATCAACAGATGAATGGACCATAGAAATCTGATACATAAATAAAATGAAACTCATCCCTAAAGAAAAATGAAGTCGCTGGGTATGTCGCCTTTAATCCCAGCACTCAGGAGGAAGCAGCAGACAGATTTCTGTGAGTTCCAGGCCAGCTAGGGCTTCAGGGAGATGATGTCTCAAAAAATCCAGAAAGAAAGAAAGAAAGAGAGAAAGAGAGAAAGAGAGAAAGAGAGAAAGAGAGAAAGAAAGAGAAAGAAAGAGAAAGAAAGAGAAAAAAGAGAAAGAGAAAGAAAGAGAAAGAAAGCCACAAAATTTGTATGAAATGGCTAGACCTAGAATATGTAATATGAAGTAAGCTCACCCACTATCAGAAAGAAAAGAAACTGTATGTTCTCCTTCATACATGGATTTTAGCCTATAATGAATACATACATGTGTGTACGTAAAAAATGGATATGTGGGTATACTGTGTCATTTAGAAAGGAAAACCAAGGCACAGTAGTGAGTTCATATGTACAGTATACTTCATGTAAGTCCTTTGAATGCACTTTTAATAAACAATACATTTTTGAAGCAAAGTAAGTATTTAAACAGGCAGCATCCACATGGGATTCCAAGGGAGTTGGTTACCATTCTGGCAAATCAGAAATTTAAGTTGTTTTATATTGTTTGAATATTTTTATATACTCTAGTTTTTTTTAATACTAGTAAACTTTTTAAAAGTAACTCTAATATGTATAATCTGTGTGTCAATCCACTCTTAAGTCATAACTGTCAAAGACTGTCTCCAGCTCCCTACGCTGTGTCTGCTCTGTGGCAGCTGCTGTCTTTCTGGACAGGAGTGCTTTAATTTGACATAACCACAGGCCCACGAGCTTCTCGTCAATTTCCTACAGCATTTTTCACATTTTCCAGACCTTAAATTTAGGCATTTGACCCATTTTGAATTGATTTTTGGATCAGACGAGAGATAGGAATGTCATTTCAATCTTCTACAAGCGGATGTCAAGTTTTTCCTACCCTGTCACTTGAAGAGGCTGGAATTGTATCTATTGGGTGTCAGGTGGCTGTAGCTTCATGGACTAATTCTATAGGAATTTTAGAATTTTTTTCTAATTCTGTAAAGAATTTCATTGGAATTTTGATGGAAATTGCATGGAAGGCAGCCATTTTCACATTAACTGGGCTGATCTCCATGGACAGGAAGGGAATTCTTTCCATCTTTTGGCATTTTCTTCAAGCTCTCGTTTTCAATGTTTTGTGGTTTTCATTGTCAGGGTCTTTTCACCTCCTCTGGTAGGTTTATTCCTAGATATCATTTTGTGTTTTATTAGGAAATTTGAAAGTTTATCATAGAATAAGAAGTAGCTACTGAGAACAATAATTATTATGTCATTCAACATATCCAGCAAATCAGTTTCCAGTCATGTCCAATTCTCACGGCTCTTCTAATTTGTGACACTGGGAGGGAGCCCCAACTCTCGTCATCACCGCCCCTACAGGGCAGCACTTACTGGACTCCAACAGAAAACATATGACAGAATGCATCAACTCCAATGGGGGAGGATAGGGGGTGTGTGCAGATGGGGGAGGGGTTGAAATATGATTAAGATTTGTTGTCTCAAATGCATAAAAATTCAATAAAAGTATATTAAAAACAGAGAGCAAGTATTTAATATAAGTTAAATACTCCTTGCTGGCAAGAGAGCTACAGCATTTTGCAAATAAAATTATTGTATTCACTTTTAAGAGGAAATCTCCAGCAAACCAAATTTATGATTCCTACAAAATAAGTATTTTGTCCCTCAAATATTCATGTGCTGAAACCTGTGGTGGTTTCAATGTAAGTGTCCCCCACAGGCTCCAGGGATCTGGACACTTGGTCCTCACTTCATGCCACTATTTGGGGAAAGTCAGGGAACCTTTGGGGGCCATGAGCATTGTGGAGGAAGTGCAGCCTCCCTATGCCAGGTTCCACTTCCAGTTTGAGTCTCTGAAGCTTCCCCACCATGATTGACTCTAATCCCTTTGGACCCATAAGCCAAAAACCCTCTTCCTTCCGTAAGTTGCTCTGGTCCTGGTGTTTTATCACAGCACCAGAATAGTAACTAGATCAGAACTCTAAGCCCCCAATGTGATGGCAATAAATGAAAAGGATGTCACCCTTATGATCAAGGAAGCCATTCTCACTAATATTAAAAATGTGCACACCCTGAGCACTCCTGCCCATGCTACAGAACTGTAAGGAATAACATGTTGCTGTTTATAAGCTAAAAAGAAAACAAAAAAGATTCTATGCTTCTTTTCTTTGAAAATTGCCTTTCTTGTTCTCAATTCTAAATACTATGCCAATACATGCCTTTGTTTACTTATGTGTATGTATATATCATAGGCCAAATCCCCAGTGAGAGAAAATGTATATTTTATTTTCTGAAATTGGGTGACCTCACTTAGTATTACACATCCCAGGTCCATTTATTTTGCTATAAATTTTTTATTTCATTATACTTCATAGCTGAATAACACTCCATTTTATAAATATACCACATTTTCATTATTCAGTCATCTGCTAATGGAGATCTAGGTTAGTTCAATTTCCTTGCTGTAGTAAATAGAGCAACAACAAATGTGGGGGGAACTATCTCTATAGGAAGATCTGGATTTCTCTGGGTACGTGCCCAGGAGTAAGACGGTTGGGCCATATGTCTATGTTCTATGTTTTGTTTTTCTTTTTGAGAAACCTCCAGACTGATTTTCATAATGACTCTACTAATTTGTATTCTCACCAAAACTGAATAAGAGATCCTCTTTGGGGGCTGGAGAGATGGCTCAGCAGTTAAGAGCACTGGCTGCCCTTACAGAGGACCCAGTCTCAGCACCCACATGGTGGCTAACAACTATTCAAAATTCCAGTTCCAGGAGATCCCACACCCTCTTCTGACCACCACAGGCATTGCACAACAAGGGTGCACTTACATACATGCAGGCAATACACTCATACACATAAAATAAAAATAGTAAATAAAATATTTTATGAGTATCTCTGTCTGCACAAACTCTCCAGCATTTGTTGTTAGATCTCTTGGTGGAAGCCATACTAGCCAGGTAAGGCAGTACCTCAAAGTAGTTTTAATTTGCATTTCCCTGATGGCTATGAATGTTGAATGCGTAAAAATAGTTTTTGGACATTTGTAGTTCTTTTTTCTGAAGCTATTTGCTAATTAGTAGCTCTAGTTCTTTGTATATTCTAGATATTGTCCCCTTGTCAGATGTATAGCTGGTAAGACTTTCTCCCATTCTGTGTGCTGTGTGCTCTGCCGATAGCTTTCTTTGCTGGGAAGAAACTTTGAATTTCTTATAGTCTCATCTGTTGATACTTGGTGCTAATCTCTGGGCTATTTGTTTTGAACTCATAAAGTTCTTCCCTCTCCTAATGTCCTGAGGAGTTGTCCTTATATTTTCATCAAGAGGTTTCAGCATTCCAGGTTTTAAATTAAGGTCTTTGATCCATTTCTAATTGATTTTTATACAAACTGAAAATTCATTATCTTGCAAGTAGAAAATCAGTTTTGTCAACACAAATTATTAAATAGACTCTTTTTCCAAGGCATGCTTTTGCTTCATTTAACAAGAATTAGATGGGCATAGTTTATCAGGTCATTTCTGGGTCCTCTATCCCATTCCACTGGTGTATCTGGTGTGTTTATGTGTGCGGCAATAGCAAATTTCTTGAGCTCTAGAGCTCTGTAGTATAATTTGAGGTCAGGTATCTTGATAATATGAAGTATTGGGATGAGATCTTCCCAGGAAGTTGTCTGGAATTCAGTGGTAATGTCATCTGGTCCTAAACTTTTAATTATTTGGAGACTTTTTATTTGTTTGTTTGTTTGTTTGTTTGTTTGAGACAGGGTCTCCCTATAGCCCCAAGTGGCCTGGAAGTCGTAATGCAGACAAGACTGGCCTGGATCTTACAGAGATCTACCTGCCTCTGCCTCCCAAGTGCTTGGATTAAAGATGTACATCATCATGCCCAGCAAAATGAAGCCTTTTGATACACCTCTATCTCAGTGGTGGTAAGGGTCTAAGTCATTGATTACTTATCCTTTTACTTTAGGTAGTTGTTACAGATTTAGAAATTCTTCTATTTGTTCTTGGGTTTCCAGACTTTAAGAATATAGGTTTACAATGTGATGTTTAATAATGCTCTGTATTCGCTGGGGCCTGCTGCCACGCTGCCCTTCTGATCAGTTTTGTTGGCCTCCGCTCCCTCTTTCTTTTAGTTGGGTTGGCTATGGATTTGTCAGTCTACTTTACTGTTTCAAAGAACCAACTCCCTGTTTGGTTGATTTTTATTTATTGTTTTTTAGCATCTGCTTCATTCATTGATTTCCTGATATTTATTATTTCTTGCCATCTCCTAGGATTTAGATTGGCTGCCTCTTGTTTTTCAAGATCCCCGGGAGGCATCATAACATTGCTTATTTAATATCATTCAGATTTTTTAATGTAAGCACTCATCACTATAAACTACCCACACACACACACCTTGGCTGTGCCCCAGAGGTTCTGATAGGTTGCATTCTCATTAGGAATTTTTAAACCTCACCTCTAATTTAATTTCTTGGATGACTCATTGTTCATTTAAGAATGCATTGTTTAATCTCTGTGGTTTCTCTGGTTTTTCTTGTTCATTTCTGCCTTTATTCCATTGTGATCTCAATTTTTTTTCTTATTTATTGAAGCTTTTCCTGTGTCCTAGGATAGGGTCAATTTTGTGAAAAATTCCATGTGCTGCTGAAAAAAATGTATATTCCCTATTTGTTGGGTGAAATATTGTATATATTGCAGCCATTTTACAGGGACAGAAACAAGCTAGACCCACCAAATTTGGCAGATGGATGTGACACACGTCACCTCCTTTGGTAGATTAAAGTACCTACATGTCTCTGTAGACACATGTTCTGGCATTATTTTTGCTAGCCCCCTTTCTGGGGAGAAAACAACACAGGTCATTCAACATTGCTTGGAAGCCTGGAGTGCTTGGGGCCTACCACAAATACTAAAAACAGATAATGGCCTGGCATATACAGCAACCAAATTCAAACAGTTTTGTCAGCAGATGGGAGTTACCCACATCACTGGATTACCCTATAATCCACAAGGACAAGGTATTGTGGAACGTGCACATCACACCCTCAAAACTTATATTATTAAACAAAAAGAGGGATTGGAGAACGTTCCCCTGACACCAAAAACAATTGTCTCAGTGACATTATTTACTCTAAATTTTTTAAATTTGGATGCTCAAGGCCGCTCTGCAGCCGAGCATCACAATTCCTGGCCCACAACACAAAAGGAATTAGTTAAATGGAAAGATGTCATATCTGGAAAGTGGAAAGGCCCGGATCCTATTTTAATAAGATCCAGGGGAGCTATTTGTGTTTTTCCACAGGAAGAAGAAAATCCAATTTGGGTGCCTGAGCGATTAACAAGAAAAATAAAAGAACATGAAAAGACCAGTGATCCAGTTGCTGGTGATTCTCATGATCAGCCTCTGGATGACTCAGGCGGAGCCATGATGGGGGATCCTGTCAGTGTTCCCAAGACCAATGCCAATTTGTCATGATAGTAACTGGAGTGGTGAATTTGACAGCTTGATGAACCAGCTTCGTATGGCCATCGTTACTGTGAATTCTACCAGAATGGACACCTCCCTTGCTGAAGGACTGGCTTCCTGGATTTCCACCTCTGTTTCACACTTCAAAGAATGGGCTGGGGTGGCGGGATTTGGCTTACTCTTAGGTGGAGGGATTCTACTTATGCTCTGGATAATGTGTAGGCTCCGTGCCCAACATCGGCGCGATAAGGTGGTCATTGCACAGGCCCTTGCAGCTTTGGAAGCAGGTTACTCCGCTAACATCTGGCTTAGTATACTGGAGAAGTAGTCAATGACGGGTAAGACCTACTGCATGTATTTCCAACCTAAGACAGGGGGCAAATCAGCACTCATAACGGTGGAAGCTCGTAGGACGCTTCGCAGTTTTTACCGCTGAGGCTGTCATCGGTGGGGGTTCATGGGACGCTATGGACCCTAACCGGTTGACGAGCTGTTTGTTATCCCAATGACGGGTAAGGTATACCTCTGCAGTGGCAACCTAAGACAGACATTCTCCCAGCCATATAATAGAAAAGGGGGAACTGTTGGCAGCCTGTCACACTGCTAACAGTGTGGCTCTAAGTCGCGCCTTAAAGATGGCGCCGACTTCCTGAGATGGCTAGAGAACAACAACTAGCCACCTTTTCCGCATGTAGCCACTTCTTCCGCACTAGGGCAAAACTGCCCATGACTACCGCTCTCTGAGCTCGCGCTTTTAATATTCTAATGAGGCATTGGCCCCTGTTGCGCTACGAGCCCATGCATTGGACATGCAAATGAGGCATCGGACGGTGCACCAATCCAGAGCATACCCGAACCCTCTAGACTGCTATATAAGCAGTGCCTCTTCCCCATTTCGGGGTCCTTCTCACAAGAGAGCTGTACACAATAAAGTTTGCTGCAGAAGAATCCTGTTGTCCGCATGAAGTTCTTGCCGGCGAGACTGCTGCACGCGACAGGGTCAATTTTGTGAAAAATTCCATGTGCTGCTGAAAAAAATGTATATTCCCTATTTGTTGGGTGAAATATTGTATATATCCAGTGAAATCAATACAGCATTTCTAGGTCTAAGATTTCTTCCCTTGTTTTTAATTTGGAAGACCTGTCTAAAAATTAGTGTATTTTGTATCAGAAGTGATTGATCTTTTATACCTTTTAGCATTTGTCTTATAAAATTAGGGGCTCCAATATTAAGTGGAAAATGTTATATCTTATTGATTAAGGTATTGTTATATCTTCTTGATGAGTTGTTTTATTAATATATGGTGTCCTTTTGTCTTCTAGTTAGTTTTAGTATGAGGTTTACTTTATCTGATGTGAAGACAGGTAGGCCTGCTTGTTTATGTTTCCACCTCTTGGTATATTGTTTTGGGTGCTTTAGTGCTGAGTTTTCATATCTTTGTAGACTGTGTGTGTTTCTCGGAAACATCATGCAGTTGGTTCTTGTTTTTGCACAGTCCATTAGTCTATGTCTTTTTAGTGGTGAGTTGAAGCCATTTACAATTAAGGCTACTACAGAAAGGGATTGTATTTTCTACGAATTTGGTTAGCGATGTTCTGTTTCACTGGATTATTTGTGCTTCTTTTCCTTATCCTGTATTAGTTTGTTGAGCTCCAGTGTCACATGCGTGTTGTTTTCCGGGATCTGCCTTGTCTTTCTGTCCTTTCCACAAAGTGTATACTTTTCAGGTATTCACACGGAGGAAGCATTCTTCATCTCTGTAAAGCATTCAGTAGGAATTTTCTGCAGTGCTGATTGTCATAATTATATTAATTTGTGTTTGTCTTTTTTATTTTGGTCTTTTCGAGACAGGGTCTCCCTGTAGCCACAGCTGTCCTGGAACTCACTCTGTAGACCAGGCTGGCCTTGAACTCACACAGATCTGCCTGCCTCTACCTCCCCAGTGCTAGGATTAAAGACATGCGCCACCATGCCCAGCATTGTGTTTGTCTTTCAATACCCACATTTCTCCATCCATATTGCACGATAACTATGGAGGGCGTGACATTCAGGGTTCATAGTTATTTCCCTTCAGATCTGAAATATTTTGTTCCATGCTCTTCTGGATTTTCTGGTGGCTGATGGAAATGCGGGGCACTTCAGCTTTCTTTGTAATTCGATGTTCTTCTCCTCGTGCTGCTTTTGAGATCATTTCTTTACATGACGTGGCTAGGCCGTGTCATGGTAAGTTTTCTCTTGTGTTTATCTGGAGTTCTAGATACCTCTTCTGTTGGGGTAGCCACTTCTTTTACTAGGTTTGGTGAGTGTTCTGCTACTAAAGCATTGAACAGTCTGTCAATTCCATTTGATCTTATATCTGCTCCTTGGATCCCATGAACTCTCAGGTTTGGCTTCTTAAATGTATCACAGATTTCTCCGTGGTTTCATTCATGCTCTTTAACTTTCTCTCTTATGTATGACTGTTAGTATTACTGCCTTGATCTTATTGCCTATCCCTGAAATTCATTGTTCTCCAGAGTCTTCTCTGTTAATGATAGTATCTGTTATTTGACTGACCATATCTCTCATTTCAAGTATTTGTGACCTTTTCAGTATTTCAATTTTCTTGCTGAACTTTTCCTCCCTCCATGTTTTGCATGCCTGCCACACGTTTAGAGAGGGTTTCACATACTTTGGATTCTTGTCCAGAATCTTGGCTACTCAAGATTTCCTTAATTCATGCATCTGTTTGATTGACAGTTTTATATAGTTACTAATTATTTTTAAAAGTAAAACCTTGAATTATTTCTCAGGTATTTCAGCAGCCTCTTTAGTTTTAAATTCCCTTATGTAGGAATTAGTTGACCGAGAGTGGGTCTCAGGTGGTATCTGTCTTCTATTTTTGTGTTTCTTTCTCCTTTAAATATTTGTTGGATTGGGTTTGTCTTTCAGTTTTGACTGTCTTCCTCCAAGAAGATTTTGGCATTTTGTTTGCCTGTAATTTTCCCTATAGGGATAGGTGCATGAAGCTTATCCTTGGGAACTGGGTAGAGCCTGGTATTATCAAATGAAATTACTCATTTTAGCTATCTGCCAACAGGGTCCTGGGTAGGTCACACACTGAGCACCATTCATTACACAGTCACCTCCTGATTCTGTGAACCTGTTTAGGAGAAGGCCCTTAATGTCAAGCCCACCACAGTCTGTGAACCAACTTGGGGCAGTAGTCAACAGCACAGGCCTGAAACAATGTTCAGTACCACCACAGTATTAATGGCCAATGTTGTAGCGACCCTTGGAACCCTAGAAGCCTGAATCACACATACACCCAGTCTTTAAGAGACCACTGGGCCTTTTCTCCTGCGGCTTGCCTCTCTCTCACTGGTGAGTTTGTGCTGCTGCTGTGATCAACCCTTCGGATCCCAGCATGTACCGAGACCGGAAGATCTCCTGGAATCCCTCGGGCCTTCAGCACCAGATTGGGACTACTGAGACATCCAGCCTTGAGGACTGAGCAGTTCCCTGGATTCTCAGCCTCTCCAGTGTGGTGCGGCTACTGTTGGACACCTTGAACTCTGTCATGTGAGCAAATCAATAAATTGTATAAAAAAAAAAAAAAAAAAAAAAAAAAAAAGAGAGACCACTGGAACCAAACCACAGCCTCTCAGAGTGCAAGGACGCCCGAACCTGCGCTCACTTCTGGTCCTGAGGTGCTCTAGGCTCTGGCCAAAGCTGATGCACCTTGGACTCCTTGGGGCAGAAGCCAGCTACCGCAGTGCTGGGGGTCAGTACTGCTGCAGGGTGCTATCTAAGACAACAAAAGCCAGAAGCCTGGTCCCCGAAGCTGAAACCTGGTCCCCAAGCTGTCTGTAACCACATGAGACAAATGTTTCTTTTGTCCTTAGGTATTTTTGAGGCCATTCTAAATGAGATTATTTTGTTTATTTCTTTCTGGGACATAGAAAAGCTACTGATTTTTTAATGTTGGTTTTGTGTCCTGGAACTCACCCTGAGATCTAAGTACTCTCTGGTATGGTCTATAAGCTCATCAAATAAGAGCAGAGCGAGGGCACACCTTGCTTCATTCCTGATTTTTAGAAAAAGTGCTTTCAGTTTTTCCCCATTTAGTAAAAGATTGACTATAGGTTTGTTGTGGATAGCATCTATTTGCTTAAGCTCTAACCCATTTTCAATATATTTTTCTTCTTGGACCATTTGATACTTGCCTGCAGTATATATTGGTCCATCCGTCCACCACCACTTCCCTCATTCCTCCTCCCTCCCAACTTAATGTCCCCTTAATTGTTGGTTTTTGTTATTAAAAACTCTGATTATCCAATTATTATTAATCAAGTTATTGCTGCTTGGGTGCACATGAGTATGTAGCCATTCACCGGGCAGGACTGATTCTTCTAGCCCCAATTTTTTGTTTGTATACTTATTTGTTTGTTTGTTTGAGACAGGTTCTCACCATGTAGCACTGAATACCCTGGAACTCACTCTGTAGACTAGGCTGACCTCCACCTCAGGAAGACCATCTGCCTCTCTGCCTTCCAAGTGCTGGTATGAAGGGCCTTACAACTACGTCCAGCCCAGCCCCAGTTTTTTGTTTGTTGGTTGGTTGGTTGATGGTTGTTTTTGTTTGTATGTCTGTTTGTTTGTTTGTTTCTTTCTTTCTTTCTTTGTTTTTTAGAAAAGCTCTCCCTGTATCTCCAGCTGGCCTGGAACAGCCTATGTAGACCAGGCTGGCCTGGAGATCACAGAGACATACCTGTCTCTGCCTTCTGAGTTCTGGAATTAAAATTATGTACCACCAACCCTGGATCAGTTCTTTAGAAACATGCTACCACCAAATACCTAGTAGTAAGGCAAACTGAGCAACATATCTTTTTTTTTTTTTTAACCTGAAAGCAACTGTGCCATTATAATGTGAATCCCTTAACAGATCTAGAATTAACCTATCACTTATTTTCAGACTTTGTAATTGTGGTATATGGGGGGAGGGAATGTATGCATACTTTAGAGTAATATAAAATTAAAGGGGAAAATGAGAACTAAACATATTTTGGAATTAACATACAGTTTACTTTCAGACATCATAATTTTAGTATATGTGTGAAGAATATATATGCATATTTTGGAGCAATACAAATTAGAGGGAACAACAACAAAAGGACTGGATCAAACAACTGACTGAAACAGTAAACTTCAGCCCCAAACAATAAACCTCTGCATAGAAAAACTTTAAAAATACTGAAAAAAAAGATGCAAGACATGTATGGCAGAATGCATGGATTCAGGTGGGGTGGGGGGCACGGAAAAGGGAATGAGTCTAAATTGGACTGAGAAATGTTTTTTTTTTAATTCTTTTTTTTCAATTTACTTTCATTTATTTCATTTTTTTTAACAAGAAGTAATAAGTTTTGAGTACAAGCATCCTTCATGTAAAACCAATTTGCAAGCAGTTGTGCCCAAACCCACACAGCCCAAGTCTCCCACCATCCAGCTGGAGGGGCTTGAATGTTCAATCAAGTTGATCAAATAAGTGTCCAGTCTATATTGCTGTAGTTTCACCATTCACCCCAATCGCAGCCCTTACATTCTACCATGCCCCCTCTTCCACAGATTGTTCCTTAGGCTTAGAAAAGGGGCACGGGTGGACGAGAAGCAAAACAGTCTACTTTCTCTGGAGATGTTATTTTGGACTCTGGTCAATTCTGGCTGTTACTTTTAATGGACTGACAGATTGCTCAGGAATAACCTTTCAATCCTACTAATGAAGCACATGCACTTAGATATATAGATATTTAAGCAGTACTAATTATTATGGTAAGTTACTTTGGTATAGACACAGATGTTGGATGGTATGCTAATCCATGAATTACGTTTTTTCTGTAAAAGATGACAAAGTCTTACTGTGGCTTATAACATCTCCTAACCACAAGAGGATGTAAGCTTGTGGCATCAGCCGTGGGTTATTCCTCCAAGGAGAGAGCTAATAGCCAATTAGATTTGGGATATATAGACATATGGCTGCCACCGCTGCACAATATTTCCAGGCAGGTGAGGTGTAGCTGATGCAGACAGAGGAGTCTTGCTTGATTCAAGGAGACCAATATTTGCTTTATTGGTTTAGTGGCCTTTGGTAACACTCTCTGGTATTCCAGAGACCAACTGTACACTTGCAAGTGTGGTCTCAATACATCTTTCCCATGCTTACATCAGGTCTTCGACAGCAGGGCCTTACTGCCTCTCTTCTTGCAGGTATCCCAGTTTACAGGAAAGAAGTCTTTACCTTTTGGGGGGGGGTGTTTTATGAATTTCACAAAACTGCAATAAAAAAAATTAAACAATCATTAGTATCATAAAGGGATTTTAAGTTTTGTCAAAAGCCTTTTCTGTGTCTGTTGAGATGGTCATGTGATTTTCTTGATTTTATTTATGAGCTGCACTGTGTCCATGATTTGGAGATCTTGAACCATCAGGGCATGGCTGGAATTAAAGCAGCCTGATAGTGGTGTGTGAGCTTTTCAATGAGTTCCTGATTTAGTTTTCCCAGACTTTATTGAGGATTTCTATACTCTTACTCTTCAAGGAAATCAGCTGACAGTTTTCTTTCCTTGTCGTATCTTAATAGTTTTAGTATTAGCACAATACTAGCCTTTTAGTAGGATGGGGTTTTTTTGGTTGGTTGGTTGGTTGGTTGGTTGGGATAATGGTCTATTGAAAACTGTGATATTAAAGTCACCCATTATTATTATATATGAATCTATCCATATATGTCCAGCAGTATTTTAAATGAAATTGGGTACACCAATCAGTATATACATATATATATATATATATATATACAGAAGTCGGCAGTTCTGCGGAGGCTCGGCTGCACAGCTGGCTTTGTACCTCAAATTTCCATCACTATTAGCCCCATGCTACTTAAGGGAGATTACAGCAAAGATAAAGCATTTCGAATGGGTTATATTTATCTTTAATCACAAGGCTGTAGGCAGGTAACCAAGGAAATTGTGTGAATCAATCTCTTATGAGGAAAATTACTTTCCATTTTAGTTTTCCACTTTAGTTTTCTCTTAGGGAGAACTTCTCCATCCTAGCACTTGGGAGGCAGAGGCAGGCGGATCTTTGTGAGTTCAAGGCCAGCCTGGTCTACAGAGTGGGTTCCAGGACAGCTGGGACTACAGGGAGACCCTGTCTCAAAAAGACCAAACAAAAAAAAAGAATTAAAAAAAACCCACTATTTAAACAATAACCATTTTAAGGGCTATTTCCACCAAATGGTAAAGATCTGAAACTTTTGGAGATGTTTCTCTGTGAATGTACATACACACACACACACAATCATAGAATGTATTAATATTTTTTAATTTAAAAAATGAAACCAATAAAGATAATATACATATATAGTACAGTAGTTCAGACTGAGTTGGAAAATTGTAGTTTAAGGGCAAAGAAGCCCGAGGAGGAACTAGTGGCAAGATGAGTCTGACAGGCCAGCCTTCCACAGGCCCGTGCTCCCTAGCCCATCTCATCCTATCAAGTTATTTATGGTAAGAATTCAATTCTTGAATGGGAGGACTCCAATTCAAGTGATATGTGTATATGTATGTATGTATAGCTATAAATATATATATACAAATATATATATTTTTTATATATATAAAAAATATATATATACAAATATANTCTCATTAGGAATTTTTAAACCTCACCTCTAATTTAATTTCTTGGATGACTCATTTGTTCATTTTAAGAATGCATTGTTTTAATCTCTGTGGTTTCTACTCTTGGTTTTTTCTTGTTCATTTCTGCTTCTATTTCCTTGTGTCTATTTTTTTTTTTTTTTTTTTTATTTTATTATTAAGCTTTTCCTGTGTCCTAGATGGGCAATTTTGTGAAAAATTCCATGTGCTGCTGAAAAAAATATTCCCTATTTGTTGGGTGAACTATTGTATATATTGCAGCCATTTTACAGGGCAGAAACAAGCTAGACCCACCAACAAAATTGGGCAGATGGATGTGACACACGTCACCTCCTTTGGTAGGTTAAAGTACCTACATGTCTCTGTATTACACATGTTCTGGCATTATTTTTGCTAGCCCCCTTTCTGGGGAGAAAACAACACAGGTCATCCAACATTGCTTGGAAGCCTGGAGTGCTTGGGGCCTACCACAAATACTAAAAACAGAAAATGGCCCGGCATATACAGCAACCAAATTCAAACAGTTTTGTCAGCAGATGGGAGTTATTACCCACATCACTGGATTACCCTATAATCCACAAGGACAAGGTATTGTGGAACATGCACATCACACCCTCAAAACTTATTTATTAAACAAAAAGAGGGATTGGAGAACGTTCCCCTGACACCAAAACAATTGCTCAAGTGAACATTATTTTTAACTCTAAAAATTTTTTAAATTTGGATGCTCAAGGCCGCTCTGCAGCCGAGCATAACAATTCCTGGCCCACAACAAAAAGGAATTAGTAAAATGGAAGATGTCATATCTGGAAAGTGGAAAGGCCCGGATCCTATTTTAATAAGATCCAGGGGAAGCTATTTGTGTTTTTCCACAGGAAAACAAAGAATAAAAATATAACAAGAAAAATAAAAGAACATGAAAAGAACCAGTGATCCAGTTTCTGGTGATTCTCATGATCAGCCTCTGGATGACTCAGGCGGAGCCATGATGGGGGATCCTGTCAGTGTTCCCAAGACAAATGCCAATTTGTCATGATAGTAACTGGAGTGGTGAATTTGACAGCTTGATGAACCAGCTTCGTGGGCCATCGTTACTGTGTTCTACCACGAATAGGACACCTCCCTTGCTGAAGGACTGTGCTTCCTGGATTTCCACCACTGTTTCACACTTCAAAGAATGGGCTGGGGTGGCGGGTTTGCTTACTCTTAGGTGGAGGGATTTCTACTTATGCTCTGGATAATGTGTAGGCTCGTGCCCAACATCGGCGCGATAAGGTGGTCATTGCACAGGCCCTTGCAGCTTTGGAACAGGTTCCTCGCTAACATCTGCTTAGTATACTGGAGAAGTAGTCAATGACGGGTAAGACCTACTTGCATGTATTTCCAACCTAAGATAGGGGGCAAATCAGCACTCATAACGGTGGAAGCTCGTAGGACGCTTCGCAGTTTTTACCGCTGAGGCTGTTATCGTGGGGGTTCATGGGACCTATGACCCTAACGGTTGACAAGCTTTTGTTACCCCAATGACGGGTAAGGTATACCTCTGCAGTGGCAACCTAAGACAGAACATTCTCCCAGCCATATAATAGAAAAGGGGGAACTGTTGGCAGCCTGTCACACTGCTAACAGTGTGGCTCTAAGTCGCGCCTTAAAGATGGCGCCGACTTCCTGAGATGGCTAGAGAACAACAACTAGCCACCTTTTCCGCATGTAGCCACTCTTCCGCACTAGGCAAAACTGCGCATGACTACGCTCTCTGAGCTCGCGCTTTTAATATTCTAATGAGGCATTTGCCCCTGTTGCGCTACGAGCCCATGCATTGGACATGCAAATGAGGAATCGACGGTGCACCAATCCAGAGATACCCGAACCCTCTAGACTGCTATATAAGCAGTGGCCTCTTCCCATTTCGGGGTCCTTCTCACAAGAGAGCTGTACACAATAAAGTTGCTGCAGAAGAATCCTGTTGTCCGCATGAAGTTCTTGCCGGCGAGCTGCTGCGCGCGACAGGGTCAATTTTGTGAAAAATTCCATGTGCTGCTGAAAAAAATGTATATTCCCTATTTGTTGGGTGAAATATTGTATATATCCAGTGAAATCAATACAGCATTTCTAGGTCTAAGATTTCTTCTTTTTTTTAATTTTTCTATTTTTTTTTTTTTTTTTTTTTATTTTAATTTGTTTTTTTTTTTTTTTTTAATGAAATAGAAATATTAAGTGGAAAATGTTATATCTTATTGATTAAGGTATTGTTATATCTTCTTGATGAGTTGTTTTATTAATATATGGTGTCCTTTTGTCTTCTAGTTAGTTTTAGTATGAGGTTTACTTTATCTGATGTGAAGACAGGTAGGCCTGCTTGTTTATGTTTCCACCTCTTGGTATATTGTTTTGGGTGCTTTAGTGCTGAGTTTTCATATCTTTGTAGACTGTGTGTGTTTCTCGGAAACATCATGCAGTTGGTTCTTGTTTTTGCACAGTCCATTAGTCTATGTCTTTTTAGTGGTGAGTTGAAGCCATTTACAATTAAGGCTACTACAGAAAGGGATTGTATTTTCTACGAATTTGGTTAGCGATGTTCTGTTTCACTGGATTATTTGTGCTTCTTTTCCTTATCCTGTATTAGTTTGTTGAGCTCCAGTGTCACATGCGTGTTGTTTTCCGGGATCTGCCTTGTCTTTCTGTCCTTTCCACAAAGTGTATACTTTTCAGGTATTCACACGGAGGAAGCATTCTTCATCTCTGTAAAGCATTCAGTAGGAATTTTCTGCAGTGCTGATTGTCATAATTATATTAATTTGTGTTTGTCTTTTTTTTTGGTCTTTTCGAGACAGGGTCTCCCTGTAGCCACAGCTGTCCTGGAACTCACTCTGTAGACCAGGCTGGCCTTGAACTCACACAGATCTGCCTGCCTCTACCTCCCCATGGCTAGGATTAAAGACATGCGCCACCATGCCCAGCATTGTGTTTGTCTTTCAATACCCACATTTCTCCATCCATATTGCACGATAACTATGGAGGGCGTGACATTCAGGGTTCATAGTTATTTCCCTTCAGATCTGAAATATTTTGTTCCATGCTCTTCTGGATTTTCTGGTGGCTGATGGAAATGCGGGGCACTTCAGCTTTCTTTGTAATTCGATGTTCTTCTCCTCGTGCTGCTTTTGAGATCATTTCTTTACATGACGTGGCTAGGCCGTGTCATGGTAAGTTTTCTCTTGTGTTTATCTGGAGTTCTAGATACCTCTTCTGTTGGGGTAGCCACTTCTTTTACTAGGTTTGGTGAGTGTTCTGCTACTAAAGCATTGAACATCTGTCATATTCCATTTGATCTTATATCTGCTCCTTGGATCCCATGAACTCTCAGGTTTGGCTTCTTAAATGTATCACAGATTTCTCCGTGGTTTCATTCATGCTCTTTAACTTTCTCTCTTATGTATGACTGTTAGTATTACTGCCTTGATCTTATTGCCTATCCCTGAAATTCATTGTTCTCCAGAGTCTTCTCTGTTAATGATAGTATCTGTTATTTGACTGACCATATCTCTCATTTCAAGTATTTGTGACCTTTTCAGTATTTCAATTTTCTTGCTGAACTTTTCCTCCCTCCATGTTTTGCATGCCTGCCACACGTTTAGAGAGGGTTTCACATACTTTGGATTCTTGTCCAGAATCTTGGCTACTCAAGATTTCCTTAATTCATGCATCTGTTTGATTGACAGTTTTATATAGTTACTAATTATTTTTAAAAGTAAAACCTTGAATTATTTCTCAGGTATTTCAGCAGCCTCTTTAGTTTTAAATTCCCTTATGTAGGAATTAGTTGACCGAGAGTGGGTCTCAGGTGGTATCTGTCTTCTATTTTTGTGTTTCTTTCTCCTTTAAATATTTGTTGGATTGGGTTTGTCTTTCAGTTTTGACTGTCTTCCTCCAAGAAGATTTTGGCATTTTGTTTGCCTGTAATTTTCCCTATAGGGATAGGTGCATGAAGCTTATCCTTGGGAACTGGGTAGAGCCTGGTATTATCAAATGAAATTACTCATTTTAGCTATCTGCCAACAGGGTCCTGGGTAGGTCACACACTGAGCACCATTCATTACACAGTCACCTCCTGATTCTGTGAACCTGTTTAGGAGAAGGCCCTTAATGTCAAGCCCACCACAGTCTGTGAACCAACTTGGGGCAGTAGTCAACAGCACAGGCCTGAAACAATGTTCAGTACCACCACAGTATTAATGGCCAATGTTGTAGCGACCCTTGGAACCCTAGAAGCCTGAATCACACATACACCCAGTCTTTAAGAGACCACTGGGCCTTTTCTCCTGCGGCTTGCCTCTCTCTCACTGGTGAGTTTGTGCTGCTGCTGTGATCAACCCTTCGATCCCAGTGTACGAGACCGGAAGATCTCCTGGAATCCTCGGGCTTCAGCACCAGATTGGGACTACTGAGACATCCAGCCTTGAGGACTGAGCAGTTCCCTGGATTCTCAGCCTCTCCAGTGTGGTGCGGCTACTGTTGGACACCTTGAACTCTGTCATGTGAGCAAATCAATAAATTGTATAATAGCTAAAAAAAAAAAAAAAAAAAAAAAAGAGAGACCACTGGAACCAAACCACAGCCTCTCAGAGTGCAAGGACGCCCGAACCTGCGCTCACTTCTGGTCCTGAGGTGCTCTAGGCTCTGGCCAAAGCTGATGCACCTTGGACTCCTTGGGGCAGAAGCCAGCTACCGCAGTGCTGGGGGTCAGTACTGCTGCAGGGTGCTATCTAAGACAACAAAAGCCAGAAGCCTGGTCCCCGAAGCTGAAACCTGGTCCCCAAGCTGTCTGTAACCACATGAGACAAATGTTTCTTTTGTCCTTAGGTATTTTTGAGGCCATTCTAAATGAGAATATGTTTATTTCTTTCTGGGACATAGAAAAGCTACTGATTTTTTAATGTTGGTTTTGTGTCCTGGAACTCACCCTGAGATCAAGTACTCTCTGGTATGGTCTATAAGCTCATCAAATAAGAGCAGAGCGAGGGCACACCTTGCTTCATTCCTTGTTTAAAAAATGCTTTCAGTTTTTTCCCCATTTAGTAAAGAATTGACTATAGGTTTGTTGTGGATAGCATCTATTTGCTTAAGCTCTAACCCATTTTCAATATATTTTTCTTCTTGGACCATTTGATACTTGCCTGCAGTATATATTGGTCCATCCGTCCACCACCACTTCCCTCATTCCTCCTCCCTCCCAACTTAATGTCCCCTTAATTGTTGGTTTTTGTTATTAAAAACTCTGATTATCCAATTATTATTAATCAAGTTATTGCTGCTTGGGTGCACATGAGTATGTAGCCATTCACCGGGCAGGACTGATTCTTCTAGCCCCAATTTTTTGTTTGTATACTTATTTGTTTGTTTGTTTGAGACAGGTTCTCACCATGTAGCACTGAATACCCTGGAACTCACTCTGTAGACTAGGCTGACCTCCACCTCAGGAAGACCATCTGCCTCTCTGCCTTCCAAAGTGCTGGTATGAAGGGCCTTAAAACTACGTCCAGCCCAGCCCCAGTTTTTTGTTTTGTTGGTTGGTTGGTTGATGGTTGTTTTTTGTTGTATGTCTGTTTGTTTGTTTGTTTCTTTCTTTCTTTCTTTGTTTTTTTAGAAAAGCTCTCCCTGTATCTCCAGCTGGCCTGGAACAGCCTATGTAGACCAGGCTGGCCTGGAGATCACAGAGACATACCTGTCTCTGCCTTCTGAGTTCTGGAATTAAAATTATGTACCACCAACCCTGGATCAGTTCTTTAGAAACATGCTACCACCAAATACCTAGTAGTAAGGCAAACTGAGCAACATATCTTTTTTTTTTTTTAACCTGAAAGCAACTTCCATTATATTGTGAATCCTTAACAGATCTAGAATTAACCTACACTTATTTTCAGACTTTGTAATTGTGGTATATGGGGGGGAGGGAATGTATGATACTTTAGAGTAATATAAAATTAAAGGGGAAAATGAGAACTAACATATTTTGGAATTAACATACAGTTTACTTTCAGACATCATAATTTTAGTTATATGTGTGAAGAATATATATGCATATTTGGAGCAATACAAATTAGAGGGAAACAACAACAAAAGGACTGGATCAAACTAATGGAACTGGAAACAGTAAACTTCAGCCCAAACAATAAACCTCTGCATAGAAACTTAAAAATACTGAAAAAAAAGATGCAAGACATGTATGGCAGAATGCATGGATTCAGGTGGGGTGGGGGGCACGGAAAAGGGAATGAGTCTAAATTGGACTGAGAAATGTTTTTTTTTTTAATTCTTTTTTTTCAATTTACTTTCATTTATTTCATTTTTTTTTTAATATTTTGAGTACAAGCATCCTTCATGTAAAACCAATTGGCAAGCAGTTGTGCCCAAACCCACACAGCCCAAGTCTCCCACCATCCAGCTGGAGGGGCTTGAATGTTCAATCAAGTTGATCAAATAAGTGTCCAGTCTATATTGCTGTAGTTTCACCATTCACCCCAATCGCAGCCCTTACATCTACCATGCCCCCTCTTCCACAGATTGTTCCTTGCTTAGAAAAGGGGCACGGGTGGACGAGAAGCAAAACAGTCTACTTTCTCTGGAATGTTATTTTGGACTCTGGTCAATTCTGGCTGTTACTTTTAATGGACTGACAGATTGCTCAGGAATAACCTTTCAATCCTACTAATGAACATTGATTAGATATATAGATATTTAAACATGCTATTATTATGGTAGTTTACTTTGGTATAGACACAGATGTTGGATGGTATGCTAATCCATGAATTACGTTTTTTCTGTAAAAGATGACAAAGTCTTACTGTGGCTTATAACATCTCCTAACCACAAGAGGATGTAAGCTTGTGGCATCAGCCGTGGGTTATTCCTCCAAGGAGAGAGCTAATAGCCAATTAGATTGGGATATATAGACATATGGCTGCCCGCTGCACAATATTCCAGGCAGGTGAGGTGTAGCTGATGCAGACAGAGGAGTCTTGCTTGATTAAGGAGACCAATATTTGCTTTATTGGTTTAGGTGCCTTTGGTAACACTCTCTGGTATTCCAGAGACCAACTGTACACTTGCAGTGTGGTCTCAATACATCTTTCCCATGCTTACATCAGGTCTTCGACAGCAGGGCCTTACTGCCTTCTTCTTGCAGGTATCCCAGTTTACAGGAAGAATCTTTACCTTTGGGGGGGGGTGTTTTATGAATTTCACAAACTGCAATAAAAAAAATTAAACAATCATTAGTATCATAAAGGGATTTTAAGTTTTGTCAAAAGCCTTTTCTGTGTCTGTTGAGATGTCATGTGATTTTCTTGATTTTATTTATGAGCTGCACTGTGTCCATGATTTGGAGATCTTGAACCATCAGGGCATGGCTGGAATTAAAGCAGCCTGATAGTGGTGTGTGAGCTTTTCAATGAGTTCCTGATTTAGTTTTCCCAGACTTTATTGAGGATTTCTATACTCTTACTCTTCAAGGAAATCAGCTGACAGTTTTCTTTCCTTGTCGTATCTTAATAGTTTTAGTATTAGCACAATACTAGCCTTTTAGTAGGATGGGGTTTTTTTGGTTGGTTGGTTTGGTTGGTTGGTTGGGATAATGGTCTATTGAAAACTGTGATATTAAAGTCACCCATTATTATATAATATGAATCTATCCATATATGTCCAGCAGTATTTTAAATGAAATTGGGTACACCAATCAGTAATAATACATATATATATATATATATATATATATATATGTATGTATGTAATAAATCATTACATCTTCTTTTTGAGGGACTATAAAACCATTTGTATTTAAAACCCCTCCAAGTAATATTGGCTTGAAGTCTGCTTCAAAGAGCATGAGATAAAAATTTGATCACAAGCTAAAGAAAAATGAGCAAGGAATGGTGGTGTTTGCCCTTAATCCCAGCACTCAGGAGGCAGCGGATGGTGGTGTTTGCCCTTAATCCCAGCACTCAGGAGGCAGTGGGTGGTGGTGTTTGCCCTTAATCCCAGCACTCGGGAGGCAGCGGATGGTGGTGTTTGCCCTTAATCCCAGCACTCAGGAGGCAGTGGGTGGTGGTGTTTGCCTTAATCCAGCACTCAGGAGGCAGCGGATGGTGGTGTTTGCCCTTAATCCCAGCACTCAGGAGGCAGTGGGTGGTGGTGTTTGCCCTTAATCCCAGCACTCAGGAGGCAGTGGGTGGTGGTGTTTGTCCTTAATCCCAGCACTCAGGAGGCAGCAGATGGTGGTGTTTGCCCTTAATCCCAGCACTCAGGAGGCAGTGGGTGGTGGTGTTTGCCCTTAATCCCAGCACTCAGGAGGCAGTTGGGTGTGGGTTTTGCCCTTTAATCCCAGCACTCAGGAGGCAGAGATGGTGGTGTTTGCCCTTAATCCCAGCACTCAGGAGGCAGTGGATGGTGGTGTTTGCCCTTAATCCTAGCACTCAGGAGGCAGTGGATGGTGGTGTTTGCCCTTAATCCCAGCACTCGGGAGGCATCAGATGGTGGTGTTTGCCCTTAATCCCAGCACTCAGGAGGCTGCGGATAGTGGTGTTTGCCCTTAATCCCAGCACTCAGGAGGCAGTGGGTGGTGGTGTGTTGCCCTTAATCCCAGCACTCGGGAGGCATCAGATGGTGGTGTTTGCTCTTAATCCCAGCACTCAGGAGGCAGTGGGTGGTGGTGTTTGCCCTTAATCCCAGCACTCGGGAGGCATCAGATGGTGGTGTTTGCCCTTAATCCCAGCACTCAGGAGGCTGCGGATAGTGGTGTTTGCCCTTAATCCTAGCACTCAGGAGGCAGTGGGTGGTGGTGTTTGCCCTTAATCCCAGCACTCGGGAGGCATCAGATGGTGGTGTTTGCTCTTAATCCCAGCACTCAGGAGGCAGTAGGTGGTGGTGTTTGCCCTTAATCCCAGCACTCAGGAGGCAGCGGATGGTGATGTTTGCCCTTAATCCCAGCACTCAGGAGGCAGTGGATGGTGGTGTTTGCCCTTAATCCTAGCACTCAGGAGGCAGCAGATGGTGGTGTTTGCCCTTAATCCCAGCACTCAGGAGGCAGCGGATGGTGGTGTTTGCCCTTAATCCCAGCACTCAGGAGGCAGTGGCAGGCAAGAATCTGTGCATTTGAGGCCAGCATCATCTATATAGTAAGTTCCAAGCCAGCCAGGCATCTGTAGTATGACCCTGTCTTGTAGAAAAAAAAAAAACAGAAAAGAAAAAAAGTAAGACAAAGTTATATAACAGCAAGAAAAGGATTTATAAAAACCTAAAAGATTAACCCCAAAACAGACAGCGGCTGACTCAGTCTACAATCTCGACAATATGTACATCATCTGGCTAAAAGTGAAACGGAGGAACGTTGGAGTTAAGTGATATCATAAGTTAAAATGGCACCTACAACACATCTACAAAACATTCTACCCCCAAATTAAAGAATAGGCATTCTTCTTAACAGCCCATGAACATTCTCCAAAATCAATCACATGAAAAACACAAAGTCTTAACAACTATAGGAAAATTGAAATAACATCCTGTGTTTTATCTATCCACAATGGAATAAACCTAGATATAAATAGTAATAGAAGCTACAGAAAGTGTACAAACTCATGGAGCTTCAGCAACACACTATTTAATGATTATTAGAGAAATTAAGAATGAAATAAAAATTCCTAGAAATGGATAAAAATTAAAATATAGCAAAATCAATAGAAGCACAATTAAAGTAATCCTAAAGGTAAAGTTTATTGCATTAAGGACCTACATTTTTAAAAAGTTAAGCTGGTTAGCCAGGCGTGGTGGTGCACGACTTTAATCCTAGCACTTGGGAGGCAGAGGCAGGCGGATCTTTGTGAGTTCAAGGCCAGCCTGGTCTACATAGTGAGTTCCAGGACAGCTGGAACTACAGGGAGACTGTGTCTCAAAAAAGACCAAAAAAAAAAAAGTTAGGATGGGCATGGTGGCACAACCCTTTAATCCCAGCACTTGGGAGGTAGAGGCAGGTAGATCTCTGTGAGTTGAAGGCCAGCCTGATCTACATAGTGAGTTCCACTGGAGCTACAGAAAGGCCCTGTTTCAAAAATACCAAAATAATAATAATAATTTTAAAAATTAGGGGGCTGGAGAGATGGCTCAGCTGTTAAGAGCACTGGATGCTCTGGCAGAGGACCAGAGTTAGATTCCCAGCACCCACATGGTGGCTAACAACCAACTATAATTCCAGGTCCAGGGGATTCTGACCCCCCCTTCTGACCTCCACAGGCATTCCATGACACAGGTGCACTTACACATGTGCAAGCAGTACACTCATATACATAAAATAAAAATAATAAAATATTTTTTTAAATTAAAAGCCAGGTGGGTGTGATGGCTCAGGCCTTTAATGCCAGCACTCAGGGATAAAGGCAGGCAAATCTCTGTGAGAAGAGGCCATCCTGCTCTACATGGTGAGTTCTAAGCCAGCTGGGGCTACCGGGAGACCTTGTCTACAAACAAACAAACAAACAAGAGATTTAAAATTAATAAATTAATTAGGAAAAATAAGAAGGAATAGCACCCAAAAACTGTAGTGGGGGAAAATCACAATCAGGTCTGACATGAATGAAATACAAATAAACAAGCAAAAGAGAGACAATGAAACAGAGTCCCATCTTTGAAAACATAAACAATATGGACAGACCCTTAGCCAAATTGGCCCAAAGAAAGAGAAAACCCCAAGTAATAAAATTATAAATGAAAAGGGAGAAATTACAACAGATATCAAATGAATTTCAAAAACTAAAAGAGATTCTTTAAAAATTTATATCCCACTAAATTTGATAAGCTGAAAGAAATGAACGGATTTACAGATGCATACAACGTAAAGAATTAAACCAAGATGAAATATACAGCTGAAACAAATCCAGAACTAGAAATAAGATGGAAGCAGTGATCAAAATCTTCCAACTAAAAATAGCCAGGAAGAGGTGGATTCACTACGAAAGTCTATCAGAGCTTCAAGGAAGAGCTAACACAAATACTACATAAATTGCTCTGTAAGGTAGAAAAGGGGGGCTGGAGAGATGGCTCAGCAGTTAAGAGTGCCAGTTGCTCTTACAGAGGACCCAAGTTCAATTCCCAGCACCAACCTGGTGGCTGCCAACCATCCATTCCTAACTCCACTTCCAGAGGACTCCCATGCCTTCTTCTGACTCCACAGCCATCACTCAGCATGGGTGGGCTTACATACATGCAGGCATACACATAAAATAATAAGTACATTTTTTAAGTAGAAAAGGAAAGAGAGATCCAGACCTCTTGGATGAATCCAGTATTGTTCTGACACCCTCAACCAGGAACGAGATAAGGGCACTCACTTTCTTGGCTTGTGCTTAGTAACCTGCTTGACGTGTCAGCCTGGCCAAGAAGACACTGAAGAATAGGACAGGGATACAAGGCAGGCCCAGGTCTCTGACTTCCATACAGAGAAAGCATCTTGCATCCAGGGTTCTTGCTTCTGTGGGGCCAGAGAGCAGTGTGCAAACAGGCCTTTTCCTCCAGTGGCCCCCAAAGAACAACTCGGGACTAGACCCTTGGTTCCAGGAGGCATAGGCTCACCATGGGACCAGGCCTCCCTCCAGCCTAACTGTTCTCAGTGGTCAGTGTGGGAACCTAGCTTTGGAACCAGTGTTGGGGGATCCCTTGAGAGAGTGTGGCTGCAGTGATTTCTAAGTTGAGTGAAGGTGTGGGTTTTTGACTTCTGAGGTAGCAATGGTTATGTAGGATTGGCAGTTTATACTGTTGTGATTACAGAGCTTAGCACAGCCCCCAGACAGCACCTACACTATAGTGTGTGTGTGTGTGTGTGTGTGTATGTGTGTGTGTGTGTGTGTGTGTGATATTTGCTGTCCTGCCACTTGCAGGTTCATAGAGTCCAAGAAATGATGGATTTCCAATCCTGACTAACTGCTTTGGTGCTTGGCGTGTGACCCCACCATTAGTTCTGTTGGCAAGATCCAAGACAGGGCCACCTCAGCCTGTCCATTAGACATTCAACATCAGTTTTCCAGTCCCAAGGGCTCACCCTCATGCAGATATCCATCTAGGAAGAATCAGAGAAAATGAAACATCCAAATAGTGTTGGAATAAG
This sequence comes from Rhizomys pruinosus, assembly GCA_009823505.1. NCBI lineage: Eukaryota > Metazoa > Chordata > Mammalia > Rodentia > Spalacidae > Rhizomys > Rhizomys pruinosus. The sequence continues at coordinate 1,860,344 of VZQC01006319.1, read as the reverse complement.
AAGTCAAAACAGAAAGAAAAGCCCACTGTGATAGACTGGTTAAACACAGCAAAGAATGTCAATAAAGAAGACAGAACAGAAACCACCCCCAGCCAACCAGCTACCCCATAAGGAGACCCAGAACTACAAAGACAGCTGGAATGTTTGAGAAAGAATTCAGATTATATGATTATATAGAAGCATCAAACAGAAGGAGGAATTGAGGAAATGTATCCAAGACTTTGAGAAGACAGTCAGTACATTGGAGGGGGAAAATCAAAACAAAACAAAATTTTAAAAAATGAAGGAAAATTCAGGAAGGAGTTTGAAATAGGAAAAGAAACAAGCAAGAATAGTCAAAATAGAGGAGATACTCCATCTAATAAACAACAGAGAGCATCATTAACAAGTGTGACTAGGGAACAGAGGACAGATTCCCCGAATAGATGGCCAAGTCAAGACGGCAGCACAAAAGACATAACTATATACATATATATATATATATATGTGTGTGTGTGTGTGTGTGTGTGTGTGTGTGTGAAGAAAAATTAAGGCACATGAATGAAACATCAAAAGAGTCTGGGGTATATTTAAGAAGCCAAAATGAGAGTTCATTTCATGGTGTTGACCCAGGACTGAAATAAAATAAAATGGATTAGATAGAGTATTAAATGGAATTATAGCAGAAAGCTCCCAAAACTTATAAAAGTAGACATCCAAAGATGAAAGATATATAGAACTCCAAACAGACATGACCAGAGAAGAAGCTTTCTGTTACACACTGTAGTCAGAATTTCAAAAATAAAAAATAACCTGGGCTGTATCATGGAGGCCAGTGCAGGGGGATCAAGACAGGACGCGTACTTAATGGACTTCATTTTGGAGACCATGGGAGGGAAAGACCCCAGTGTGGAGCACAAGGGCAGGATTGATGGATGTTTGGGCTAGCCAAGGAGGAACCTCTGAGCACTTCCTTAAGGAAAACATGTCATCTTTTAGGAAAAAAAAATCCTCCAATTCAGGCGATATTGGTATATATGTATGTATATATTTATGTATATATGTATAACTATGTATATATATATTGAAGCAATATAACTTAGAGAGAACAACAACAACAACAACAAAAGAACTGGAAAAAAACTCTGGAAAGACTCAGAAAAAGATGAAAAATATGTATGGTAGAGTGCAGGGACTCAGGTGGGGTGGGGGCATGGAAAGGGAAGTGACTCTAAATTTGATTGAAAAATGATGTATGATGTATAGAAAAAGTTTAATAACAATAAAAAATAAATTAAAAAATAAAATAAAAAGATTAAATTCAAAAAATAAGAAATAAAATAAAAAGTAAAGCAATAATCCCATAACAATGCAAAAAGTCAACTCACTCACAGAGGGAGAAAGACCAGAGCTCATTAATCATCCACAAAGGCCAGAATGAAATATTTCAAGCTCTGAACATAAATAACTGTTAACCAAGAAAGCTGTATCCTGCAAAGTTATCTTTTGAAAATTATGGGAATAAGGTTATTTCAAGACAAACACAAATTAAGGCAATTCAGAGATGACAGGCCAGGAGGGCAGAGCGTTTAACGAGCACCAGATAGGAAGGAAAAATAAACATAGCTCATGTGAGTACGTGACAGTTTAGATCCTGTGAAAAGAACAGGTGCACAAATTAGACCCTGCAAGAACATGCATGACAAACACAGCAACGCAGAGAACTCTTGAAATTAATCTTATAGAAGAACAAAACAGAACGTGACTGAACACACGTAAGAAGTAGCAAACCCCTTTCTATAATAACCTTAAATATTAAACGGCCTCAACTTACAACCAAAAAAATACAGACTAATGGACTGGGTCAAAAAACTAAGAACCAAGTATATGCTGTAGTCAAAAACCAGACCAAACCAGGAAAGATGTCAAAAAACTCAAAATGAAATGTTGGAAACCAAACTAAGGCAGTGGAAACCTTACATAAACAGGTGTCGCTTTGCATATATCAGATCAAGAAAACTTAGAACCAAAATCTCAGTTAACCTCATAAAAAGGGACATTTCATAATAAAGAAGGGAACAATTTGGCAAGAAGATATAACAATTGCAATCATTTATGCATTGAATACTAGAACACTAAGTGGAATTAAAGGTCATTAAAGTCCTGCCACAAAATAGTGGAGGATTACAATGCTCCTCTTTCATATTTAGACAGATCTCCCAAGCTAAGAACAAGAAATGTGAGAGCTAAGATCCACTAAGGATGAACTTGACTAAGTAGGACATACAAAATATTCCCAGTAACAGGCACTACAGATTTTTCTCACTGGAACATGGAATCTTTGCTAAAGTAGACCACAAAGCAACTCTCAACAAATACCGAAACATTGGGATAATTCCTTGAATCCTATTAGACCACAATAGAGAAAAGTCAAAATTAACAATATAAACTACGAGGACTACTTGGAATATAAACTATATATTTTTGAATGAATGATGGGCCATTCAAGAAATTAGAGATGAAATTAAAACACTTGTAGAGGTAAATGATCATGGGAACCCAGCCTGTTGGAACTCTGGGGCAAGTCAAGGCAGTCCTGAGAGGAAGGTTTGCAGTGCTACTTACTCATATTTTAAAAAAATCAGAATGGTCCTTGTTAGAGTCTGGTTCTAGGATGATGGAAAATGAAACAAGGAAGATGGGTGCATGAAAAAGGCCCAGGAGCATGTAGTGTTGGTTTGCTGCAGGAAGTGCATATCTAATGATGAAGCCATTGCACAACATAGGTGGACTTACACATATGCAGGCATAACACTCACACACATAAAATAAAAAGTAAATTTTAAAAAATTAAAAAAAGAACTGAAGAAGTCACATTGTCCCCTATGTTCATGTGATAAGGTTCAAGACTTTAAAATCCTGTAGAATCCAGGCATGGTGGGGCACGCCTTTAATTCCAGCAATCAGGAGGCAGAAGCAGGCAGATCTCTGTGAGATTGAGACCAGTGTCATCTACATTGTGAGTTCTAGGCCAACAGGGGTTACAGGGAGACCCTGTCTCAAAGCAATCACATAAAAAAATTAAGAATCCTACTGGGAGTGTTGGTACACACCTTTAATCCTAGCACTTGGGAGGCAGAGGTGGATCTCTGTGAGTTAAAGGCGGTCTCCATAGGAGTTCCAGGCTAGCTGGGGCTAAAGGGAAACCCTGTCTCAAAATGACCAAAAAAAAAAAAAAAAAAAATTTAGAACCCTGTAAAGTCCTTTTATACTCCTAGATTAATAAATACAGTGCTGTATTATTATATATATATATATATATATTGTCTTTTAGAGACAGGGTCTCCCTGTAGCCCCAGCTGTCCTGGAACTCACTATGTAGACCAGGCTGGCCTTGAACTCACAAAGATCCGCCTGCCTCTGCCTCCCAAGTGCTAGGATTAAAGGCGTGCGCCACCACATCTGGCTTAAATGCTGTATTGTTTTTAAATAAGCCTTTATATATACCAAAAACATACTCTCAAAGAAACAAATTAGGAAAAAACATTGGCTTGAAAATAGCTTCCTCCCAAATGAAGTACCTAGGAACAGACCTAGCCAAAGAAGAGAAAGACCTCCACAGTGAAAACTCAAGACAATGAAAAGTAAATCAAGGAATAAACCAAAATCATGGGACAGCCCTTCATGCTCCTGCATTGGCAGAACTAACAGTGTGCCAAAAGGCCACACTCCCAAAATTAGTCTAGAGATTTAATGCAATACCTATCAAATTTGAATGCCATGTTTCACATGTGTTTTCTAGAAGAAAACAATTCAGAAATTCATATGGAATCCCAAAAGACTGCAAGTAGTCAAAGCAGTTCTAAAGGTAAAGAACATCCCTGGAGACATCACAAGACCCAACCCCAGGTTATATTACAGAGCCAGGTCCTAAAACTAACCTGGTGCTGGGATAAAAACAGGTAGGCAGATGGGAGACAACAGAGACTTGGGAAGTAAAGTGACAGAGTTTCGCCCATCTAGGTCTTGACAAAAGAGGCAAAAACTCTGGAAGAAGATAGCCTGTTCAACAAATGGTTCCGACAAAACCGGCTATTCATATGCAAAAAATGAAATTAGATTAATTTACCTTGCACAAAACTTAAGTGGGTAAAAAGGTCTTTTTCCCCCCAAAATTTGAAATGCTGATGAAGCTTCTAGATGAAAACATAGGGAATAAGCATCACCACCGGAGTAGGCTAGAAGTTCTGAACAGAATATCAATAGCACAGGAACCAGCTCCAAATATCAACAGATGAAAAAACATGAGAGAAAAATGCTTCTGCACAGCAAAGGAGAGTATCAGGAGAGGACTCAGCATCCAGAGAATGGGAGATCTTCACAGCTGCGTGTCAGACACGGGGCTATTGTCCAGACTTTACAAACTGTAGAAATTGAATATCAAGGAAATAAACTCCAAATCAGCAAATGGGCTAATGAATTGAATTTAAAATGAATGAATGAATTAAAAAAAAAAAAAGGAGATGCAAGTGACAACTGTTTTTAACTTTTTTTTTTTTATGTGTATGAATGTACTGTCTGCATGCAGGTTTGTGCACCAGTGTCGTGTCGTGCAATGCCGCGGAGGTCAGAAGAGGGTCTCGGATTCCCCTGGAACTGGAGTTCTCCTGGAATTGGAGTTACAGACGGTTCTCAGCCGCCATGTGGGTGCTGGGGATGGAACCCGGGCCCTCTGCAAGAGGGGTCGGCGCTCTTAACTGCTAGGCCATCTCTCCAGCCCGTGACAACTGTTTTTAAAAGTGCTCAGCATTGCTACCCATCAGGCAAATGCATATTGAAACAACTTTGTGACGTCACCAGCCCCAGTTGGAATGGCTGTCGTCAAGCCATCTGACAACAAGTGGAAAGGATGGATAGAAGGAGAAACCCTATTCACCGCTGGTGCAAGGGAGAACGAGTAGAGACATTATGGAGATCAGTATGGATGTTTCTCAAAAGATAAAAATCAAAGTATTGTATGACCCAGCTATTTCACTTCCGGGCATATGCTCAGAGAGTGCCCTACCTTAACAGAAATTTTTGCTCCCCCATGTTTATTGCTGCCCTATTCACTATAACAAGGAAATGGAATTAATCTAGTGTTCATCAAAAGATGAACAGAGAATGAAGATCTAAGACACTAATCACACGGAATTCAGCCCTTAAATAAAAGTAAAAATTGCTGGGCATGGTGGCACACACCTTTTTTTTTAATTTTATTTTTGTATGTGTATGAATGTACTGTCTGCATGTAGGTTTGTGCACCCGTGTCGTGCAATGCCGCGGAGGTCAGAAGAGGGTCTCAGATTCTCCTGGAACTGGAGTTCTCCTGGAACTGGAGTTCTCCTGGAATTGAAGTTACAGATGGTTCTTAGCCGCCATGTGAGTGCTGGGGATAGAACCTGAGTCCTCTGCAAGAGCAGTTGGTGCTCTTAACCGCTAGGTTATCTCTCCAGCCCTGGTGCACACCTTTTAATCCTAGCACTCGGGAGGCAGAGGCAGAGGCAGGCGGATCTTTGTGAGTTCAAGGCCAGCCTGGTCTACAGAGTGAGTTCCAGGACAGCTGGGGCTACAGGGAGACCCTGTCTGGAAAAGATTAAAAAAAAAAAAAAAAGGAAAAGAAAAGAAAAGAAAAAATTTGCAGAAAATGGATGGACCAAGGAAATATGATATTGAATGAGGTCACTCAATCTCTGAAAGGAAAAGAATTATATTCCCTCCTAATATGGGAATATGAATATGGACACGTGTGTGTGTGTGTGTGTGTGTATGTGTGTGTGTGCAAAAAGGTAGCCAGTCGTCATAATGCTCACCTTTAATCCCAGCACTCAGGAGGTAGAGGCAGCTGGATCTCTGTGATTTAAAGGTCAGCCTAGTCTACATAGTGAGTTTCAGAATGGCTGGGGCTACAAGTAGACCTTGTCTCAAAAGGACCAAAAAAGGGGGGATATATAGGCATACTGTGACATTTGGAAAGGTGAGCAGAAGAGTGTGATTCTTAAAAAGCATAGTAATGAGTTCATATTACCAGATACTTAGTGTAGGTCCTTTGCTATCTCAACAAGGCCAGCCTGGTTTACAGAGTGGGTTCCAGGACAGCTGGGCTGCAGGGAGACCATGTCTTGAAAAGACAAAAAAAAAAAAAGTCCTTAAATGGGCAATGTCCACATGTGACTCCTGAAGAGACTGTTACTTTTCTAGGAAATCTGAGTTATAAATTTTGCATTTATTGTTTGACTACTAGTATACATTGTAGTTTTCTGTGAATACTAGTAAAAGTCATTTTAAAATGAAATAAATAAAAACACATATAATCTGTGTGCCAATCCACTCTCAAATGATAGCTGTCAAGGACTATCTCCAGTTCTGTAGATTTTTCTGCACTGTAGCAACTGTTGTCTTGCTGTTTACACTGGGGCTCTGTAGAGTAGTTTGAGAAGAGGTATCGTGATCTGTCAGATATTGATTGTTCTTTGTGCTCAGATTGTTTAGCTGTTCAGGATCTTTTTTTGTTTCTGTAATAATTTTAGGATTGTTTTCAAGTTCTGTAAAGAATGTCATAGGAATTTTTATGGAGATTCCACTGAAAACAGCCATTTTTACAACACTAGATGGGCCCATCTGTGAACACTGATGGTCTTTCCATCTTCTGGCATGTTTGTGAACTCTCTTTTCACAGTGTCATAGTTTTCATTGTCAAGGTCTTTTCAGTAGGTTGACTCCTAGATTTTTAAGTTTTATTAGAAAAGATATCAAAATTGAAAAGTAGGTGCCAAGTACAGTAATGTTTGATCTATCCAACCAATTAGTGTCAAGTTAACAGAATTCTCACTGCTCTATTTATCTATAGAAGTGAACAGGAAGCCCAACTCTCATGATCTCTACCCCAGTGAGATAACACTTAATTGATTCTTTTTTTTTTAATGTGTATGAATGTACTGTCTGCATGTAGGTCTGTGCACCCGTGTCGTGCAATGCTGCGGAGGTCAGAAGAGGGTCTCGGATTCCCCTGGAACTTGAGTTCTCTTGGAATTGGAGTTTCAGACGGTTCTCAGCCGCCATGTGGGTGCTGGGGATCAAACCCAGGTCCTCTGCAAGAGCAGTCGGTGCTCTTGACCGCTAGGCCATCTCTCCATCCCCACTTAATGGACTCTTAAGGAAACCAGAAATGATTCCTGGCCCTTCAAACACAGAAAGCTGAATACATACTTTTAGGGGGGGAAAATGACAAAAGCTTTGCCCCCTTTCTATGTAAATTACTCTTTCTCGCTCTTGAATCTATTTGTATACATCATAGGGTAAGAAACTCATCTGAGAAAAAAGATGCACTTTTTTTATTTCTGACATTCAGTGACTTTACCTAATGTTACAGGGTCTAGGTCCATTTATTTTTCTGTCAAGTTTTTATTACATTTTGCTTTAGAGCTAAATGATATGTCATTTTTTTGTAATACCATATTTATTAGATTAGCTCACAGGATGTAGTCCAAGTAGTCCAACAATGGCTGCACCACACTGGAGAGACTGAGAATCCATAGTTGCTCAGTCCATGAGGCTGTATGTCTCAGTGGTCTCAATCTGGTGCTAAAGGCCTGCTGGATTCCAGGAGATGTGCTAGCCCTCAGTCTATGTTGAAATCCCAAGGAACTGGTCACAGCAGAAACATGAACTCAGTTTGAGAGAAGGCAAGTGGCAAAACTCAGGGGCTCCCTTCTACCATGGGCTCTTACATGGGCGGCCATCAGAAGGTAATGCCCACATTTAGGGTGGGTCTTCCAGCTTCGAATGATCCAATCAGATGGTCTCTCTTATTTCAGGTAATCCCAGATCAATCTGACACCCAGGATTAGCCATCACACCACATTTCATTATCTGTTCATCTGTTGATGGACAGCTAGGTTGTTTCTACTTCCTTGCTCTGTTGAAAAGAGCAACATTAAGTGTGGGAATATAAATATATCTACAGTAAGATCCAGATTATTCTGGGTACAGGGCCCAGGACTGTGATAATTGAGTCTTATGGGAGCACTATTTTTAATTTTTTGAGGAAACTCCATTACTTTCCAGAATGACTGTGCTAATATGCTCTCCCACCAGCAGTAAACAAGGGCTCCATTTCTCCACATTTTCTCCAGAATTTTTTAATGTATTGTTGTCGTCGACTTTGTTTTGTTTCCCTGTAGCCTCATCTGGCCTAAACTCACTGCATAAATCACGCTGGCCTTGATCTCACAGAGATCCAGTTGCTTCTGTCTTCTGAGTGCTGGGACTTTTTGATAATAACCACTCTGACTGGAATGAAGGGACACCTCACAGGAGTTTAATTGCATCTCCCTGATGATTAGGGGTGCTGATCAATTTAAAAATAATTGTCATCTGTATTTCTTTTTCTGAACACTCTCTGTTCTGTTAACCCATTTATTAGTTGATAGTTTTATTCCCTTGGCATTTAAATTTTCAGTTTCTCATGATATTCTGGATATTAGCCCTTTGTCAGAGGCATAGCTCTTAAACATTTTCTCCCATCTGTGTGCTCTGCTGATAATTTCCTTTGTTGTGCAGAAACTTTTAGTCTCATGTCATTTCATCTGTTGATAGTTGGGGATAATTCCTGTGCTATTGGTTTTACACTCATAAAGTTCTTCTCTACTCTGATGTCCTGAAGTGGCTTCCCTGTATTTTCATCAAGAAATTTCAGGGATCCTGGCTTTGAATGAAGGTCTTTGATCCACTTTGAATTGATTTTGCAGGAGGTGAAAGGTGTGGATCAGAGTTTGTTCCTCTGCAAGTGGAAAGCCAGTTTTGCCAATGCCAGTTCTTGGATAGATTATCTTTTATTCAAAGTATGTTTTGCCTTTTTGAACTAGAGTTAGAAGAGTATAGCTTTTCATTCTATTTCTGAGTCATCTCTCTGTTCTGCCATTCTACTCCTCTGCTTTGATGCTGTACCAGGCTGTCTTGATCACTATTGCTCTGTACTGCATGAGGTCTGGGTTCTGATACCTCCAGCTGTGTTCTTATTCTGAAAGATTGTTTTGGATATTCCTGTCTTTTATAGTTCCGTATGAATTCTTGGATTGTTTTTCTAGTTCTATAAATATGAAATTGGAATTTTGATAGGCATTGCAGGAAATCTTTAGATTAATTTTAGTAGTACAGCCATTTTTCTAATATTGACTCTGCCAATCCAGGGGCATGGGAGATCTTTCTATGATCTTTGATTTTTCTTCTTCATTGTTTCTAAGTTTCCATTGTCAGATCTTTGTTTTCTTTAGTTAATTGTATTCCCACGTACTTTGTTTTTTAGTACTATTTGGAATGGAATTTTTCCTTGTTTCTTTCTCTGAGAGCATGTTGTTGGTATATAAGAAGGCTGCTGTTATTTCATTTTTGGTTTGTTATTTTATTATTATTTTTGAGGCAGGGTTTCACTGTGTAGCCCTATCTGTCCTCAAACTCACAGAAATCCACCCACATTGTTTTACTGAGTGCTGGGACTGAGGCCACACACTGCCATCATGCTTGGCTTGTTTTCTTTTTTCAGTATTGATTTTGTATCCTGGAACATTACTGTAAATGTTTATTAGATCTAGGAATTATCTAGTAGATTTTATATAGTTAAGTACAGATTCATGTCACCTGCATATAAGAAATATTTGGCCTAGCCGGGTGTGGTGGCGCACGCCTTTAATCCTAGCACTTGGGAGGCAGAGGCAGGCGGATCTTTGTGAGTTCAAGGTCAGCCTGGTCTATAGAGTGAGTTCCAGGACAGCTGGGGCTACAGGGAGACCCTGTCTCGAAAAGACCAAAAAAAGAAAAAAGAATATTTGGCCTCTTCCTGTCCTGTTTTTATCTCATTTTTCCCTTTTTTCTCTCTAATTGCTATAGGTAAGACCTCAAGCACTATATGAAGTAAGAGAGGAGAAAATGGGCCTATTCATTTTATTCTGGATTTTAAAGGAAATATTTTGGTGTGTTTCTATTTAATATAATGTTGGTTCTAGGATTGTACATATTCTTTATTATTTGGAGGTTTATTTCATCTATTTATGATTACTCCTGGACTTTTATCATGAAGGGTTATTGAACATTGTCAAAGGCCTTTTCTGCATCAGTTGAGAAGATCATGTGGTTTCTGTCCTTAAGCGTATTTATGTGGTATATTACACTTATTGATTTGTGTTTTTTGAACCAACCTTGACTTTCTGGGATGAAGCCCTTGTGGTCATAATGTGTGATTTTCTTAATAAGTTCCTGAATGTTTTGTAAGTATTTTGTTAAGAATTTTCACATATGTTCATCAAAGAAATTGGTTATTATTTTCATTTCTTGTGTCTATCTGGTTTGGGTATTAGAGCACTAATGCTCCAGAAAACCCATGTGGTAGTGTTCCTTCACTTTCAATTTATGATACAAATAGAAAAGTATTTGGATGAGATCCTCTTTAAAAGGTTGATAGGGTTCAGCACTAAAACCATCTGGTCCTTGTCTTTTGTTTGAAGGAAGACACTGATTACAGTGTCTACCTTTTTGCTTACAATGTGTCTGTTTCAGTAATTTTGTATCTTCTGATTTTAATTTTTGTGGATATTGTGCATTTCAAAATTCTTCTATTTATTATTATGTGTCTCGATTTTTAAATTATAGGTTTGCAAAGTAACCTTTAATCATGTTCTGTATTTCATTGGAGTCTATTGTAATGTGACAATTTTGATCTCTAATTTTGTTTAATTGTGTCTTCTCTCTCTTTTGGTCAGATTGGCTAAGGGGTTCTCAGTCTCGCCTTAAAAAAAATACAACTCTAATTTGGTTGTTTTTATGTATTGTTATTTTAGTCTCTATATCATTAATTTCTTCCCTGATCTTTATTATGTCTTGTCATCTACTGAGATCAGGATTGGCTGCTTGTTATTTTTCAAGAGTTTTGAGGCACATCAGAAAGTTGATTATTTGATATCTCTTATAATTTTTTTTTAATCAAGGACTTCCTCTGTCTCCCTTGGGATCACCTGGAGGTTCTATGGGTTGTGTTGTCATTTTCATTTGTCACTAGGAAATTTCTAATCTCACCTCTAAATTCTTACATGACCCATTGTTTATTTAAGGATGTATTATTTACTTTCCAAGCATTTTTGTGGTTTATCTTTTTAATTTCTACTTTTATTCCATTGTGGTCTGATAGAATGCCAGGAATTATCTCAGTGGGGTTTTTGTTGTAATTATTGATGCTTGCCTTGTGTCTTGTGATATGTTCCATTTTAGATAAAGTTCCATTTGCTGCCGGAAAAAAAATCTGTATTCCCTATTTGTGGAGTGATTCTATAAATGTTAGTAAAATCAAGTTCATCTGTAGTGCTTTTTACTTCTAAGATTCACTTGTTTTAAGTTTGGAATATCTATGTAAAAATGAGAATGGGGTTAAGGTCTCCCAGAATTCATGTTTTAGGACCTATATGGCTTTTTATCCCTTTTAGTGTTTGATAAGATATTGGACTCCAGTATTTGGTGCAGTATGTTATACTATTGTTATGTCTTCTTGATGAGTTGTTCCCTTTATTAATATGCAGTGTTTTTAAAAATCCATTCTTATTGGTTTTGATATGAAATTAACTTTATTGGATATAATGATGGCTATACCTGTTGTGTGTTTTCCATTTGCTTGGTAGTTTGTTTTGACTCCTTTAATTTTTTTTAATATCTTTGCTGAACAGCTATGTTTCTTAGGGGCCACATATAATTCATTCTGGCTTTTTAATTTCATGCTTTATTTACAGTTAAGGTTACTATAGGAAAAATTTTACTGTTTCCTGTGAACTTGTTCAGTGATGTTCTATTTTGCTGAATTATTTGTGTTTCTTTTCCTGTATTAGATTGTTGCGTTCCTGTGTTTGACATGGGTGTTCTTTCCTGCATCTAATTTGTTTATCTATTCTTTCCAGAGTTACATTCCAGAACAAATTTCTTATCTTTACAGGGAGGAGGTGTTCTTTCTGTAAAGGATTCCATGAAGAATATTCTGCAGTGCAGACTGTCATAAATTGCCTTAATCTATGTTTGCCTTAAAATACCCATACTTCTTTATCAATTCTAACATATAATGTGCAAATGTAGCATCCATTCACCACAGTTATTGCCTTGTAGGTTTGTAATATTCCATTCAATACTCTTCTGGGTTTTATGGCTCTTGATGAAGATTCCGGGGGTAATCTGATATTTCTACATTTGTATGTGATATGACTTTTCTTGTACTGCTTTTAAGATTATTTCTTTATGCTTTTGATATCCTAACTACAATGCATCATGGAGAGCTTTTTCTGTTTGTGTTTATTTGGAGTTCTAGATACCTCTTGTGTTTGGATGTCTACTTCTTTACTGGATTTGGTAAGTTTTCTGCTGTAATGTCATTGAACAGTCTTTTGGTTCCATTTGATTTATATCTATTTATTGCTCTACACTGAATTCTCAGGTTTGGTCTCTTTAAATGTATCAAGATTTCTTGGAAGTTTCCTTCATGCTCCTTAATGTTTTTTTCTTACGTATTTCTGCTGGTATTATCATCTTGCTTTTATCATCTATCCATGAAATTCATTGTTCTCCGTGGCCTTGTCTGTAAATGATAGTGTCTGTTCAGTTTTATTTGATTGACCATCTCCTTCATTTCAAGTATTTCTGTTCATTGCTTGAGCCCTTCTTTCTTACTTGTGGGCTTTCAGTTCAAGTTTTCTGACTGTTTCATTCACCTTGGAGATTGTCTTGTTGAGGTTTTAGATGGATGTCCTCAATTCATGCATCTGTTTGTTTGATTCTTCTGTACAGCCATCATTTCTTTTAAAAAGCAAAACCCTGAGTTCCTTTTCAAGCATTTTAGCTATCTCTGTAGTTCTGAATTCCCTTGTGTGAGAATTCAGTGGATTGGTGGTAGGTCATTGGTAGTGGCTGTGTTATTTTCTTAGTATTTCTTTGTCTTGTTTGTCCTACTTCTTAAAATGAGTGATGACTTCTTCCTCCAGGATTTGGACATTTTGTTTTCCTATGATTGTTCCTATAGGAATATCTGCATGAGGCTGAACCTCATGGAGGTAGAGCCTGGTGTTGACTGTCTAATGAAAATGCTGAAGTAAACACTCCTTGGGTCTGTGCCAATAGAGTCCTGGATGGATCATAAACCAAGCCCCAAGGCAAACAGACAGTACCATTACCCAGTCATCTCCTAGATTCTGGCAACCTGCTAAGTAAGGATAGTACTCTTTATGTCAGCTCCCCCCACAAAGTCTACAAACCAACCCTGGGCTGTAGTCAACCGCACAGGCCTGATGCATGATGAAGCAACCTCCAGGACCTCAGAAGTATGCACTGCCAATGTTTTGGTGATTGAAGCCTAAACTGCCTACCCAGTCACCCCACCAAGAGACCACTGGAACCAAGCCACAGTCTCTCAGGGGAAACTGGACACACTAAAGCCAAAATCTGCATGGATCTTTGAACCCACCAGGACTGGAGCCTGGTCTCCAGAGGCTCCCAGCTCCCTTCAAAGTGAGGATCTAGTCTCTGGATGCATCCTGGGCCCAATGGAGCAGAAAGCCTCTTCTGGCAGAGGTCCTACAAGTGCCAAACGCCTAGCTGCTGTCCAGGACAGCCAGAACCAGAAGTCTGGTCCTGCAAGCTGTCTGTCACCTCCTGGGAGGTGGCTTGCTTGCCCTTAGGAAATATTTTAAGGCCATTATGAATGGAATTACTTTGTTGATTTCTTTCTCAATATCATTATTATTGGTATATTAAAAAGCCACTGATTTTGTTAAGTTGATTTTGTGTCCTGGAGCTGCTGAAAATGCCCAAATCCTGGAGGAAGAAGTGAGATTGCAGTTTTCTGCTGTGGTCTGTAGATTAATTTCAGTGTCTGTTTCTGTCATCTGCAGAAAAGGGGCGATTCTCTTCTCCTTATTTACAACCCTTTATTGCTTTCTCTTCTTCTGTTTCCTACATTGAGTAAGAGTGGAAAGCATTTTGTTCTTGCTTCATTCCTGATTTTAGAGGAAATACTTTCATTTAGAACAATGTTGGCTCTAGATATGCTGTATATAGCCTCTGTATGGTTGAACGCTGATGATTTTATTAAATATTTATTCATTGAACGTTTCATACCTGTCTATAGTATACATTGATTGCATCCATCAGTAAACAGCTCCCATTCTCCCTACTGATTACCCAACCCATTGCCCTCCCAACTTCATGTGCTCTTTTTATTGTTTGTTCTTGTTAGTAATAAATATGAGTCCAAAAGGAACAAAGGAAAAGAGAAAAAGAAAGAAAGAAAGGGAAAACCAAAAAATGAGAAACAAAATTATATAAGAGCAAGAAAAGGGATAATAAAATAATAATAAAATAATAAAAACCAAAAAAGATTTTGAAATAGAAAAATATATAGTATTTTTTAAAGACAAAGAATTAGGGAATTTTCTTTCCTTGTCCTTTAATATTTGAATGCACTAGGTCTGGGGCGGAGAGGTCCACAGAAAACAGGATCCATCCGTCTTTTTGCAGCCTCCGAGAATCATACCTCACCATCAACAACAGATGGAAATAGTTATTCCAAGAAATGTAATTAGGAAAGAATCAGGAGTAGTTATTCCAATATCTGAGAAAATATTCTTGAAATAAAAGCTAGTCCAATGTGATAAGAAAGGGTATTACCTGTGCATTAAAAGAACCACCCACCTGGGCTGGAAAGATGGCTCAGCGGTTAAGAGCACCGGCTGCTCTTGCAGAGGACCCAGGTTTGATCCCCAGCACCCACATGGCAGCTGAGAACTATCTTTAACTCCAGTTCCAGGGGAATCCAACACCCTCTTCTGACTTCTAGGGCATTGCACGACATGAGTGCATAGACCTATGTGCAGACAGTACATTCATACACATACAAAAAAAAAAAAAAGAAAAGAAAAGAACCACCCACCTATTGACTATAGTCCTAAATATGTGCCCATCAAACACACAGGCATATTCAGAAAAAAAATGACTACTAGATCTAAATCCACAGATTAAGCCCAATGTAGTGATAGTGGCTGATACCATAATCTCACCAATAGATAATCATCTGAAAAAAACAGAGAAACACTGGAGCTAAACAGCACCATAAATCAAATGGACTAAAAAGACATCTACAGAACATTATACCCCAAAACTAAAGAGTACACATTCTTCTCAGCAGCCCGTTGATCTATCTCTAAAATCAATCACCTATTAGCACACAAAGCAAGTCTCAAAAAGTATAATAAAATACCATCAGGGGCTGGAGAGATGGCCTAGCAGTTAAGAGCACCGACCACTCTTGCAGAGGACCCGGGTTCAATCCCCAGCACTCACATGGTGGCTGAGAACTGTCTGTAACTCCAATTCCAGGAGAACTCCAGTTCCAGGGGAATCCGAGACCCTCTTCTGACCTCCGCGGCATTGCACGACACAGGTGCACAAACCTACATGCAGACAGTACATTCATACGCATAAAAAATAAATAAGTAAAAATTTAAAAAAATACCATCAAAATACCATCCTGTATTTTATGTATACGCAATGGTGTAAATGTAGATAAAAACAGTAACAGACTCTACAGAAAGCATACAAACTCCTGCAGCTGAAAGAGCACACCATTTAGTGAGAATTGGGTCACTGAAGAAATCAAGAAGAAAAATCTAAAAATTCATAGAATGCAATAAAAACACAACATAGCAAAATCTATGAGGTGGTATTGAAGCAGTCCTAAAACAAAGTGTGTACTGTCAAGGATGTGCATTAAAAAAAAGATTAGAGCAAGGTAGCACATGCCTTTAATCCCAGTACTTGGGAGGCAGATGCAGGCAGATCTCTCTGAGTTCAAGTCCCACCTGGTCTACATAATGAATTCCACGCCAGCTGGGGCTGCAGGGAGGTCCTGTCTCAAAAAAGACCAAAAAGGAAAAAAAAAAAAAATAGACCCATGCATGATGGCTCACATCTTTAATCCCAGCACTGGGGAGGTAGAGGCAGGTAGATCTCTGTGATATGGGGCTAGCCTGATCTAAGTAGTGAGTCCCATGCCAGCTGAGGCTGTAAGGGGAGCCTGCCTCAAAACAAACAAATGAAAATTAGATATCCCAAATTAATGACTTAATTAGGAAAAACAAGAATGAACTGTACCCCAAAATAGTGGGGGCAATTTATGATCAAAATCAGGGCTGTTTATAATGAAATACAAACAAACAATAAAAATAATCAAGGAAACAAAGAGCTGGTTCTTTGAAAACATAAGCAATATTGACAAGCTCTTAGCCAAATTAACCAAAAGAAAGAGAAAACAAGCCCAAAGTAATAAAATCAGAAATGAAAAGAGAAACATTACAACAGAACCAAATGAAATTTTAAAAAAAATCATAAAAACATATTTGAAATAAAAACATATTTACATTCCACTAAATTTGAAAATCTAAAAGAAATGAATTTCCAGAAGCACATAACAAAATTGAACCAAAATGAAATAAATAATTCAAACATGTCCATAACCAGAAATAAGATAGAAGCAGTAATAATAATAAAAAAAACTCCCAAATAAAAAATAGCTGGGGGCGGGGGGGGGCGGGGAGGTGCTGGAGAGATGGCTCAGCGGTTAAGAGCACTGACTGCTCTTGCAGAGGACCCAGGTGTGATTCCTAGCACCCACATGGCGGCTAAGAACTGTCTTTAACTCCAGTTCCAGGGGAATCTGACGCCCTCTTCTAACCTCCGCAGCATTGCACAACACAGGTGTACCAACCTATATGCAGACAGTACACTCATACACATAAAAAAAAAATAGCTGGGGAAAGTAAGCATTCTACTAGAACTTTAAAGAAGAACAAATACAGTACTATTTAAATTATTCCATACAATAGAAAGGGTAGGAAGCATCCCAACCTTTTTTTATCAATCTAGGACCCTTCTGATACTCAAACCAGATAAAGCCACAACAAAAACAAAATCAAAGAAAATTTCAGAGTGATCTTCCTGATGAACTTGGGTGCAAAAATTCTAAATAAAATACTGGAAAACCAAATTCAAGAGCAAAACAAAAGGATTATTCATCACAAATGAGTTGGCTTTATTACAGCAATGCAGGGATGGTTCATCATACATAAATCAGTATTTTTCATCACATAAACAGACTCATAGATAGAAATGACAGGACCATTTCTCTAGATGCAGCACAGGCTTTGGATAAAATCCAGCATCCATTCCTAATACCCATCACCGAGAAGCCAGGAACAGAAGAACCATGCTGCAAGGAAAAAAGGCTGTAGAAGACAAAGCTTTAGCAGAGAGCATTCCAAATGGAGAAAAATTCAAAGCCTGTCAATGAAGATCAGGAACAAGATAAGCATGTATGCTTTCTCCATCCACGTTCAATAATGTGCTTGAAGTCTCAGTGTGACAAGATACACAAAGGACCAAAGACAGATGCAAGGTGGGTCCAGAACTCTGGCTTCTGCATGGCCAATGAGCAGCAATGTGCAACAAGGACTTCTGCTCCAGTGGGCCCAGAGAGCAACCTGGGACTAGATTTTGTGCTCCCGAGTCACATGACATCACATGGGACCTGGCCTCCAGATCACATGTATTCAGAAGTCAGTGTGAGACTCAGAGTTCAGTGTGGGACTCGAGCTTGTACTAGTGTTCCCAGGACCTCTTGTGAGACTAGGGTTTGTCTCCAGTGGTAACCAAGGTCAGTGGAAGTGCGAGATTTTTACTCCAAGGTTCTAGTAGTTGTGGCTGGACAGGCAATGTGCACTGCTGTTGTATGAGGGGTTAGCTTGGGCCTAGAGCACTAATCATAGCCCCTAGATGGTGCCTACTCCATAGTGGGTTTGACATTTTGTGCCATACCTGGAGCAGGTACACAGATTCCAAGGGATGTTGGAGTTCTGATCTCTCTTATCTGATTGCTTTGGGTCTCAGTGTGTGACCCCATCCTTGGTCCTTTTGGTAGATAGCCAAGTAAGGACCACCTCAGCAACTCCATTTTGAGATTCAATACCAGTTTCTCTAGCCCTCATGGCTAAGCCTAGTGCAGATAATCCTCTAGGAAGAATCAGAGAAAACAAAATAGCCAAATAGTCTGTGCATAAGGTAAGTGAAAACTGAAAGACAAAGCTTCCATAACAGATCTGTAAAACCCAAGAAAGAAATACAAAGAATATAACACAGCCAAGACACAGCTCTAACTGACCGGCTCTGCTATATATAAGGGAATCAAAAACAATAAAGATAGCTGAAATGTCTTGAAAGAATTTATCTTACTTTGAAAATAATCAATGATTATATGAAAGTACCAAACAAACAGAATCATGAATTAAGAAAATCTATCTAAGACCTCAAGAAGACAGCCTCCAAAGTCAATAAAACAGTAAATTGAAGGGGCCAAGATGAGAATTCATGGAGCAGAGATAAAATAAAATGAATTATACAGGCTATTAAATAGGATCATAGCAGAAACCTTCCCAAACTTAAAAAAGAAATAGGCATCCAAACACAAAAAGGTACATAGAACTCCAAATAGACACGGTCAGAGAAGAAGCTCTCGCAGCACATTATAGTCAAGATGTCAGACACACAAAGTAGAGAAATAATCCTAGAAATATGCGAAAATGCCAACTCACAGACAAAGGGAGAAATGCCAGAATTCATTCAGCAGCCACAAAACCAAAGAGCACAGAATGAAATATTTCAAGCTGTGAAAGTAGATAACTGCGAAGCAAGAATGCTATACCCTGCAAAGTTATCTTCCAAAAATGGAGAAAATGGAGAAGTACAGTTATTTCAAGACAAAAATGAATTGAAGCAATTCAGGACAGCCAAGCCAGCAGGGCAGAACATTCTTAAAGAGTACTTGACAGAGAGGAAGAATAAAGACAGCCCACATGAATACGTGACCGTGTAGAGTCCATGTAAGGAACGTGGATAGAAACACCCATGTCAGACACAGGAACTGGACAAACATTTGAAGTTGATATGGGAGAAGAAAACGAAATACACAGAATTAAGCAAAACAGAACATCACTACCAACTCATAGGAAACAGCAAGCCCGTTTCTATAATAGCCTTAAATGTAAACAGCTCAACTCACACCTAAAAAGATATGGATTAATGAAGTGGATTAAAAAACAAGAACCAAGTATATGCAAGTGGCAAGAACCAGAGCGAGCCAGCAAAGATATAAAAATCTCAAAATTAAAGGCTGGACATCAAACTACCAAACAAATGGAAACCTTAAGCAGGTGTATCTCTTCTTACATTAGGTAGACTTCAAAGCAAAACTCATTAGAAGAAATAAAAAGGGACACCACACATTGCTGAAGGGAATGATAGAGCAGTTGCAATCGTGAATACACTGAACATTGGAGCCCCTAATTTTATAAAACAGACACTAAGAGGTATAAAAGGCCGTAGAGATCCTGACACAATGATAGTGGGGAATTTCAAAACTGCACTCTCAAATTTAGCCAGATCTTCCAAACTAAAAACAAATAAAGAGGCCGGGTGTGGTGGTGCACGCTTTTAATCCCAGCACTCAGGAGGCAGAGGCAGGAAGACCTCTGTGAGTTCAAGGCCAGGCCAGCCTGGTCTAGAGAGTGAGTTCTAGGCCAGCTAGGGCTACAGGGAGACCCTGTCTCAAAAATACAACAAAAGAAAATAACAACAACAACAAAAAAAACAAGTAAAGAAAACTTGGAGCTAAATTACACTATGAATGAACTTGACTAAACAGATACATACAAAATATTCCAAGTAACAGACAGGTTTTTCACACTGGAACATGAGACCTTTGCTAAAGTTAATCATATCATAGGACAGAAAGCTCTCAATAGATACCAAAAAAAAAGAAGATAATTCCTTGATTCCTATCAGACCGCCGTAGGGGGAAAAATCAAAATTAACAACAGAAGCCACAGAAATCACAAAAATACTTGGAAAATAAACTATACATTTCTGAATGAATAATAGATCATTCAAGAAATCAGAGATGAAATTTAAGCATTTGTAGAGACAAATGATAATGAGGACCTAACCTGTTAGGACTCTGGGATGCAGCCAAGGCAGCCTTAAAATGAAAGTTTATAGTGAGACCCAATCACATTAAAAAATCTGAGTGGTCCTCTTTGGGTCCTTCTTCCAAGATGACCCAACAAAGAAGTAAGAGGGTCATCAAAAAGGCCCAGGGCTGTGTGCTGTCCATTTGCTGCAGGAAGCGTGCCTGGCATATGCCTCAGGACAAGGCCATTAAGAAGTTCCTCATCGGGAATATAGAAGAGGCCACTGCCATCAAGGACATTTCTGAAGGAAGTGTCTTTGATGTGTATGTGCTTCCCAGGCGCTACATCAACCCTATTGTTGTGTGCGCTGTGCCATTCATAGAAGGCATTCAGGAATCAATCTTGTGAAGCCCAGAAAACCAAACACTGCCACCACAATTTGGAACAGCCGGTGCTTCTCAGAAACTCCACCAAAGCCCATGTGGACAGCTACCTTCATAAGAAAACAATGTTCTGGGGGAAATAAAATAAAATTGAAATTATATTTTTTAAAAAAATCTGAGAGAATTTGTGAGGAGATAGGTATCCTACTTTGCCTTCAGTTGCTGTGACAAAACACTTGACCAATATCATGTTGGGGAGGAAGGGTTTATTTGTCTTACATCTCCCAGGACACAGTTTATCCACCAAGGTAGGAACTTAGGGCAGGAACCTTGAGGAAGCAGCTGAAGCTCAGGCTATGGAAGAATGCTGCTTACTGGCTTACTCCCCTGTCCCGTGCTCAGCCTGCTTTCTTACACAATACAAGACCACCTGGCCAGAGGTGGCACTTCCCACAGTGGGCTGGGCCTTCCCACATCACTCAACAGTCAAGAAAATGCCGCACAGACACAGACACAGGCCAGTCCCATGAAGGAAGTTCCCCAGTTGAGGTTCCCACAACCCAGGTGTGTCAAGTTGACAACGAAAGCTGTCTAGCACAATAGGGGAGGGGTTGTGAATATGATTAAAATGCAATATAGGAAATTCTCAAAGAATCAATAAAAACCAAAAAGAAAAGAAGAAAAATAATTTGAGAGGGGGAAAAAAATTTAAACCTAAAAAATAAAATGTAAACAACCTAATGACATACCTCAAGGATCTTGAAAAACAGAAGTCAGCCAATCCCAAACCAAGAAAATGGTAAAATAATAATAATAATAATAATAATAATAGTAATAAAGATTGAGTAATTAATGAAATCAGCACTAAAAGAACAATACACAGAATCAATCAAAAACTTAATTCGTTGAAAAATTTAATAAGATTGAAAAAAAAACCCTATCCAACCTGGGGAAATAAAGAGGACAAAGATACAAATTAACAAAATAGAAATAGCATGGTGTGGTGGCACACCCCTTTAATTCTAGCACTTGGGAGGCAGAAACAGGTAGATCTCTGTGAGGTCAAGGCCAGCCTGGTCTACATAGCAAGTTCCAGGACATCCAGAGATATAGGGAGACCCTATCTCAAAAAGACAAAAAAAAAAAAAAAATAGAAATAGGGGCTGGAGAGATGGCTCAGCAGTTAAAAGCACTGACTGCTTTTGCAGAGAACCCGGATTCAATCCCCAGCACCCACATGGTGGCTAAGAACCGTCTTTAACTCCAGTTCCAGGGGAATCTGACACCCTCTTCTGACCTCTGCAGCATTGCATGACACGAGTGCACCTACTTACATGCAGACAGTACACTCATACACATAAAATAATAAATAAAAATTTTTAAAAAAATAGACATAAAAAGTATCATTACAACAGTTACTGATGAAACACAGAACAGGATTAGATAATACTTCAAAGACTTATGCTGTATAAACCTAGAAGAAAGAGGATTTCCAAAAGCATATCATCTTCCGAAATTAAGCCTGAAGATACAAATAACTTAAGTAATCCCATGGCAAGCAGTGAGGCTGAAGGTGTAATCAAATGTCTCCCCTTAAAGAGAAGAGCAGGACTGAATGGATTCAGTGTTATATTCTATCAGCATGTCAAGAGGGTTTTATATAATTCTTAACTTGCTCCGAAAAATAAGGAATACAGGAGCACTACTAGATTCATTCTTTGAAGGTAGTATTATTCAAACCAGGGAGAATAAGAACAGCAACAACAAAAACTAAGACCAATTTTTTTGATGAACATAGATTAAAATTTATCAACAAAATTCTTGCAAACACATTTCAGGACCACATTCAGGAAGGAGATCATAGAGTATGACTTCCTATGCTTTAACCAAGAAAAGCAAGGTTGCTTCAAAATGTACAAATCAATAAATGTAACACAGCATGTAAACATGTGTAAGGACAGAAACCAAATAATTATGGTGATTGATATGAAAATATGTATTGGAGAAAGTTGAACATGCCTTCATGATAAAATTCCTGAAGTCAGTAGAATAGGTGGAACCAACCTCCACAGATTGAAGGCTCTGTAGGAAAACCTAGAGCCAACGTCACAGCAAACAGACAACTTAGAGCGTTTCCTCTAGACTCAGAAATGAGACAAGGATGCCTGCTGTCCACTCTGATTCTTAATGTAGTGCTTCAAGTGTCAGCTATGGCGATTTGACAAGAGAATGGTTTAAAGGGAATAAAAATAGAAAAGGAGGAAGTCAAATTGTCCTTTATTTACATATGACAAGATTCTACCCTTTAAAATCCTAAAGAGTTAGCCGGGTGTGGTGGTGCTCGCCTTTAATCCTAGCACTTGAGAGGCAAAGGCAGGCGGATCTCTGTGAGTTCAAGGCCAGCCCGGTGTACAGAGTGAGCTCCAGGCCAACTAGGACTAAAAGGGAGACCCTGTCTCAAAAAAAAAAAAAAAAAAAAAAAAAAAATCAACATTTTTGAAAATAGCTTTCATATAGATCAATAATGTACTCTCAAAGAAAATTAGGGGAAAGCATCCTATTGAAAATGGCTCCCCCAAATTAAACAGCCAGGAATATACCGCATCAAGAAGAGAAGGACCACTAAAGTGAAAGCTTCAAAACACTGCAAATGATTATCAAAGAAGATACTAGATGGCAGACAGACCTCCTCCCATGCTCCAGGGATTGGCAGAACTAATATTATGGAAAAGGCTGTACCACCAAAATCGAGTTACAGATTTAATGTGGTACCTATCAAAATTCAAATGTCATATGTCACAGATGCTTTCTAGAAGAAAACAATTCAGGAATTTATATGGAATCCCAAAAGATCACAAATGGCCAAAACAATCCCAAAGATTAAGAATCAAATGGAAACATCACAATATCCAACCTCTAGTCATACACAGAGCTGTGATGCTAACACCAACTTGGTGCTGGCAAACAAAAAAACAAAAAAAAACCAGACAAGTGGACCAATGAAAAAGGATAGAGGATCAGACAAAGCTATGCCCACATAATTCTTGACAATTCTTAACAAAAATATACTTTTGGAAAAAGATATCCTGTTCAACAAATAGTGTTGAAAAAACTGCTGATCCACTTACGGAAGAACAAAATTGGATTCATATCTTTCACTTTGTACAAAACTCAATTCAAAATGGGTCAAAGACCTTAACTGAAAGCCTGAAGTGCTGAAGCTTCTAGATGAAAACATAGGGACTTCTCTTCAAGCCATTGATGTAGGGAAGAACCTTTCTGAACAAAATATCAATAGCACAAGAACCAGCCCCAAATATCAACAGATAAAAAGCATTAGATTAAAATGTTTCTCTACAGCAATGGAGAGTATCAGGAGAGCACATAGACAGCCCACAGACTAGAAGATCATCTTTACCAGACATATGTCAGCCAAGCTGCTAATATCTACAGTGTACAAAGAACTGCAGAAATTAAACAAGGAAATAAAACTACCAATCAGCAAATAGGCTAATGAATTAAATAGACAATTTTCAAGAAAGAAATACAAATGAAAACAACTATCTTTAAAGTATTAAATACCAGGAGTCATCAGGGAAATAAATGCAAATTTAAACTACTTTGTGATATCAACGACCTCAGTCAGAACAGCTACCATCAAGAAATCTGACCACAAATGGAAAGGGCGTAGAGAAGGAGGAGGGAGCCCTTATTCACTGCTGCTATGAGTGCGAATTAGAACAGACATTCTGGAAATCAATCTGGACATCCCTCAAAAAATAAAAATTGAATTACTGTATGACCCAGCTATTTCACTCTTGGGTATATACCCAGAGAACTCCATACCTTATAGAAATTTTTGCACCCCCAATTTTATTGCTGTCTTATTTACTGTAGCAAGGAAATAGAACCCACCTAGTTGTCCAGCAACAGATGAATGGATAATGAAAATCTGAAACATATATGAAGCGGAATTCAGCTTTAAAGAAAAATGAAATCTCAAAATTTACAGGAAAATGGAAGGAGGTAAGATTATATAATGTTAAGTGAGCTCATCCAATCTCAGAAAGAAAAGAATTGTGTATTCTCCCTCTTATGGGATCCCAGCCTCTGCTTATATATGAATAAATAAAAAGTAGATACGTGGGTATACTGTAACATTTAGGAAGGAGAAGAAGAAAGGGTCATTTTAAAGAGGCAGAGTAGTGAGTTCATATTACAGAATACTTTGTGTAAGTCCTTTGACTGCTCCCTTAACATATAGCATATTTTAGTGCAAAATAAGTCCTTAAATGAACAATGTACACATGTGATCTCAGGAGAGACTGTTACCTTTCCGGGAAATTTGGATTATAATTTTTATTGGTTAAAAAATTTTATACACTGTAGGATTTTGCAAACACTAGTAAACTTATTGAAAAACAAAATTAAGTTAGAAATACATATAATCTATATGTCAGTACACTCTGAGTTGAACAGCTGTCAGAGACTCTCCGATCAGTACGTTGTCTCTGAACTGCAGCAACTGTTGTCTTTCTGGCAGGAGCTCTTTAATTTGACATAATCGCCTGGCCCATGAGCAGATCATCAAGTGTTTTTCATCAGTTTCTTCTAGTATTTTCGAATTTCAGCTGTTAAATTAGACATTTGATCCATTTCAAATTGATCTTTGGATCAGGTGAGAGGCAGGAACGCCATCTCGCTCTTCTACACTCAGATTCCCAGTTTTCTCTACCCCATTTCTTGAACAAGCTGGATTTCTATCTATATGGAGTCTTTTGAGTGTCAGGTGGCTGTAGGTTCTTGAACTAATTCTCTGTTCTCTATTCCATTCCACCAGTCTACACATCTATTTTTGAGGCAGTGCTAGGCTGTCCACACTGTGGCTCTGTGGTGTAGTTTGAGATGTGGTATGGTGATCTGCCCAGCATTGCTCTTTGTGCTCTCCTCCTCTCCTCCTCCTCCTCTCCTCCTTATCCTCCTCCTCCTCCTCCTCCTCCTCCTCCTCCTCCTCCTCCTCCTCCTTCTGTGCTTTTACCTGGTTTGGGTATTAGATCATACTGGTTCTATCAAAGGAATTTGGTAATATTTCTTTATTTTCTATCTTATGGAACAAATTAAGAAGTATTGATATGAGAACTTCCTTAGGTTTTGATAGAATTCAGCAGTAAAGTCATCTGGTCCCTGGGCTACTCTTTGAAGGGAGACTTTTATTTATTTTTTTTTTTATGTATATGAATGTCCTGTCTGCATGTAGGTTTGTGCACCCGTGTAGTGCAACACTGCAGAGGTCAGAAGAGGGTGTTGGATTCCCCTGGAACTGGAGTTAAAGACAGCCACCATGTGGGTGCTGGGGATCGAACCAGGATCTTCTGCAAGAGCAGTCAGGCTCTTAACCACTAGGCTATCTCTCCAGCCCCTTTGAAGGGAGGCTTTTGATTGTAGCATCTATCTCACTGCTTGTAATGGGTCCATTTAAGTCATTTATTACCTCTGGTTTATATTTTTTGGTAGTTCTTTTTTATAATTTTTATTGAGCTTTTGCGCATTTCATACAACCTTTCACAATCAAATTTAGATCCACCTCCCCATCCATGTACCCCTCACCATCATGCATTTTGCCATACATGTTAAGCCCTGTCTTGCATCTTTTTCTTAGTCTTTTTTTAACTTTTTTGATGTAGAAGTTTACTGTTTTGGTCAGATCTTTGTACAAGTCTTTTATGTTGTTGTTCATTTTAATCTTATATTAGTCCAAAATACATATATATATATATATATATATATATATATATATATATATTCCACACATATACCAAAATGACAGAAGATATAAGGATTTGGTGCTAGGATCCACAAATGAGGGACACCATACATAATTTGTTTTTCTGGGACTGTGTTACTTCACTTAGCGTAATGGCTTCTAGTTCTATCCATTTACCTGCAAAGTTCATGATGCCATCTTTCTTTACTGCTGCATAGAACTCCATTGTGTAGATGTACCACATTTTCATTATCCTCTCATCAGTTGAGGGACACTGGGTTGCTTCCAGCTCTTCACTATTATGAAAAGAGCTGCAATACACATGGTTGTGCACATATCTCTACAATAGGATGAATGTTTTGGGTATATACCCAGGAGTGATATGACTGGGTCAAGTGATGATAGGTTCATTTTGAGTCTTTTAAGAGTTCTCCACATGGGCTGGAGAGATGGCCTAGTGGTTAAGAGTGCCGACTGCTCTTGCAGAGGATCCGGGTTTGATCCCCAGCATCCACATGGCAGCTGAGAACCATCTGTAACTCCAATTCCAGGAGAACTCCAGTTCCAGGGGAATCTGATGCCCTCTTCAGACCTCCATGACATTGCACGACACGGATGCACAAACCTACATGCAGACAGTACATTCATACAAATAAATAAATAAATAAATAAATAAATAAATAAATAAATAAATATTTAAAAAAAGAGTTCTCCACACTGCTTTCTATAGGGGTGCAGGAGTTTACATTAAGACCAGCAGTGAATAAGTGTTCCCCTTGCCCCACAACCTCTCCAGCATTTGGTATCATTTGTTTCCTTGATCTTAGCCAGTCTTACCAGAGTAAGATGAAAAGTTAAAGTGGTTTTAATTTGAATTTCTTTAATTACTAGAGATGTTGAACACTTTTTAAGATGTTTCTCAGCCATCTTGATTTCTTCATTTGTGAAATCTCTGTTCAGCTCTTTACTCCATCTTTGGATTGGGTCATTTGTTTTCTTGATCTTTTGTTTTTTGAGTAATTTATATAATCTGG
This sequence comes from Rhizomys pruinosus, assembly GCA_009823505.1. Taxonomy (NCBI): domain Eukaryota; kingdom Metazoa; phylum Chordata; class Mammalia; order Rodentia; family Spalacidae; genus Rhizomys; species Rhizomys pruinosus. The sequence continues at coordinate 1,833,106 of VZQC01006319.1, read as the reverse complement.
AAATTAGACCTCTGTCAGATGTGTCTTTGGGGAAGGTTTCCTTCCCCTCTGTGGGTTTTCTCTTCACTTCTTTGATTGTTTATTTTGCTATACAGAAGCTTTTTAATTTAATGAGGTCTCACTTGTTGATTGTTAATCTTATTTCCTGTGCAGCTGCTGTCTGATTTAGAAAGTCTTTTCCTACACCTATGTCTTGTAGATTACTGCCAATGTTTTCTTCTATCATTTTCAGAGTTTCAGGTCAGGTCTTTGATCTATTTGGAGTTGATTTTTGTACAGGGTGAAAGGTAGGGGTTTAGTTTTATTCTTTTACAAGTAGTGATCACAGTTTTGCCAACACCGTTAGCTGAAGATATTTTCCTCCACGGAGTTTTCTTGGCCCCTTTGTCAAATATGAGGTGTCTGAAATTGTATGTGCAATGGTAGTTCTTATCCATTTAAAAATTGTTCTGTTTCTTCTTGGTTTTCTAAATTTTAGAGTATAGGTTCACAAAGTAACCTCCAATGTTTTGTATTTCACTGCAGAGTATTGTAATGACCCAGTTTTGATTTCTAATACTGTTTGCGTCTTCTTTCTGTCGGATTGGCTCAGGGTTTTTCAATCTTGTTTGCTTTTTCAAAGGACCAATTCTTTGTTTGATTGTTTTACATATTATTCTTTGAGCTTCTATTTCACTAATTTCCTCCTGTCAGGTCTATTTGAAGTTCTAGATGCTTTGTCTGTTTGGATGCGCACTTATATTTTATGGTGTTGGGACATTTTCTGCTACAGTACGTTGAATAGTCTATTGATTCTGCTTGATTTTAGATCTGCTCCTTCTTCTCCACCATGAATTCTCAGGGTTGGACTCTTAAGTATATCACAGATTTCTTAGAAGTTTCATTCATGTTAGTTAATGCCTTTTTCCATATATATGTCTTGACATTCCCATTTATCCCTGAAATTCTTTCTTCCACATGGTCTTTTCTGTTAATGATGGCATCTGTTGACTGACTATCTCTTTCCTCTCAAGTATTTCTGTTTGTTTCCTTTTTGGTATTTCCATCTCCTTGCTGAACTTTTCCTGCATATTTTAGGCTTTCAATTCCAATTTTCTGCTGTTTTGTTCAATTTGGAGATTGTCTTATTGAGGTCTTGGATAGATTTTCTTAATTCATGCATCTATTTGTTTGATTCTACTGTATGGTCATTAATTCTTTTAAAAAGTAAGACCTGAGTTCTTTTTTTAAGTTTATTTTTGTATGTGTATGAATGTACTGTCTGCGTGTAGGTCTGTGCACCTGTGTCATGCAATGCCGTGGAGGTCAGAAGAGAGTGTTGGATTCCCCTGGAACTGGAGTTAAAGACAGTTCTCAGCTACCATGTGGGTGCTGGGGATCGAACCCGGGTCCTCCGCAAGAGCTGTGGGTGCTCTCAACCTCTAGGCCATCTCTCCAGCCCCAAACCTGAGTTCTTTTCTCAGACGTTTTAGCTATCTCAATAGTTCTCAAGTCCCTCATGTGAGAATTAGTGGACTGGGGGTGGGTCGTAGGTAGTGCCTAAGTCATATTTTTCTTCTCTTTGTCCCATTTGTTGGAACGGGTTTGTCTTTCAGTTTTGACTTCTTCCTCCAAAAAGCTGTGGGTATTTTTTCCTGTGATTATTCCTGCATGCGGACTTGGGGAGCTGGTGCTGGTTGTCTGATGAAATTGCTGAGGTAATCCTATACGCCAACAGAGTCCCCGTTTGGTCACACACCAAGACACAAGGCATCTGGACAGGACCACTATCCAGACATCTCCTGGACTCTGTGAACTTGCTATGGATAGGACCCCTAATGTCAGACTCACCAAAGTCTGTCCATCCGCCCAGAGCTGTAGTCAGTAACACAGGCTGGAAGCATCCTACAGGAGCGGGGCAGTGTGGACTGTCAATCCCGCAGTGTGCACTAGAACCCAAGAGGCCTTCCCTCACCATCAACTGATTCCCATAAGAGAACACTAGAAAGAAACCACAATCTCTCTGGGGAACCTGGAAACACGGTATTCAAAACTCACACTGAATCTGAGACCATCAGGCTAGGTGTCTGGTCACAAGATGCTCTCAGGTCTCTTCAAAGGTGAGGCTATCTAATTCCCAGGGGTACCCTGGACCCATTGAAGTAGAAGCTGGCACTGGAAGTGCTGTGTGGCCCCACAGGGGACAGGCCTTGTTGCATGGTGGTGTCTAGGACTACTAAAGCCAGGAGCTTGGTCCCCAAAGCTTCCTCTTGCCACCGTGATGAAGGTCTGTCTGCCCATAGGTATTTTCTTAAGGCTACTGTAAATAGGATTATTTTACTGATTTCTTTCTTAGCATGACTGTAATGTTACATGGAAAATCATTGGTTTGCTATGTTGACTTCTTGTCCTGGAACTTCCTGAATGTGCTCATGAGATTAAGTGTTTTCTGGCGTGCTCTGTTTAAGTTCATCTCAGTGTCTGCTTCTGTCATCTGCAAAAAAGAAGGATTTCCTTCTCCGTGTTTGGAGTCCTTTATTGGTTTCCCTTCTTTTGTTGTTTACATTGAATAAGAATAGAGAGGAAACACCCTGTGTCCTTCTTGATTTTAGGGAAAATACTTTCTGCTTTTCTCATTTAGTGCACTATGCTGGTTATGGGCTTCTTGTGTGTAGTCTTGATGTGCTTAAACTTTGTTTCTTTTTATTAAATAATAAATCTTATTCTTCGAATGTGTCACACATTTATATAGTACATATTGATCAAGTCCATCCGCTGACAGTTCCCTCCCACTCCCTCTAATGTCTCCACCTCACCTCCCTCACAATTTCAAGTCCTCTTTTTAATTTTTGTTTTTGTTATTAATAACCTTGAGTCCAGTTGTTGCTGCCTATGTGCATGTGACTGCATGGCCACCCACTGAGGCAGGAGGTCCAATTCTTCTATTTCCAGTGTTTTCTTTGTATATCTGTTTGTTTACTTTAGACAAGATCTTACCATATAGCCCTAGCTGTTCTTGAACTCAGTATGTAGACCAGGCTGGCCTCCAGCTCACAAATATCCTCCTTCCTCTCTCTGCCTTCTAAATGCTGCCATTAAAGGCCTATAGAACCATGCTGGCCTAGAAGGGACGTGGGATTGTGTCACAAGCATTGTCTGTGAGATAGATGGTCAGGTGATTATCTGCACTTGACTCAATGTGTTATACTCATTGATTTTGAGGGTTTTTTTTTGTTTTTTTTGTTTTTTTTTTTTTTTGGTCTTTTTTGAGACAGGGTCTCCCTGCAACCCCAGCTATTCTAGAACTCTCTATGTAGACTAGTCTGGCCTTGAACTCACAGAGACCCACCTGCCTCTACCTCCCAAGTGCTAGGATTTAAAGGCATGTACCACCATGTCCAGCACTACGATTTGGAGATCTTTTTAAATTTTTATTTATTATATGTATTTATTTTATGTGTCTGAGTGCATTGCCCGCATGGATGGGAGAGCACTGTGTCATCCAATGCTGGAGGTCAGAAATGGGAGTCAAATCCTATGGGACTAGAATGTTAACAGCCACGTGGGTGCTGGGAATTGAACCCCAGTCCTATACAAGAGTAACCAGTGCTCTTAACTGCTGAGCATCTCTCCAGCCACTGATTTGGATATATTGAACAATCAAGGTGTGGCTGGAATGAAATGTACCTGATCATGGTGTGTGAACTTTGCAATGAGTTTATTTTTCAGTTTGCTAGAATGTTTTGACTATTTCTATCCCCTTATTGATCAAGGGAATTCGTTGATAACTTTTTTTCTGTCAGTGTTGTGTGTTGATGCAGCTTTTGTGTCAGTACAATACGGGCCTTCTAGTAGAACAGGATTTGGGTTTTGTTTGTGTTTATCTCGATGACAGTCTATTGATGATAGTCTGATATTGAAGCCACCCAACATTATTGCATGGGGATTGAGCCATGTGTATATGTCCAGCAACCTTTTTTAAAAATGAAACTGACTGCACCAACCATCTGTTCCTAGATATTTATCATCAGTGTACCTTCTTCACACGGGCATATAATCACCTGTTTCTAAAATCCCTTTGAGGATATTGGCTTGAGATCTACTACAAAGAGCACAAGGTAAAAATTTGATACCAAATTAAAGGAAAATGAGTTGGTGCATGCCTTTAATCCTGGCATTAGAGAGACAGAGGCATGTGGATCTCTGTGAGCTTGAGGCCAAGCTAATTTACATAGTGAGTTCTGGGACATCTAAGTCTCTGTAATGAGAACCTGTCTCAAAAAGAGAGAGAGAGAGAGAAATGAAAAAGTAAATTGAAGTTAAATAATGAGAAGAAAAAGCAAAACACAAAATACTTTTAAGTAGAAAAACATATATTTTCCAAAGACAACAAACTGGAAAGGCTTCTTTCCTGGTCCTCTGGGGATGCAGAGGGTCCCAGAGGGACTCTACTCTACCTCCTGTGTTTTCTCTGATTAGTGCTGTGTATAGAACACAGTTTTGTCTGACCAGGGGTTGCTGGTAACATCATGGCTGCACTCACTTTAGCAGCTTCCCCTTTCTGTGGTACTGTGAGCCATTGTAGCCTGGCACAGCCTGGCAACCCCAGACCGGTCCACACTGCTCAGAGGAACTCACTACAGGCATCTAGATTGAGTGACATGCAGCTGACATGCAGAAGAAACCTTGGGGTAGAGCCTGCAGCCTCTAATACCTGGCCAACATCTCAACCCTACTAAGAGTCTTCTCCTGGACACCGAAAGAAGGGCACTTCAAAAGAAAGAGAAAGGAAAACTCAACCAGCAAAATAAACCAGTTGCTCAAATCTCTGCACAGAAACAAAACAGGAAAAAGCAAGATAGTGTGTCTCTCCAAAACTTAATCTGATAGGAATTGCCCCTAATGACAATGACCTGGAAGAACTTCTAGACAGAGTTCAAATGAATGACCATAGCAAGGTTGAAATAGCTCAGAGAAGGCATGAATGCACTCCAGGAGAACAAAAACCAATCGAAGAACAAAATACAGTAGTCAATACAAGACATGAAAACAGAACTGAAAAAAGATGGAAATGCTGAAGAAACGTCAAACTGAAATTATGCTGGAAATGAAAAACTCAGTAGCCAAAGAAAAACCTCAGTGGAAAGCCTTACCACAGAATGGATCGTGTGGAAAGCAGAGAATCTGGCAGGAAGACAGGGCAGAGGTGCCGGATCGTGCTGTGAAGGTTAATGAGAATTTCAGGAAAATTATGAGTGGAATGTTGGAGAGATCTGGGGCACCAGGCAATGACCTAATGTTTGCATCCTGGGGGCGAAGAAGAAGAATCCTGTACCACAGGCACAGTGTTTTCAGTAAAATCACAGAAGGAAAATGTACAAAGCTAGAGAACTAGATGCCCATCTAGGGGCAAGAAACCTACAGAACACCGAGTGGGACAAAACCAGAAACTTTTATGACACATTATAATCAAAACATTAAAAACACAGATAAAAGAAAGGGCAGTGAAAGCCGCAGGGAGGATGCTTCAGTCCCCCGTAGAGGCAGGCCGATCAGAATCGCACCTGATTAGTCAACGGAAACCTAAAGGCACAGGGGCCCAGAACAATGTGCTTAAACTTGTGAAAGAATACAACTGTCCACCCAGAGTACTATTCCAGGCAAAACTATCTATTCAAATTGAAGGAGAAATAAAAGCTTTCTATGCTAAAAACTGGTTAAAGGAATTTATGACTAAAGAGGATATTGGGAGGAATACTTCAATATAAAGAGAAGAATAAACATATTCAAGATGTCATGGGGAATATACAAAAATACCAGGACAGTTCATCAAAAGAGACCTAAGAAAATTCCACAAAATCATCAAAATAACAGGAATTAATACATACCTGTCAGCAATAACTCTGATTTTTCCAATTAAAAAAAAACTGGATTAGAAACCAAGGCCCTTCTTTTTTGCAGCCCCCAAGAAAACACCTCACTTAGGGTAAAAGGATGGAAAAAATAGAAGAAAAAGGTGCCTTTTACATAAATGACCTAAGAAAGAAGCAGAAATAGCTGCTCTACTGTCTGAGAAAATAGACTTCAAATCAAATTAGTTGGAAGCAATAAGAAAGGTGACTACATCCGCATTAAAGGAACCAAACACCATATGCCCAGGGGACAGTACAGTCCTAAACATATAACAACCAAACACATTAGCACCCAATTTCAGAAAACAAATACTGCTATATCTAAAACCACAGATTAAATCCCAGCACAGCAATAGTGGTTGACTTTAAAATCTGAATTCTTACCAATAGATAGATCATGTGGACAAAATTAAGCAGAGGAATATCTGAGTTAACGATATCATAAGTCAAATGGTCCTAACCTGCAGCTATGAATGCTGTGGCCCAAAACTAAAGAATACACACATTCTTCTTAGCAGCCCATGGAACTTTCTCCAAAGTTACATATTAAGACACAAAGCAAGACTTAACAAGTCTAGGAGCTCTAGACACCATCCTGTATTTTATCTATCCACAATGGAATAAACCCAGATATCAACAACAATGGAAGCAACAGGAAGTAGAGAAACTTAGGGAGCTGAAATAACTTACTTTTAATGATAACAGGGTCACTGAAGAAATCAAGAGGGAAATTCTAATTTTTTTAATTATTTATTTATTTATTTTGTCCTTTTGAGACGGGGTCTCCCTGTAGCCCCAGCTGTCCTGGAACTCACTCTGTAGACCAAGCTGGCCTTGAACTCACAAAGATCCACCTGCCTCTGCCTCCCAAGTGCTAGGATTAAAGGCGTGTACCACCACACTCGGCTTATTTTTGGTCTTTTTGAGACCCTGTCTCCCTGTAGCCTCAGCTGGCCTGGAACTTGCTGCGTAGACCAGGCTGGCCTTGAACTCACAGAGATCCACCTGCTTCTGCTTCCCAAGTGCTGGGATTAAAGGTGTGCACCACCACACTCAGCCAAAAGGGAAGTTTTTAAATCCCTGGAATGGAAAGAAAGTGAAAATACAACATAATAAAACTATGGGACAGTAGCAAAGTGGTCCCCAAAGCAAATGTGTATGATGTTATGGGTGTACATTAAAAAAAAAAAAAAGCCAGGAACAGTGGCTCATGTCTTTAATCCCAGCACTGGGGAGGCAGAGGCAGGCACAGGTCTGGAATTAGACCAACCTGATCCAGTGAGCTCCAGTCTAGCTGGGCAACAGGGAAACCCTGTCTCAAAAACAACCAAACAAGTTAGAAATCTCAAATTAATAAATCAATTAAAACAAGAATGAACCACACCCTAAAATAGTAGGGGGAGGGAGATCATCAAAATCAGGGCTGACATTAATAAAATAGAAACAAATACAAATACAAAGAATCAATGAAACACAGAACTGCTTCTTTGAAAATGTGAACAATATTGACAAACCCTTAACAAAACCTACCCAAAGAGAGAACTCAAAAGTTACAAACTTAGAACTGAAAAGGGAGACAGTACAATAGATGTCAAATGAAATAAAAAAAAAAGAAAAGAAAAGAAAAGAAAAACATAAAGATGGGGACTGGAGAGATGGCTCAGCGGTTAAGAGCACTGGCTGTTCTTGCAGAGGACCTGAGTTCAATTCCCAGCACCAAGTGGCAGCGGCTAACAACTGCCTGTAAGTCTAGTCCACCGGAGTCCAACACCCTTTTCTGACCTTATCTGACATACTTTAAAAGTTTATATTCCAGCCGGGCATGGTGGCGCACGCCTTTAATCCTAGCACTTGGGAGGCAGAGGCAGGCGGATCTTTGTGAGTTCAAGGCCAGCCTGGTCTACACAGTGAGTTCCAGGACAGCTGGGGCTACAGGGAGACCCTGTCTCGAAAAAGACCAAAAAAAGATATTCCAGCCGGGCATGGTGGCGCACGCCTTTAATCCTAGCACTTGGGAGGCAGAGGCAGGCGGATCTTTGTGAGTTCAAGGCCAGCCTGGTCTACACAGTGAGTTCCAGGACAGCTGGGGCTACAGGGAGACCCTGTCTCGAAAAAGACCAAAAAAAGAAAGAAAAGAAAAAGTTTATATTCCACTAAATTGGAAAATCTAAAAGTAATGAATGAGTTTTCAGATGCAAATAACATAACAAAATTAAACCAAGAAAAAATACATCAATGAAAGAGACCCATTGCCAGAAATGAGATTGAATTGTAATTTTTTAAAATCTCCCAACTAAAAATGGCCATGGAAATATGAATTTCTTGCTCACAGTATTTGTTGTTGGAGTATAAGAAGGCTATTGGTTTTGTGTATTAATTTTGTATCCTGCTGATTTGATGAGTGAGTGTATTTATCAACTCTAGAAGTTTTCTAGTGGAGTCTTTTGGATCTTTGTGTACAGAGTCGTATCATCTGCAAATATACTTTGACTTCTTCCTTTCCAGTTTCTGTCCCCCTCTGTCTCCTTCGTTTGCCTTATTGCTCTAGCTCAGACTTCAAGTACTGTATTCAAAAGGAATGGAGAGAGTGGACATCCTTATCTTCTTCCTAAGTTTAATGCTTTGAGTTTCTCCACTTAGTTCGATGTTGGCTGTGGCCTTGTTGTATATTGCCTTATTGTGTTGAGACATGTGCCCTGTGTCCCTAGATTCTCCATGACTTTTTTCTGGAATGGGTGTTGGATTTTGTCAGAGGACTTTTCTGCATCTAATTGAGTCTGTTTATGTAGTGAGTTATATTTAATCGATTTAAATATGTTGAACCGTGCCTGCATGTCTAGGATAAAGCCAACTTGATCACAGTGGATAATATTTTTGGTGTGTTCCTGAACTCAGTTTGGGAATATTTTATTGAGAATTTTTGTATCTATAATAATCAGAAAGATTGGTTTATAATTTTCTTTTCTTTTTTGGAGGGGGCAGGGTCTCCTTGTAGCCCCTGTTTGCCTAGAACTGACTATGTAGACCAGGCTGGCCTAGATCGCACAGACATCCACCTGCCTCTGCCTCCCAAGTGCTCAGATTAAAGGTGCATACCATCATGCTTGTCATAATTTTCTTTTGGGGGGCCTCAGTCTGGCTTTGGTATTAGGGTAATACTAACATCACAGAAAGAACACGAGAGTGTTCCTTTTCTATTTTATGGAATCACATGAGGAGTACTGGTTCTAAGTTCTGAAGGTTTGGTAGAATTCTGTGCTGTAGCCATCTGGTACTGAGTTTTTCTTAGTTCTATTTTTAAATATTTTATTTATTATTTTTCTTTTATGTGTATGTGCCTGCATGTAGGTAGGTGCACCCGTGTTGTGCAATGCCCGCAGAGGTCAGAAGAGGGCAGTTACAGACAGCTGTTAGCTGTCATGATGGTGCTAAGAATCAAACCCAGGTAAGCAGCCAAAAAAGTTTATAGAGATTTTCTATTTACTACATCTATCTCATTGGTTGTTATGGGTCTGTTTAAATTATTTACGCCATTTTGATTTAACTTTGATAGGATCCAAATATCAGAAATTTGTCCATTTCTTTTAGATTTTTCTACTTTAATGAAATATAGATTATTAAAGTATGTCCTTATGGTTTTCTGAATTTCCTCTGGGTCAGTTGTAATGTTTCCCTTTTCATCTCTGAGTTTACTAATTTGGGTCCTCTCTCCCTTGGTTTTGGTTAATTTGGCTAAAGGTTTATTGATCTTGCTAATCTTTTTTAAGGAACCATTTCTTTGCTTCATTAATTCTTTGTATTGTTTTTGTTTGTTTCTATTTCATTACTTTCAGCCTTGGTTTTATTTATCTCTTTCTCTCTACTCTTTTTAGGTTTCCAAAGCCTCTGGGTACATTCTTAACTTATTTATATGAAATGCTTTTAATTTTCTGGTGTAGTCACTTAATGCTACAAAATTTTCTCTTAGGCCTGCCTTCATTGTGCCCCGTAGTTTTGATATGCTGTGTTTTCCTTTTCATTCAATTCTAAGAATTTTTCAGTGCCCTTTTTTGATCCTGTTCTTGATCCAGTTTCCATCCAGTAGGGTATGGTTTAGCTTCCATAAGCATGTGCACTTTTCTCCATTCTTATTGCTGTTGATATCTTTTGTGGTCAGATAGAATACAGAATGATATTTCAATTTTTCTAAATTTGTGGAGAATTGTTTTGTGTCCTAATAAGTGGCCAATTTCAGAGACAGTTCCATGGGCTGCTGAGAAGAAAGCGAATTCTTTGGTGCTTGGGTGGAATGGTCTGCAGGTGCCTGTAAGGTCCATTTGACTTGTGATGTTATTTAACTCCAGGGCTTCTCTGTTTAGTTTTTGTCTGGTTGAGCTGTCTATTGCTGACAGTGGGGTACTAAAGTCATCCCCTATTACTGTGTTAGAGTTAATATGTGACTTTTAGCTTTAATATGGCTTTTTAATGACATTTAGGTGTCCCTGTATACGGCGCATCTATGTCTAGGACAGCAATATCTTCTTAGTGGATTTTCCCTTCAGTGAGTATGAAGCAACTGACCCTGTCTCTTCTGACTAGTTTTAGTTTGAAGTCTATTTCATCAGATATTAGAATAGCTTATTTCTTCATTATATTTGTTTAAAATACTTTTTTCTGTATTTAATGCCAAAATAGTGTCGATTGTTGATGCTGAGGTTTGTTTCTTGGATGAAGAAAAATTCATGGATCCTGTTTTTTATTCCAATCATTTAATCTATGTCTTTTTATTGAGTTGAGACAATAATGTGAGTTATGTTTACCAGTGTTTATTAATTCCAGTTATGTTGGTTGTAGTGCTGTTTTCTTTTTTCTTTTTTCTTTTTTTTTTGCAGTTCTTAGCCTCAGCCTTTAACGGCTGCGCTATCCCCACAGCTCATGTAGTGCTGTTTTCTTAGACATCTTTTGGTTGACTGTTCTGGGTTTATTAATTTATTCTTTTGGCTCTCTTGAGAATCTTTAATCTTATCTTCTGACTAAAGTATTTTACAGAGTATTCTCTGTAGAGCTGATTTTATGGACATAAATTCTTTGTATCTTTTTTTTTTTTTTTTTTGGGGGGGGGCTTTTTGAGAACAGGGTCTCCCTGTAGCCCCAGCTGTCCTAGAACTCACTCGCTCTGTAGGCCAGGCTGGCCTTGAGGTCACAAAGATCCGCCTGCCTCTGCCTCCCAAGTGCTAGGATTAAAGGCGTGTGCCACCATGCCGGGCCTCAGATTTCTTAATGTGAGCACTTGTTGCTATGAACTTTCCTCTTAGGACCATATTAGCTGCATCCCAGAAGTCCTAATAGATGTGTTGTTATTATCATTTGTTACTAGGAATTTTAAATCTCCTCTCTTATTTCTTGCATGGCTCATTGTTCATTCAAGAATGTATTGTTTAGCTTCCAAATATGTTGTGGTTTCTCTTGTTAATTTCTACTTTTATGCCATTGTAGTATGATAAAAAGGAAGGAATTTCTCAATTTTTTGTATTTATTGAAACTTGCCATGTGTCCTGTGATAGGGTCAGTTTTCGAAAATGTCCCATGGGCTGCTGAAAAAAATGTGTATTGCCTATGTGTTAGGTAGAATGTTCTATAAATGTCAGTAAAATGAAGTTGATCCATAGTTTGTTTTTTTTAGTGCCAAGATTTCCTTATCATTTTTAAGTTGACATATCTATCTAAAATGAGTGGGGCATTAAGGTTTACAGTAATATTATATCAGGACCTCTATGGCCTTCTATGGCTTTTAGTGTTTGATAAAATATGAGTGTCCAATATTTGGTGTATAAATGTTTAATATTGTTACATCTTCTTGATGAATTGCTGCTTTTATTAATATGTCATAATTTTTTAATTTCTTCTAATCAGTTTTGGTATGAAGTTTACTTTATCTGATATGGATAGCTGTGCCTACTTGTTTAGATTTGCTGTTTGTTGGCAGTTTATTTTGAATTTTTTTTATATCTTTGCAGCTTAGATGTGTTTCTTGGAGAAAACATGTGGCTGGTTCTTATTTTTTAATTATATCCAGTAGCCTATGTCCTTTTAGTTGTAACATAGGGCATTAATATTTAAGGTTATTATGGAAAGGGTTTGCTATCTCTCCTATGAACTTTTTTTGGTCTGTCTTTCTGGGTTATTTGTATTTCTTTCCCTTCTTCCATATTAGCTTGCTGACTTTCTGTGTTTAACATAAGCATTTCTTTCTAGATCTAGTTCATCTATTCTTCCCATGGAGTATAAACTTTCATGTATCCACTTTCTTCTTTTTTCTTCCTCCTTATAAAGTAGTCCATTAAGAATTTTCTTCAAAGCCAGGTATGGTAACACATGCCTTTAATCCCAGAGGTGGATCTCTGTGAGTTCAAGGCCAGCCTGGTCTGCATAGTGAATTGCTGGACAGCTGGAGCTACAGGGAAACCCTGTCTCAAAAAGACCAAAAGAGGCCAGGCATGGTGGCGCACGCCTTTAATCCTAGCACTTGGGAGACAGAAGCAGGTGGATCTTTGTGAGTTCAAGGCCAGCCTGGTCTACATAGTGAGTTTTAGGACAGCCGGAGCTACAGGGAAACCGGTTCTCTAAAGAACCAAAAAAAAAAGCAAAAACAAAAAAAAGACCAAAAGAGAAAAGAATTTTCTTCAAATTCCTGCTTGATTCTGATAAATTGCTTAAATTTCTGATAAATTACCTAGATTTCTGTTCTTCTTGAAATATCCCTATTTCTCCATTAATGTTAAATGATAACTTTGCAAGGTCTATCATCCTTGGTTCACAGTTTGCTCCTTTCAGATTTGAAAGATCTCATTCCACGACCTCCTGGCTTTTCTGGTGGCTGATGAAAAGTGTGGGTAATTCTGATATCTCTACATTTGTGTGTGGGTTGACCTTGTTCTCATGCTGCTTTTAGGATAGTTTCTTAATTGTGTTGTTGACATCCTAGCTTTGATAGGTCATGGTGAATTTCTTCTCTCATCACGTTTCTTTGGAGTTCTAGATACCGCTAGTATTTGGATGTCTACTTTGTTTACTAGCTTTGCAAAGTTTTCTGCTATTATATTGTTGAATAGTCTGTCTATTCCACTTGATTTTAGATCTGCTCTTTCTTCTCCAATGTGAATTCTTAGGGTTGGCCTCTTAAAAGTATCACAGATCTATTGGAAGTTTCATTTACACTTAATATATATATAAACTTTATCCTTTATCCCTGAAATTCATTCTTCTGCATGGTCTTGTTTGTTAATGATATCATCTGTCAGGTTTTTTTTTAATTGACCATCTCCTTCATTTCAAGTTTGTGGGGGGTTTTTTTATGTGCATGAGTGTACTGTCTGCACGTAGGTTGGTGCACCCATGTCATACAATGCTGCAGAAGTCAGAAGAGGGTGTTGGATTTCCCTGGAACTGGAGTTAAAGATGGTTCTTAACCACCATGTGGGTGCTGGGAATCGAACCTGGGTCCTCCGCAAGAGCAGTTGGCTCTCTTAGCTGCTGAGCCATCTCTCTAGCCCCATGTTTATTTCTTTTTCAATGTTTCAGTCTGGTTACTGAATGTTTCCTCTGTATTCTGGGCTTTTACCACCAGTTTGTTAACTGTTTCATTTACTTCCCAGGCTATCTTATGGAGGTCCTGGATAGATTTCCTTAATTCATGCATTTATTTGGTTAATTCTTTATAGTTATTTGAAAAACAAAATGCTGGATTCTTTCTCAGTCATTTCAGTTACCTGTAGTTTTGGATTCCTTTTTTCAGAATTAATAGTTTGGGGATGGGTCAGAGGTAGTGGCTGTGTCATATGGTTGATGTTTCTTTGTCTTATTTGGAGTGTTTATTGGACTGGGTTTGTCTTTCAGTTTTGATTTCCCTTCCTCCAAGAAGATTTGGATATTCTGTTTCCTTGTGATTCTTTCTATAGAGATATCTGCATGAAGCTTAACCTGAAGACTGGTGGAGCCTGGTGTTGATGACCTAATAAACTGCTGAGGTAATTTCATGTTGGTTCTGTGCTAATGGAGTCCTGGGAGGCTCACACACAAAGCCCAAGGAACTGGACAGAAGCACTGCTCAGTCACCTACTGGACTCTGCAGACTCCTGAAGTCTAAGCACCAACCGGGGCTATAGTACACAACACAGACCAGAAGCGACCTTCGGGACCAGAGCAGTATAGGCTGTCAATCGTGCAGTGATCGTTGGAACCCAGAAGCATAAACCACACACATATTTACCCACATAAGAGATCACTGGAGGGGCTGGAGAGATGGCCTAGTGGTTAAGAGCACCGACCACTCTTACAGATGACCCGGGTTCGATCCCCAACACCCACATGGCGCCGAGAACCGTCTGAGACTCCAATTCCAGGAGAACTCCAGTTCCAGGGGAATCCGACACCCTCTTCTGACCTCCGCGGCATTGCACTACACAGGTGCACAAACTTGCATGCAGACAGTACATTTATACACATACAAAAATAAATAAAATAAAAATGTTTTAAAAGGTAAAAAAAAAAAAAAAAAAAAAAAGAGATCACTGGAGCCAAACTACAGTCTCTAAGAGGACCCTGTGCACCCTGGAGCCCAAACCAACACTGACCTCTGGTACCAAGGTGCTCCCGTGTCACTCCAGAGGCAAAGATCTAGCTAGTCCCCAGGTGTACCCTGGACTGGTTGGAGCAAAAAGCCAGTACTGTGTACTCTGGTTGGTCCCAGAGGCCTAGTTGCAGGGTGCTGTCTAGGACTACTAAAGCCAGAAGCCTGGTTCCCCAAGGTGTTTTTATGCCACCTGAGAGGATTGTCTGCTTGCCCCTAGTACTTCTTTTTAGGCCATTATAAATGGGATTATTTTCCTGATTTCCTTCTCAGAATGGTTATTATTGGCATATAGAAAGCCAGTGGTTTTGCTATGCTGATTTTGTGTCCTGGAACTTCCTGAAAGTGTCACGAGATCTAAGTATTTTCTGGCATAGTCTTTAAGTTCATTTCAGTGTCTGTTTCTATCATCTGCAAAAAGGGATGATTTCTTTCTCCCTATTTATAATCTTTTGTTTCTTTTTCTTCTTCGCCGCATACATTGAGTAACAGGAAGGCAAGGGGACACCTGTTTCATTCCTGAAGCACTTGAAGTTTTTCCTCATTAAATAAAATGTTGGCTATAAGTCTGTTGTGTATAGTCCCTGTATGCTTAAGCTATGGCTTCTTTTATTAAGTAGTGTTTTCATTCTTTGAAACTTTCCTACATTTATACAGTATCTGGATCATACCCACTGACCACCTCCCTCCCATTCCCTCATCATCTCTCCCTGCCTCCTCCCGTTCCTCTCATTGGCCTCCTCCACCTCCTTCCGGTTCTCATCGACCCTCTCAACCTCCTTCTCACCTTTATGTGCTCTCTTTAATTTCTGTAACCCTGAGTCCAGTTACTGCTACCCATGTGCACATGAGTGTGTGGCCGTCAGCTGGGGCAGGAGCTTTGATCCTTCTACCCAGATTTTCCTTTGTATGTATTTTTCCTTGTTTTAGATAGGGTCTTACCATGTAGCCCTGGCTGTCCTGGATCTCACTCTATAGACCAACCTGGCCTTGAGCTCACAAAGATCTGCCTGCCTCTTCCTCCCAGGAGCTGACATGGAAGGTGCACATGACCATGTCTGGACCATTCCCAGGGGTTTTTATATGATTATTTTCATCTTGAAGGGACAATGAGTTTTGTCAAAAGCCTTTTCTATAACCATGAGATGGTCAGGTGATTTTTCTGCCCTTGAGTCTATCTTTATGTGCCTCATTGTGTTCATCATTTGGAGATCTGGAACCATCAGGGTATGGCTGGAATGAAACCAACCTGATAGAGATGTATGTTTTCAATGAGTTCCTGATTCAGTTTGCCAGAATTTATTGAGAATTCCTGTACTTTGTTCATTAAGGAAATTAGTTGGTAGTTTTCTTTTTGTTGGTGTTGTGTTTTAATATGGTCTTTGTGTGAGGGTAATACTGGCCTTAGAGTATGGTGGAATTTTTTGTCATGTGTGTTTTGGATGGTGATGTATTGACAATAGTATGATACTGACCACAACCATTGTTGTATGTGAATCTATCTGCACATATATGGCCAGTGCTATTTTCTAATAAAATTGGGTGCAACAACAATCAGTACATATATATTTATAATCATTATTTACTTTTCATGAAGGAATATAAAATCTGCCTGTTTCTAAAAATCCCTTTGAGTAATATTGTCTGCTTAAAGTCTGCTTCAAAGAGAATGAGATTAAAAAATCGATCACAAGTTAAAGAAAAATGAGCCAGGAGTAGTTCTGCACACTTTTAATCCTTTCACTCAGGAGGCAGAGACATGGGTCTCTGTGAATCTGAGGCAAACTTGATCCACATGATGAATTCCAGGCCAGCCAGGCCTTTGTAGTGAAACGCTGTCTCAGTGGGGGGAAGAAAGGAAAATGGAAATCAAAGTCACATAACAGAAGAATAAAAACATAAAATATTTTTAAATAGGAAAATATAAAGATTTCCCTTTAAAAAGACTTTTAAAAAAATTGGAGAAGCTTCTTTCCGAGTCATTAAATTTCAGGTCTGTGGGATGTGGAAGGCCACCGGATGGCACTCTGCCCTCTGTCCTCCTGCAGTACTAGCGCTGTGTAGGCCAAGATTTGGTCTGACCACAGTTTCTTGTCAACACTGTGGCTGCACTCACTTTAGCAGGTTCCTTTTTTTTTTTTTCACTGAAAGTCACTGTTGACTGGCATGGCCTAGAAACCCAGAACAAGTCCACAGTGCCAGGAGAAACTCACCCAAGCAACTGCCCACACTGCCTCCAGTTGTAGCAGGCATGAGGACACCTTGGGATAGAGCCTGCATTATTCCTTACTACATACCAACATAGGAAAGTGACATCTCCACCTACTATGAGA
The DNA here is from genome assembly GCA_009823505.1 of Rhizomys pruinosus. Classification (NCBI taxonomy): domain Eukaryota; kingdom Metazoa; phylum Chordata; class Mammalia; order Rodentia; family Spalacidae; genus Rhizomys; species Rhizomys pruinosus. The sequence goes on along the minus strand of VZQC01006319.1, from coordinate 1,816,274 downwards.
TGGTCCCTTCCAGACATTGTAATCCCTTCTACTGAAAGAAGAAAGGCAACTGGAACAAAAAGAAGGGAAGGAAAACTCAACCAAACAAAACTCCAGCTGTTTAAATCTCATCACAGAAACATAATCAAGAGAGAACAAGATAGCATGTCTCTCCAAAAGTTAATCTGATAGGAATGGCCCCTAATGACAATGACTTGGAAGAACTTCTAGCCAAAGAGTTCAAACAAATGACCATAACTATGCTGCAAAAGCTGAAAGAACACATGAATGCACTCCAGGAGAACAAAAACCAATCGAAGAACAAAATACAGTAGTTGATCCAAGACATTAAAACGGAACTGAAAAAAGAGATGGAAAGAGATGGAAATGCTGAAGAAAAGTCAAACTGAAATGAAAAACTCAATGGCCAAAGAACGACCTCAGTGAAAAGCCTTACCACAGAATGGATCGTGTGGAAAGCAGAGCATGGGGGCAGGAAGACAGGGCAGAGTGCAGGATCGTGCTGTGGAGGTTAAGGAGAATTATAGGACAACATGTGAGTGGAACATTGGAGAGGTGCGGGGCACCAGACAATGGCCGGATGTTTGGATCCTGGGCATGAAAGATGAAGAATCCTGTACCAAGGCACAGTGAGTGTTTTCAATAAAATCATAGAAGGAAATTGTACAAGGCTAGAGAAACAGACGCTTGTCTAGAGACAAGAGACATACAGAACACAAAATGGGCCAAAATGGAACTTCTATGGAACATTGTAGTTAAAACATTAAAATCACAGACAAAAGAAAGGGATTTAAAGCTGAAAGAGAGGATGGTTCAGTCACCTATGAAGGGCAGTCCATCAGAATAACACCTCATGATTTGACAGAAAATTTTAAAGTCAGAAAGGCCTACAAAATGTATTAAATTTCTGAAAGAATACAATTTCCAACCCAGACTATTATACCCAACAAAGCTACTTATTAGAATTGAATAATAAATAAAGGCTTTCTTTTTTTTTTTTTTTTTTTTTGTCTTTCGAGACAGGGTCTCCCGGTAGGCCCAGCAGTCCTGGGAACTCACTCTTAGACGCGGCCTGGCCTTGAACTCGCAAGATCCGCCTGCCTCTGCGCTCCTGAGTGCTAGGATTAACGGGGGCCGTTTTGCGGGCCGACCACAACGTCGCGGCAATAAAGGTCTTCATATGATAGACAATTTTAAGAAATTTTTTTTTAATTTTATTTATTTCTGTATGTGTATGAATGTATTGTCTGCATGCAGGTTTGTGCACCCGTGTCGTGCAATGCCGCGGAGGTCAGAAGCAGGTCTCGGATTCCCCTGGAACTGGAGTTCTCCTGGAATTGGAGTTTCAGACGGTTCTCGGCCGCCATGTGGGTGCTGGGGATCGAACCCGGGTCCTCTGTAAGAGCGGTTGGCGCTCTTAACCGCTAGGCCATCTCTCCAGCCCCGGTTAAAGAAATTTTTGACAAGTCTACAGAGGATGCTGGAAGGAAGGAATGCTTTAGTTTGAAAAGAAGGACAAACACACTCAAAGTGTCACAGGAATATATAGACATTATTGCAACAGTTCAGCAAAAGAGATCTAAGAAAATACCACAAAATCATCACACGGTAGGAATTAATCCATACTTCAGTAACAACTCGGATTTTTCAGTAAAAAGACACAGACTAGAAGATTGGGTTATCTTTTGCTGCCTTCAAAAACCACTCCTCAGGCTGGAGAGATGGCCTAGTGGTTGGTTAAGAGCACCGACTGCTCTTGCAGAGGACCTGGGTTTGATCCCCAGCACCCACATGGCTGTTGAGCACCGTCTTTAACTCCAGTTCCAGGGGAATCCAACACTCTTTCTGACCTCCGAGGCATTGCACAACACGGGTGCACAAACTTACATGCAGACAGTACATTCATACACATTAAAAATAAATAAATAAAAATTAAAAATTTTTTTAAAAACACTCTTCACCATCAACAATGGCTTTGGGGTAAAAGGATGGAAAAGGTCCTTCAAAAAGGTGGACCTAGGAAAGAAGCAGGAGTAGCTGTCCGAATGTCTGAGAAAACAGACGTCAAATCAAACTAGTCAGAGGCCATAAGAAAGGTTACTACATAAGCATTAAAGGAACTATCTACCCAGGGGACAGTAATTGTAAGCATCTACCACAAAACACAGTGGGACCCATACTGGTAGATCTAATCTCATAAACAGATAAGTCATATGGACAAAAAACAAAGGAACATTGGCATTAAGTGATATAAACCAAAGAGATGTGATACTCATGTACAGAATACTCTACTCCCAAACTAAAGAATCCATATTCTCAGCACCCCATAGAACTTTCTCCAAAATTGATCACATATTACAATACAAAGAAAGTCTCAACAAGTGTAGGAAAATCAAACTAACTTCGTGTGCTTTATTTACCCATATTGGAACAAAGCTAGATATCAACAGCAATAGAAACTACCGAAAGTGCAAAAGGTCATTGAGATGAAACAGCACACGAATGATCATTGGGGTCACTGAAGAAATCAAGGAGGGAAGGCCGGGCGTGGTGGCGCACGCCTTTAATCCCAGCACTTGGGAGGCAGAGGCAGGTGGATCATTGTGAGTTCAAGGCCAGCCTGGTCTACACAGTGAGTTCCAGGACAGCTGGGGATACAGGGAGACCCTGTCTGGAAAAGACAAAAACATAAAAATAAAAATAAAGAAAAAGAAATCAAAGAGGAAATTTAAAATTCCTAGAACTGAATGAAAATGAAAATAAACCATACCAACTTCTATGTGACACAATAAAGGCAGTCTTAAAAGGAAAGTTTATATTGTTAATAACCTACATTAAAAATTGGGACATCCAGCACTTGGGAGGCAGAGACAGGTGGATCTCTGTGAGTTCAAGGCCAGCCTTGTTTATAGAGCAAGTTCCAGGCCAGCTGGGACTACAGGGAGACCTTGTCTCAAAAACACACACACAAAAAAAAAATTGGGACATTTCAAATGAAGAATTTGGAAAAACAAGAACAAACAACACTCCAAATTATAAATCAGGAGAAATGATCAAAATCAGTGCTGACATTAATCAAATTAAAAAAATCAATAAAACAAAGAGCTGGTTCTTTGAAAACTTAAACAGTAGTGACAAAACTTTAGCCAATTTAACCAAAAGAAAGAGAAATCTCAAAGTAATAAAATTATAAATGAAAAGGGAGATAATACAGCAGATAGTAAATGAAATTCAAAAACCATTAGGATACACTTTAAATTTTATATTCCATTCAATTGGAAAATCGAAAAGAAATAAATGAATTTCCAGGTGCATACAACATAACAAATTAAACAAAGATGAAATAAATAATTGATACATTTCCATAACCAGAAATAAGACCAAAGCAGTCATAAAAATCTCCCAAACAAAACAGGCCCAGAAAGTGTGGAAGTCACTGCAGAATTCTATCAGAACTTCAAAGAACTAGCACCAATACTGGTTAAATTATTCCATAAAGTAGAAAAAGAAGGCTTCTCAACACTTTTTATGAAGCTAGTATTCTGATAACCAAATCATATAAAGATAGAACACTGAGAAAAGAAAATAACAGAGTCATCTACCTGATGAACAGGTTGCAAAAGTTCTACATAGAACACTGGCAACCCAAATTCAAGATCATATCAAAGTGATCATTCATCATGAGCAACTTGGTTTATGCCAGCAATGGTTCAACATACCTGACATAAATAGACTGAAAGATAGAAATCACACAATCGCCTATCTCCTTAGATGCAGAAAAGGCCTTTGACAAAATCCTACATCACTTCCTCATACAAGTCATGGAGAGGCTGAAGATGGAGGATGGCACTGAACGAAGTAAAGGCTACATGTGACAAACCTGCAGTTAATATCACTTTACACAGGGGAAAACTCAAAGCATTCCAAGATCAGGATGAAAATAAATGTTCACTCTCACCACTCCCATTAGATACAGTGCTTCAAGACTTAGCTAGAGCAATAAGACAAGAGAAGGTCATAAAGGGGATACAGGTGGTGGGTCCAGGTCTCTGGCTTCTGCAGGTTCAGAGAACATCTCAAGTCCAGGCTTTCAGCTTCTGTGGGAGCGTGACACTGTGAGGACAGGCCTTCTGCTCCAGTAGGTTCAAGAGCATCTTTTTTTTTTTTTTAATTTGTTGTTTTACATAATTTTTTTGTACAAGATTATGTTACAAATCTAATGTAGACGCGCGTCCAAGAGCATCTTGAGACTCTATCTTTGACCCCAGAGGGCATGGGAGCACTATGGAACCAGGCCTCCACCTCTGGAGGTTTCAGAGTTCAGTGCGGGTCCAACTTTGGTTCCAGTGTACCCACCTTCTCCTGGGAGACTGGGGTTTGGCTCCAGTGGACTCTGAAGTCAGTGTGGTTAGGGATTTCAACTTAGATTCCAGTAGTTGATATAGGCCTGGCAGCCCATAGTGCTGTGATCCCAGAGGTCACTTTGGACCCACAGTGCTACCTGCAGCCCCAGACAGTGCATAGCTTTAGTGAGTCTGACATTTGGTGTCCTGTTCCCACTGGGTTTACAGAGTCCATGAAGTGATGAAGAAGTGATCCTATCTGACTGCATTAGGGCTGGGTATATGACCCCATCCATCCTTGTTCTTATTGGCACATAGCCAGGGCAGGATCGCCCAAGCAACTACTTTGCCATTCATATTAACTTTCACCAGTCCCTGTGGCTAAGAGTCATGCAGATATCCCTCTAAGAAGAATCAGAAAACAAAACATCCAAATAGCTTTGGAAGAAAAGGAAGTCAACAGTGAAAGATAAATCCACTCCAACACACATGCAAAATACAAAACAGATGGTGCACGCCTTTAATTCCAGCACTTGGGAGGCAGAGGCAGGTGGATCTCTGCAAGTTCAAGGCCAGACTGCTCTTCATACTGAGTTCCAGGCCAGCTGTGGCTGCAGGGAAACTCTGTCTCAAAAAGACCAAAAATAATAAACAAACAAACAAATAATAAATAAATAATAAAGAAAGAAACAAAGAAAGAAAGAAACAAAGAAAGAAGGAAAGAAAGAAAGAACAGAAACACAAAGGAAATAACAAAACACCACCCCAATCAACCAGTTTCCCTATAATGGAATCCTAAACTACAGAGATCACTGAAATGTCTTGGAAGGAATTCAGTCTCATTTTTAAAAAGAATCATTGATCATATGGAAACATCCAACAAACAGGTATGCAAATTAAAGAAATCCACCCAAGATCATCTTAACAAGACAGTCTCCAATGTGAATAAGAAGATAAACTGGAGTTAAAAATCCAAAATAGGAAGAAAAAAAAACTCAGGAAGGATATTAAAACACTGAAGTAAAACCAAATGTAAATTCTTGAAACGAAGGAGATGGTTGATCTAATAAAAACCACAGCAGAGACCATTGTTAACAGACACGACCATACAGAAGAACAAATTGTAGATGATGGCAGAGGACAAAGTCAAGACAATAATATAAAAGGTGTGTAGAAGAAGAAACTTAAAGATCACGAACGAAATTTCCAAGAACACTGGGATATATTTAAGAGGTTAAACCTGAGAGTTTTTAGTACAGAATCAGGAGCAGAGATCAAATCAAAAAGAATAGATAAGCTTATAAACAAAGTTGGCAGAAAACTTGTGAAACATAGGAAAGAAAGTAGACATCCAAACACAAGAGGTGTATGGAACTCCAAATAGACATCATCAGAGAAGAAATTCTCCACAACACATCACAGTAAGGACACAAAGAAAAGAAAAAAATCCTAACAGCATTATGAGAAAGACTTCAACTTATGTACAAAGGAAGAAACTTCAAAGTTCATCAGTTATCATAAAAGACGGAAGAGTACAGAATGAAATATTACAAGCTCTGAAAGTAAATAATTGTGAACTATGGGGAGGGGGTACAGTTAGGTGAATGGGGTCTAAATTTGATTAAGATATGCTATATGAAATGCACAAAACATCAATTAAAACTGGACAAAAAATGTGAACCAAGAAAAGTTATCTTTTAAAATTGATAGAGAAATAAGGATATTTCAAGACAAACACAAATTAAGGCATTTTATGTCTACTAAGCAAACATTGCAGAACATTCTGTTTGCTTATTTGTTTCTTTGTTTTTAAGTGTATCAGTGTTTTGCCTGCATGTATGTAAGTGTATCAATGTTTTGCCTGCATGCATGTAAGTATATCACATGCACACAGCCTCCCTGGAGCCAGAAGAAAACATCAGAGTCCACGAAACTGGAGTTACGGACAGTTGTTAGCTGTCATGTGGGCATAGGGAATAGAAGCCAGATATACTGCAAGAGTGCCCTCTGCAGAGCATTCCCAGTGGAATACTTGACAGGGAGGAAGAAGAAAGACAGCCTTCTTCCTATGAATACATGGAAGAGTACACGCCACAAAAAGAACCGACAAACAGGCTAGAACCCAGAAAGAAACAACCACATCCAACATAGCAACTCAGGAAACCCTTGAAACTAATATGGAAGAGGGAAAAGAAATACAAATAGTTTATCAACATAGAACATCGCCAAACAAATTCATAGGAAATAGCCAACTCCTTTCTATAATGACCTTAAATGTAACTGACATCAACTCACCACTAAAAAGATGTAGACTAATGGACTGGATTTAAAAACAAGAACTAGCTATGTGCTGCCTCCAAGAAACACACTTAGCCAGCAAAGATGTCAAACAAAACAAAAACAAAACAAAACAAAACAACCAAAACCTCAGTATCAGAGAATAGGAAACAAACTTCCAAACATAAAGAAACAGTAAACAAGCAGGCCTGGCTATTTTTACATCAGATAAAGTAAACTTCAAACCAAAACTAATTAGAAGAAATAAAAAGAGACACGACACATAACTGAAAGGTGCAATTCATAAAGAAGATAAAACAGTTGTAAACATTTATGCACGGAATGCTATAAAATACACACCAATGTCCCTAATTTTATAAAACAAACACAAAGAGGTATTAAATGGGCCATACAGGTCCTGACATAATAATTGAGGGAGAATTCAATACTTCATTCTCAAATCTAGAAGCATCTTCTAAACTAAAAACAAGTAAAGAAACTTCAGCTCTAACATACACTATGAATCAACCCAACAGATATATACAGAATGTTTCACCCAAAAGATACAGAATACACATTTTTCTCAGCAGTTCATGGAACCTATTCCAAATTCAATCATAACATAAGATACGAAGCAAGTGTCAATAAATAAATAAGTGTCAATAAATAAATAAAAAATTGAGTCTTCCTTGCATTGTGTCAGACCACAGTGGAATAAAAGTAGAATTGAACAAGAAAACTACAGAAATCACAAAAATACATGGAGACCAAACAATACATTTCTGGATGAAAAATGGGTCACTCAAGAAATCAGAGAGGAAATTAAAAATGCCCAGTGACAAATAGCGAAAATCCATCTACCACAACAGCCAAGGCAGACCCAAAAGAAAAGTTATAGTGATAAGTGATCACCTTAAAAAATCTGAGAGACAGGCCAGGCATGCCTGCACACACTTTTAAACGCAGCACTTGGGAGGCAGGGGTAGGCTAATATCTGTGAGATCAAAGCCAGACTCATCTACATAGCAAGTTCTTGGCCAGCTAGACCTAGAGGAAAACCCTGTCTCCAAAAGAAAAATCTGAGAGATGTCAAGAAGCTGGAGAGATGGCTTAGTGGTTAAAAGCACTGGCCACTCTTTTAGAGGACCCAGGTTTGATCCCCAGCACCCACATGGCAGCTAACAGCTCAACTATAGTTCCAAGGGATACAAAGCCCTCTTCTGGCCCTTGTGGGCATTGTACACATGGGTATACTTACAAGTATGTAGCAAAACACACACACACATGCACAATGAAAATGAATAAATATCCCCAAATCTAATCCCAAATAAACAACCTAATGGTACACCTCAAGACTCTGAGCTCTTGAAAAACAAGAGGCAGCCAATCCCAAACTCCGAAGATGTCAAGAAGTGATAAGGATTAGGGAAGAGATCAATGAGATCAAGACTAAAAGAACAATACATAAAACCAGTCAAAGGAAAAGTTGGTTCTTTGAAAAGTTAATAAAACTGACACTTTGCCAACTTGAGAAAAAGAAAGAGGAAGAAGACTCAGATGAACAAATACAGACCAGGTGGGTGTCATTACAACAGACTTTGATGAAATAAGGACCTTTACTAGAGAATTCCTTGAAAATTTACACTTTACCAATCAAAATCCCCAAGAGCTTCTTCACAGGTTTGGAAAAAAAATCCTCAATTTCATTTGGAAAAAACAAAAGACCCCGAATAGCCAAAGCAACCCTGGGCGAAAAGAGCAATACAGGGGAGATCGCTCTACCAGACATCAAACTATACTACAGGGCTATAGTCATAAAAACAGCTTGGTACTGGCACAAAAACAGACCAGTTGACCAATGGAATAAAACTGAAGATCCAAACCTGAGCACATAAAATTTCAGCCATCTCATATTTGACAAGGGGGCCAAGAAGACACATTGGAGGAAAGACAGCATCTTCAACAAGTGGTGCTGGCAAAACTGGATCACCACCTGTAGAAGAATGAAACCCCTGCCTCTTGCCCTGTACAAAAGTCAATTCCAGATGGATCAAAGACCCGAACGTGAAATCCAAAGCTCTGGAGGTGATAGAAGAGAAACTTGGCACCAGACTACAAGACATAGGCGTAGGAAAAGACTTCCTAAATCAGACAGCAGCTGCACAAGAAATAAGATCAACAGTTGACAAATGGGACTTCATTAAACTCAAAAGCTTCTGTACATCAAAGGAAACAATAAAGGAAGTGAAGAGAAAACCCACAGAATGGGAGGAACCTTCACAGCAGATACATCTGACAAAGCATTAATTTCCAGAGTATACAAGCTACTCAAAAAACAAAGAAGAAAGAAAACAAATGAATCATTCAGAAGATGGAGCAAAGATCTGAACAGAGACTTCACAGAGGAGGAATTAGAGATGGCTGAGAAACACCTTAAGAAGTGTTCAACATCACTAATAATTAAGGAAATGCAAATTAAAACCACCTTAAGATACCATCTTACTCCAGTAAGACTGGCTAGGATCAAGAAAACAAATGATGCCAAGTGCTGGAGAGGGTGTGGGGAAAGGGGAACACTCATCCATTGCTGGTGGGAATGTAAACTTGTGCAGCCACTATGGAAAACAGTGTGGAGAACCCTTAGAAGACTCAAAATGAGCCTGCCATTTGACCCAGTCATACCACTCCTGGGTATATACCCACAAGACACAACTTACTGCAAAGATACATGCACAGCTATGTTTATTGCAGCTCTGTTCACAATAGCAAAAAGCTGGAACCAGCCCAGGTGCCC
>VZQC01006319.1:1557694-1803853 GCA_009823505.1 Rhizomys pruinosus | reverse complement strand
TAATCCTAGCACTTGGGAGGCAGAGGCAGGTGGATCTTTGCGAGTTCAAGGCCAGCCTGGTCTACAGAGTGAGTTCCAGGACAGCTGGGGCTACAGGGAGACCCTGTCTCAAAAAGACCAAAAAAAAAGAAAAAAAAAAGGAAAAAAAAAAAAAAAGAAAATTTACACTTAAAAAAAAGAAAACCAAGAAGAAATAGAATTTATAAATACATCTACCAAAATGAAAATCAGAATAAATAAATAATGCAAACAGACATATTACAAGCAATGAGATTGAAGATGTAATCAAAACTCTCCCTGAAAAGAAAACTCAAGGCTAGACAGAACTGTATCCAACTTTCAGGATAGATCCCAGATCATTCTTTCTTAGTCAAAAAAATAGAAAATGAGGGAATGCTATCAAATTCATTCTATTTCCCAATATTATGATACCTAAAACATACACACACACACACACACACACACACACACACACACACACACACACGCAAGCTCCAGACCAATTTTTTTGGATGAATATAAATGCAAAATTTTTTCAACAAACCAAATTCAGGAGCATATTAAGAAGATCTTACATTATAACCAAGTGGGTTTCATCTCAGAGAGGCTAGGTTGGTTTGGCATATGTAAATCAATAAATGTAATATATTCTATAAACCCACTGAAGAGAGAAACCACACAATCATCTTGATTGTTGATGAAAAGCCATTTGACAAAGTTCAATACTCCTTCATGATAAAAGTCCTGGGGCCTTAAGGTATAAATGAAGCAAATCTCAAAATAATAAGACTTCTATAAAATAAACTTCTAACCAACATTACATTAAATGGAGACAAACTCAGAGCATTCATTCTAAAATCAAAAAAGGAGACAAGGATGCCCACTCTTCCCTCTCCAATTTAATACAGTGCTTTAAGTCTTAGCTGTAGCAATTAGACAAGAAAAAGGCATAAAGGGAATAAAAATGGGAAAGGAAGAACTCAAACTATTCCTATTTTCATATGACATGATTCTATACTTTAAAAACCCAAGTGAATCTACTAAAAAACTCCTAGGCCTAATAAACACTGTAAAGTTTCAGGATACAAGTATCAATATTTTTTTTCATTTTTATTTATTTTTTATATTGTATGAATGTACTGTCTGCATGTAGGTTTGTGCACCTGTGTCGTGAAATGCTGCAGAAGTCAGAAGAGGGCATAGGAGTCCCCTGGAACTGGAGTTAAAGATGGTTCTCAGCCGCCATGTGGGTGCTGGGACTCGAACCCAGGTCCTCTGCAAGAGCAGTCAACGCTCTTAACCGCTAGGCCATCTCTCCAACCTCTCAACTATCAATATTTTTAATAGCAACCTTTATATACACCAACAATCCACTCTCAGAGAAAGAAATTGGGGAAAATATCCTACTCAAAACATTCAAAATAGCTCCAAAAAATTTAAGCACCCAGGAATGCATCTCACCAAATAAGAGAAAGACCTCTACAAGACACTGAAAAGGAAATCAAAGAATTATTAGATGATGAAAAGATTCCCCATGTTCTTGGATTTGCAGAACTAATTGTGGAAAAGGCTGAACCACCAAAATTAATTAACAGATTCAATGCAATACCTAGCAAAAGTCCAATATCATATTTCACAGATTCAGGAAAAAACAATCTTTGAATTCAAATGGAACTCCAAAAGACTGCAAATCACCAAAGCAATCCCAAGGAGTGATAACAGAGCTGCAAGCATTGCAATATCCAACCTCAAATTACACCATACAACTATAGTGCTGAAAACAGCCTGGAACTGGCATAGAAACAGACAGATGACCAGTGGAAGGGAATAGAGGACCCAGAAATAAGGTTATGAAGTATGCTCACCTAATTCTTGACAAAGGAAGCAAAAGCACAGATTGGAAAAAAGGATAGCCTAGTCAACAAATGGCACCGGAAGAATGAAAAAAGATTCATCTCCTTCAACTTGCATAAAAATAAGTCCTGAAATACTGGCGCTTCAAGACAAAAAACAAAGGGAATATGCTTTGGGGTGTTGAGGTAGGCAAGAACGTGCCAAACACAATGTCAGCGGCAGAGGAATTAGCCCAAATACCAACAGAGGGGACTATATAAAATCAAATTTTTTTCTGAACAGCAAAGGAAACTATCATCCAGAGCCCAGAGAATGGAGGAAAGTCTTCACTAGCTATATCTCAGAAAAGGGCTAACACCTAGAATTTACAAAGAATTATGGAAATTGCATGCCAAAGAAATAAAACTACCAGCTAACAAATGGGCTTAAGAACTGAATAGTTTTCTCTTTTTTTTAATGTTTTAATTCATTTATTTTGTGTGTTTGAGCATACTGCCTATATGTATGTAAGTGCACCTATGTCATGCAATGCACACAGAGGTCAGAAGAGGGCCTCGAATCCCCTGGAACTGAAGTCATGGACAGTTGTTAGCCACCATGTGGGTGCTAGGAATCAAACCTGGGTCCTCTGCAAGAGCAGCCAGTGCTCTTAACCTCTGAGCCATCTCTCCAGCCCTGAATAGACAGTTTTCCAAAAAGGAAATACGAATGACCTATAACTTCTTTAAAATGTGTTCAACATCCCTGGTTGTCAGGAAAATACAAATTAAAACTACTTTAAGATAGCACCTCAGCCCAGACAAAATGGCTGTCCTCAGGAAATCTGACAAATACTGGAGATTATGGAGAGAGAGGGACCTTATTCACTGCTGCTGGAAGTGCAAATAGTAGATCTAGTGTGGAAATCAGCCTGGAGGCTCCTCGAAAAATTAAAAATAGAACTACCATATGACCCAGCTATTTCATTCTCAGGTGTATGTCCAGAGAACTCTGTACCTCACCTTGCATAAGCAGTGTGTCTACTGCTGCCCTACTCACTGTAACAAGGAGATAGAACCAAGTTAATTGTCCATCAACAGGTGAATGGGTGATGAAAATCTGGTACAGTATAATGTTAAGTAAGCTCACCCAATCTCAGAAAGAAAAAAAAAAAACATGTTCTCCCTCATATGTGAATCCTATCCATATATATATATATATATATATATGTAAACAAATGCCTGTGTGGGTAAACTATAACATTTAGAAAGGAAAACAAGAAAGGGTAATTTTTTTCAAATATATATTTTTTAATTTTACTTATTTTTATTTTATTATTTTTGTATGTGTATGAATGTACTGTCTGCATGTAGGTTTGTGCACCCGTGTCGTGCAATGCATCGGAGGTCAGAAGAGGGTGTCAGATTCCCCTGGAACTGGAGTTAAAGACGGTTCTCAGCTGCCATGTGGGTGCTGGATATCAAACCCGGGTCCTCTGCAAGAGCAGTCGGTGCTCTTAACTGCTAGGCCATCTCTCCAGCCCAATTTTATTTATTTTTTATGTGTATGAATGTACTGTCTGCATGTAGGTTGGTGCACCCATGTCATGCAATGCCTCGGAGGTCAGAAGAGGGCATCGGATTCCCCTGGAATTGGAGTTAAAGAAGGTTCTCAGCCGCCATGTGGGTGCTGGGGATCGAACCCGGGTCCTCTGCAAGAGCAGAGTTCTCAACCTCTAAGCCATCTCTCCAGCCCAGAAAGGGTAATTTTTTAAAGCCACAATAATTTTTTAAAGCCACAGTAATGAGGCTGTATATATGGTGTGCTTCATGTAAGCCTTTTGAATGTTTTCTCAACATATAACACATTTTCATTGAAAAATAAGTCCTTATCCCTCAGAGTGGGAGGAAACCTTCACCGAAGAAACATGTGATAAATCATTGATTTCCAGAATATATAAACTACTCAAAAAACAAAGAAGAAAACAAATGATCCACTCAAAAGATGGAGCAAAGAGCTCAACAGACACTTCACAAGTAAGGAATTAGAGATGGCTGAGAAACATCTTTAAAAGTGTTCAACATCGCTAATCATTAAGGAAATACAAATTAAAAACACTTTAAGATATCATCTCACTCCAATAAGACTGGCTAAGATCAAGAAAACAAATGATACCAACTGCTGGAGAGGTTGTGGGGAAGGGGAACACTGTTGGTGTTACACTCCCACTGTTGGTGGGAATGTAAACTGGTATAGCCACTATGGAAAGCAGTGTGGAGAACCCTTGGAAGACTCAGAATGAACTAGCCACCTGACCCAGCCATACCATTCCTGGGCATGTACCCACAAGACTCATCTTACCGCAGAGATACATACACAGCCATGTTTATTGCAGCTCTCTCACAATAGCAAAGAGCTGGAATCAACCCAAGTGCCCCTTAACTGACGAGTGGACAGAGAAAATTTGGTACATCTACAAAATGGAGCTCTATGCAGCGGTAAAGAAAGATGACATCACCAGGCGAGGTGGTGCACGCCTTTAATCCTAGCACTTGGGAGGCAGAGGCAGGGAGATCTTTGTGAGTTCAAGGCCAGCCTGGTCTACAGAGCAAGTTCCAGGACAGCTGGGGCTACAGGGAGACCCTGTCTCAAAAAGACAAAAANCAAAGGGTATGACTCTATACATAAGAGACTTAACACCATGGAAAAGCTCTTAGAACAGATACATACTTTAAATTAAAGTAGCAGGATATGAAACATACAAAGGTCAGTAACTTTCCTATATACCAATGACAAAATATACTGAAAAAAAAATCGGAAAAACAATCCTACTTACAGTAGACACACACACACACACACACACACACACACACACGCATCAAAACAACTTTATGATGAAAACTTTAAGACAATGAAGCAAGAAACTGAGAAAGACTCCCAGAGGATGGAGAGAACTCCTGTGTTTGTGGACTAGAAGAATTAATTTTGTGGAAATGGCCAGCCTACCAAAAGTAATCTACAAATTCAACCTAATCCCAATCAAAACACCAGAGCTTTTCTTCACAGACAGAAAAAAAAAACTCTAAATTTATATAGAAACGCAAAGGACCAAAAATAGCCAGAGTGATCCTGAACAAAAAGAATACTGTAGGAGGGAGCACTATAGCTGATTTAAACTATACCACAGAGCCATAATATTATAAACAACATGATATTGGCACAAAACAGGCACATAGGTTAATAGAATAGAATAGAGGACCCAGATGTAACTTCACACATCTATAGGTTCATGATTTTTTTTTTTTTTTTGTCTTTTGAGACAGGGTCTCCCTGTAGATCCAGCTATCCTGGAATTCACTCTGTAGACCAGGCTGGCCTTGAACTCACAGAGATCCACCTGCCTCTGCCTCCTGAGTGCTAGGATTAAAGGCGTGCACCACCACGCCCGGCTAAGTTTATGATTTTTGACAAAAGACACATTGTAAAAAAGATAGCATCTTCAACAAATGATGCCAGGAAACCTGAATATCAGTGTGCAGAAAATTTAATCAGATCCTTACTTCTCACCCTGCGAAAAAAATTCAATTTAAAAACGCATCGAGGACCTCAACGTAAGACCAGAAACTCTGAAACGGTGAGAGAGAAAAGTGGAGAATATGCTTTAAGTTACAGATACAGGTAAGGACAGAACTAACACCAGCTGACCAATGGGATCCTATAAAAGGAAAAAGACTTCTGTATAGCAAAGAAAGTGAAGAGACAGCCACAGGATTGGAGAAAATCTTTGCCAGCCCTAAATCTGATGGAGCATTGGTGTCTAGAATATACAAAAACAACTAAAAATAAACAAACAAAAATGCTAAGCATCAAGAAAACAAACAACGCAATTTTAAAAACGGGCTATGGGCCCGAACAGAAAGTTCTCAAAGATAAAAATACAAATGGCTATTAAGCACTTTTTAAAAAGTGTTCGACATCCTGAGCAGATTAAAATACAGATTAAAGCTACTTCAGTACTCCTTCTCACCCCATCAGGACGGTCATCATGGGGAATACAGATGACAGGTGTGACAGAGATGCGGGAAAGCGGGGCAGGCACTGTTGGTAGGAGGGTGAACCAGTGCAGACCCTTTAGAAATCAGTCTGGAGCTTTCTCAAAAAACTAACAACAGACTAGCCATACAGCCCAGCTACACCAAACCTGGGCATTACCCAGAGAATGTGCTGAAGCAGAGAAGACATCCATGGTCTTCTCAGTGATGGACCCTGTGTTCTCCAAGTCCACTGGTGCAATAGCGGCAAGGCTGTTTAGGGGTAATCTGCTCTCTTGACAGGATTTGAGGCCTGTTCCATAGAGGGGAACTCATGTCTGCTATTGTAATCGTGCTCAACCCACGGCTAGGGAAGCTATAGGCCCAAGGGAGAATCTTTTGATATTGTTTCTAAATGGTCATGCTGGGAAACTGCCTTCTAAACACTTGGGGTTTTATACTTAGAGTTGTGTTGCTGCCAACCTTGGTCAAAGAACCTTTTTTATTGCAGAGGGTGGTGGAAAAGAGACTCATAACTATTCAAAGTGTTGAGAAGAAACAACTGCATGTCCCCCATCCTAGATGGGACGTTCGTACTGCCCCATCCACAAGGCCCGGTGAATGTCATGAGAGAGGGAAAAATGAATGTCAGACCTGGAGGACAGAGAGGGTGCTGTGAATCACCGTCCTCTGGACATGAATGTTGACCATTATACACATGAAGTGGCATCATCTGTGGTCACCTGGGTTACCTGCACAAGACCTACACCAGACCAAGCCAGTTAAAAATTCCAACTCAAGGCTGGAGAAATGGTTTCAGTGGTTAAGAGCACATACTGCTCTTACAGGAAACTTGGGTCTGGTTCCCAGCTCCCACGTCATTGGCTCACAACCACCTCTAACTGCAGCTCCAGGTGTCCAATGGCTTTGGCTTCAGCAGGCACCTGCTCACACGTGCACACCTACAGACATGGCAAAAACAAGATTAAAATAATAAAAGGAAACATTTAAAAGTCCAGCATCAGCCTAGCGTGGTGGCGCACGCCTTTAATCCTAGCACTTGGGAGGCAGAGGCAGGCGGATCTTTGTGAGTTCAAGGCCAGCCGGGTCTACAGAGGGAGTTCCAGGACAGCTGGGGCTACAGGGAGACCCTGTCTCGAAAAGACCAAAAAAAAAAAAAAAAGAAAAAGTCCAGCATAGTGGTCAGAGGGGCTCCAAAGGCCTGACTCCCAGCTGAGGAGTTACTGGACAGTTGATGGGTGCGACCAGAGGGAGTGACTTTTCTTTGAAAGGTGGCTACTGACAGGTTTCCCACACCCCCAGTGAAAACCCCACAGCCATGCGCACATGGACAGGAACTTCTTGGACTCTGTAGGTGCTTTTAAAAAGAGGACTTAGCCAGGCGTGGTGGTGCATGCCTTTAATCCTAACACTCAGGAGGCAGAGGCAGGCCGATCTTTGTGAGTTCAAGGCCAGCCTGGTCTACAGAGTGAGTTCCAGGACAGCTGGAGCTACAGGGAGACCCTGTCTTGAAAAGACCAAGAGAAAAAGAGGACTTAAGCTAGAAGGGAGATATGTTGAGGAGAGAGCTCAGGGGAGAGTTGGAGGGAGTACGAGATATGACTAAGATGCACTGTGTACTCTATGAAATTTTCAAAGGATCAAAATTTAAAATCAGGGGCTGAAGAGATGGGTCAGCAGTTAAGAGCATTTGCTGTTTTTCCAGAGGATCCAAGTTTGGTTCCCAGCTCTCATGATGGGCAGCTCTCAACCACCTGCAGGCCCAGCTCCAGCGGATCTGACACAGGCAATACACTCATTCACATAAAATAAAAATAATGAATAAAATATTTTTAAAAAGAAATAGTCCAACTGGGCGTAGTGGTGCATGCCTTTAATCCTAGCACTTGGGAGGCAGAGGCAAACAGATCTTTGTGAGTTCAAGGCTAGCCTGGTCTACAGAGTGAGTTCCAGGACAGCTGGAGCTACAGGGAGACCCTGTCTCGAAAAGACCAAAAAAAAAAAAAAAAAGAAAAGAAATAGTCCATAGGAAACAGGATAGGGATAATGTCTTCTTAAAGAACAAGTGCATTCCATAAAATAAGAGGGCTATGGTCATGTTTTAAGGCTTGAGAGCCTCCCACATTTCCAGAGTACAGGAACTGACAGGGCTTTGCTCTGAAGTCTCACTGCCTTCTCAGTGGACCTTTACTGCCCACAGGCCTTTAGACAGTCTTTGTGATCTCTTTCTCCTGAGCTTTCGCAGTTTGTGGTAGAGGCTCTGCCTCTCTTTGATCCATCGGGACAGGCTTTTCTCTAGACAATTGGTGAATGAATCTGAGTGGTAATTTTTGTCTGAGGTCATGAATAGAGCACCCACACACTGTCTCTGAAAAACAGTGCGGTTCTTCTCTCTTTTTGGATTTAGGTTTGGTTTTTATCTTGTTTTTCATGGTCTTTGAGGTGGCACTGTACCTTTCAAGAGGATGGCAATGGCAGTAACTTCATCAAAGGCCAACAGATGCCATGCACCACTTTAAGCACTCTGCAGTTATAACTGATCCCAAGCCTGGTGCCCGACTGACGACTCCAGCAGTGGTCCAGTATATCAATAGCATAGTAGTCAGCCAGTGAGAAGAAACTCGAGCAGAGGACTGCCACCCACTGTTGCTTTCAACTGCTGGAAGAATGCGTCCAAACCAACCACTAGATTCGGGTATTTAACGTTAACCTCTGCATTCTGAGCACTTCATCATCATATGTCCTGTCATCAAAAAGGATTTCTTCTTCTTGGGGGCTGGAGAGATGGCTCAGTCGTTAAGAGCACCAACTGCTCTTACAGAGGACCCAGGTTCCATTCCCAGCACCCACATGGCGTCTAAGAACCGTCTTTAACTCCAGTTCCAGGGGAATCCGACACCCTCTTCTGACCTCCACGGCATTGCACGACACAGGTGCACCAACCTACATGCAGATAGTACACTCATACACATAAAATAATAAATAAATAAAAATTTAAAAAAAGGATTGCTTCTTAAAGAAATCCTCCAATTCAGGTGATATGTGTACGTATGTTACGTATGTATGCGTGTATTTATGTATGTGTATATGTATATATATATTGAAGCAATACAAGTTGGAGAGAACAACAACAACAAAAGAACTGGAAACAAAACAACTGAAACAGTAAAGTTCTCCCCAAAACAATAAGCCTTTGCTTTGAAAAAAACTCTGGAAAGACTCAGAAAAATATGTAAGACATGTATGGCAGAGTGCATAAACTCAGGTGGGGTGGGAGGCATGGAAAGGGAAATTACTCTAAATTGGATTGAGAAATGATGTATGATGTATGAAAAAGTTTAATAACAATAAAAAATATATTTAAAAATAAAAATAAAATTTATTATATAAAAAGGATTGCTTCTTTCTGAAAAGGGATCCAGAGTGCTACTGTTGTTCAAAATGTGCATCCAGGGGCTGGAGAGATGGCTCAGAGGTTAAGAGCACTGACTGCTCTTGCAGCGGACCCGGGTTCGATTCCCAGCACCCACATGCTGGTTAAGAACTATCTTAGGCCGAGTGTGGTGGCACATGCCTTTAATCCCAGCACTTGGGAGGCAGAGGCAGGCAGATCTCTGTGAGTTCAAGGCCAGCCTGGTGTACATAGTGAGCTCCAGGCCAGCTGGGACTAAGGGGAGACCCTGTCTCAAAAAAAAAAAGAAGTGCATCCAAGAGCTGTCAATCCATTTTCCCCACAGCCACAATTCCAAAAGTGCTTTAGAATCTACAAGTTTTTCTTTTTTACATTAAACAAACCCTGCCATTTGTCCCATCTTTCCACTGCTAGCAATTAATACTTATCCAGACACAGAAATCCTTGCACATGAGTAACATTCGCATGTGTTTTATTTGTCCTGGGTGAAAACTGGAGATTGAAAACCCATGTCCTAAGACACATAAAGGAACGAATTTTGGTATTTCCTTAGAATATAATAGTATTGAGAAAATCCTCCTGACATGCACAGTAATGTGAGTGGATCTCAAAATCTTTAGGGCGAGTGAAGGAAACGGATAAACTAATTATGAACTTATCTATATACATGTCTAGAAAGTTCAAACCTATAGTTAGAATGAACAAATCGGTGGACGTATTGGAATGGTGGGCAGAATACTAGAATCCTAATGATACAGCATTCAGGTCTGTTCATTCCTCGATTAGGTAATAGTATTGCAAGTGTCAGCCAGCATTCATAGTATATCAGTGTCTAGTTAGCCTTGCCAACTTAACTCAGCCTAGAGTCATCTGAGAGGAAAGCCCTGATAAAGGATTTGCCTAGATCACATTGGTCTGTGGGAGATTGTCTTTGTTATTAATTAATGAAGGACGAGCTGTCATGGGGAGAACAATCCTGAGACCGGTGGTCCTGCTACGTATGATAAGAAAGCTAGCCGCAGCCAGGTATGGTGGCGCACGCCTTTAATCCTAGCACTTGGGAGGCAGAGGCAGGCAGATCTTTGTGAGTTCAAGGCCAGCCTGGTCTACAGAGTGAGTCCCAGGACAGCTGGGGCTACAGGGAGACCCTGTCTCAAAAAGACCAAAAGAAAGAAAGAAAGAAAGAAAGAAAGAAGGAAGGAAGGAAGGAAGGAAGGAAGGAAGGAAGGAAGGAAAAAAGAAGAAAGAAAGAAAGAAAGAAAGAAAGAAAGAAAGAAAGAAAGAAAGAAAGAAAGAAAGAAAGGAAAGAAAGAAAGAAAGAAAGAAAGAAAGAAAGAAAGAAAGAAAGAAAGAAAGAAAGAAAGAAGAAAGAAAGAGAAAGCTGCACCCGCTCCTGTGAGTGAGCCACACAGCGTTTCTGCACTGTTCCTGCCTTGAGTTCCTCTCCTGACTCCCCTCGGTGATGGACTGTGACCTGGAATTGTAAGCCAAAGAAACCCGTTCCTCCTCAAGTTGCTTTTGGTTAGGGTGTTTTGTCACAGCAATAGACTGAAGCTAGGATAGCCAGAATTTATCAAATCACATATTTTGTGTATGTACAATTTTTTTAACTTTTTAAAAATTTTATTTATTTTTTGTATGTGTATGAATGTACGGTCTGCATGAAGGTCTGTGCACCCGTGTCGTGCAATGCCGCGGAGGTCAGAAGAGGGTCTCAGATTCCCCTGGAACTGGAGTTCTCCTGAAATTGGAGTTACAAATGGTTCTTAGCCGCCATGTGGGTGCTGGGGATCAAACCCGGGTCCTCTGCAAGAGCAGTCGGTGCTCTTAACCGCTAGGCTATCTCTCCAGCCCGTGTATGTACAATTTATTTACATGTCAAGTAAATCTCTCTTAAAGTTGCTGGCAGGATTAACCAAGAGAAATGGAGAACCCAACAAATTACAAATATCAGAAATGAAAGAAGGGACATAATTACAGATCCTACCAAAGAGGTATCAAAAAGATAATCGAAGAACAAGGAGATGTTCTATGCCAACACAGTCAGCTGTTTTGACAAAGCAGAAAAATTCTTTGGAACCCGCAACTGATACTTAGAATCTATTGATGTCATTGTGTGTGTGTGTGTGTGTGTGTGTTTTATTTTATGTGTATGAATGTACTCTGCATGTAGGTTTATGCACCCGTGTTGTGCAATGCTGCGGAGGTCAGAAGAGGGCGACAGATTCCCCTGGAACTGGAGTTCTCCTGGAATTGGAGTTATGGACGGTTCTCAGCAGCCATGTGGGTACTGGGGATTGAACCCGGGCCCTCTGCAAGAGGAGTCGGCGCTCTTAACCGCTAGGCCATCTCTCCAGCCCGTCATTGTGTTTCTTATTGAATTCTTCTAACGAGATTTCTGGAGGCAAAGTGTTTTGCTATGTTTTTATGAAAAACACAAAGAAGGAAACTACAACTCTAAGACAAATTCATTCAGAAAACAGAGGAAAAGGGGTTTTGCAATTATCTTAGAAAATTAGTATCTTAGAAAAATCAGTATAATCCAGATACCAAAACCTGTAAAAAAACATGGCAAGAAAATTCCTAAGCAGCTGGCCTCCTGAAAAATGAGTGAAAATCCTTACTATAACATTACAAATGGAAGTGAGTGATTTATACAATTATATCATTTTCTTCTCAGAGAATGCATACCATTAAAAGTCAGCCAATATGATTTACCATGAAAAAAAACTTCGTTTACACATAAGGTCTCGTGTATCATCCCCAGTTGATCTTGAACTTGCTATGTAGTTAAGGATGACCTAGAGATTCTGATCCTGCTGTCTCCATCTCCTGAATGTTAGGATTATAGGCTTGTACTATCACATCTGATTTATGTGGTGCTGGGAGTCAAACCCAAGCTTTGTGCATTCTAGGCAAGCATTCTACCAGTTGAGCTCCATCGACAGGTAAGCAAAAATGCATGGACAAAGCCATATGATCATTTCAAAAGATAAAGAAAAAGCGTATGACTTTAGCACTTTTTTTTTTTTTTTGGTGCTTTTGAGACAGGGTCTCCCTTAAGTCTCAGCTGGCCCAGAGCTCGCTATGTGGACCAGGCTGGCTTGGACTTACAGAGATCCACCTGCCTCTGCCTCCTGAGTGCTGGGATTAAAGGTGTGCACCACCATGCCGGGAAGCACTTACTCTAAGCTTCAAGTGTCCATCTATGACCCAAACTCTGAGAAATCTGATAAAAGACATTTAATAAAAAAGTCTAGCAACATCATACTTACTATTGAAACATTGAAGTCTTTTCCCCCCAAATTGGAACCAAATCAAGAATGTCTACATCCACTACATCCAGTCACCATTGTGCTGAGATTCTTGCTAGTGCAACAAGATAAGAAAATTTAAAAGGATACAGATTGAAAGGAAAGGTTAAGGGCTAGAGAGATGGCTCCGTAGTTAGGAGTGCATGCTGCTCTCTCTTACATAGGACTTGAGTTTAGTTGCCAGCACCTGCCTTGGGTGGGCACCTCTAACTACAGCTCCAGGGAATGGAATGCGTTTTATCATCTCCATAGGCATCTGCTCCCATGTGCGCATCCCATACACACACATATAATTCGAACTTCTTTTTAATCTTCAAAAAGAGAGGAAAGGTAACCCTCCCTACACTTAAAAATATGACTATTTAGATGGAAATCTTTAAGAGAAATCCTACCAGGACCAATAAGCACTTGAACAAAATCACGGTATACCATATACATATAGTTATACATATGTATACATATATATTCTAGTAGAAAATAATTGGAAATGAAATTTTGAAACAATTCTATTTATAACAATATAAAAAGCAAAATATTTAGAAGTAGCTTCAATAATATAGATCAATATATAGAAAAATTAAACACATTGCTAGGAGAAATTAAAGGTGATTATAAGTTCATGTTTGAGGCTCAATACTATTAAGATGTGAGCTTTCCCCCAATTGAATTGTATATTGTTGGTTTTTTATATTTTGCTTTTGTCTTCTGAGACAGGATCTTGCCATGTAGTCCAGGCTGGCATTAAAGTCCCAGTTCTCCTGCTTCTGCCTACTAAATTCTGGGATTATAAACATGAGCCACCACTCCCAACAGAACGTGGTTTTTATCATTTCAATACAAATCCAATTTTGTAGAATGGATAAACAGTTTCCAGAATTTAAATGGAGGTGGGAAAGACTTAGACTAGCCTACATAATCTTGAAGATAAACTACTGAATAAGGGGACTCATTTGCAGCAAAATGAATGCACAGCTCTGGTAACGAAGGGGATGCGGATCTGATAAGCAGTCCTGGATCATATCGGAGGACCCAGCAAACTTCTAGTAGTGTTTTATACAGATGTGCAAAAAATGACAAGGAAAGAAATCTTTTTAAGCAAATGGGCTAGGAAAAGTAGGAAAATGTATTTTGACATTTACTCCTAGTTCACAGTCACACATACAAATCAAATGATGTAACCTCTAGAAGAATGAATAGGAGACTGTCTTCATGGAATAGGTAGGCAATCTTAGGGGTTAGTAAAGATTTCCTATTGAGAACCCCAAAAATGTTAATCATAAAAGGAAATGTTGGCAGATTAGACATCAAGTTCAAAACTTCTGTTCATTGAAAGTCAACATGAATAAAAGAAGAAGGAAGCCACAGGGTGGGAAACCAGGTTTAGGATTTATGTATCTGTGAAGAACTTCTATGCAGACTATTCAAAGGATGCATGCGGTTCAATAGCCACAAATAATACGGTAAGACTTGAATAGATACTTCACAAAGGAAGATGTAAAAATGGACAGTGAGTGTACTTGAAGTTGATCTGGTCCTTACGCCCTTGGCCATGGGGGAAATTCAATGAGATCCCACTTCATACATGTGTAGAGCCAACCTTTAAAAGACCAAAAGCAACTGGAACTCAGGGCAAAAACATTCAGCCACTTTGGAAGCTAAGCCTTTTAGAGAATTAAACCTATAGTTGCCTGTTAAGCTAGTTATTCAAGAAAAAGAATGTATGTACAGGAAAGAGGCACAATCCAACGCCTGTTAATAGAAGAATGAATAAATAATATCTGTTCATGCTGAGATTTACCCAGGATAAAAAAGAATAAATGCCAAACACATCAACAATGTAGAAAAATGTCAAAAACGCATTGCTCAAATGGGTGCCTGTTCTAGGATTGTACTGTATGAAGTTCAAGATCAGAAGATTGATCTATAGTGATCAAAATTACAACAGTCTAGTCTAGTAGGCACGAAACAGAAGAGACATGGAGGAACCTTCTGGCAAATAGGAATGTTATCTGTCTTGATTAGAACTGTGGTTACACGAGTAGTTGCATAATTCAAAACTCATAAAAGTGTGCACTTATCTCTAAATTTTGCATGCAAATGTTGCTTCAATAAAAAGTTATGATGCTCGCACTGTTGTGCAGCCTTCGGTTAACATCATTATCACATCATGCGCCCCGTTTAAAGCTCTGAAATTGCTCCCCAACAAAACCCACAACAAAACACAAAATAAATCATCAGTCAAAAAGACGGTGATAAACAAAACATCTATTAACATAATGTCAAAATATTTGGGGGAAAGTAACATATTGTTTATCCTTCTAGAAAGTCCATTTTAAAAACATGTTCTTTCTAACCATGTAATTGGAAATAAAATAAATACTATTTTCTTTTAGTCTGGTATTCTGTCTCTCACAACAAAGCAAACAGAATGACTGATTGAAAACAGGCAGAGATAATCTAAGCTGTGATAAGGCAGGATGACATTTGCCCTGGAAGTCTGGGTCGGTAACTGGAGGTGCAAGGGTAACCCATGGGAAGGGGCAACATTTTCCTTCTTGGTTTGTGAAAATTCAACAATCTTGTATTAAGGACCTCCAAAATAATTATTTAAAAAGAAATTTTGGCACATTCTCTATCAAGTTTAAAACTTGTCTTCATTGAAAGTCAAGAGAGAAAAAATTTAAAAAGCTACAGGTTGAGGGGCTGGAGAGATAGCCTAGTGGTTAAGAGCACCGACGCTCTTGCAGAGGACCCAGGTTCGATCCCCAGCACCCACACGGCGGCTAAGAACCATCTGTAACTCCAATTCCAGGAGAGCTCCAGTTCCAGGGGAATCCGACACCCTCTTCTGACCTCCGTGGCATTGCACAACACGGGTGCACAGACTTGCATGCAGACAGTACATTCAGACACATACAAAGATAAATAATAAAAAAAATAAAAAAAAAAAAGCTACAGGTTGGGAAAGAACATGTGTGTGTGTGTGCGTGTGTGCGTGTGTGCGTGTGTGTGTGCGTGTGTGTGTGCGTGTGCGTGTGCGTGTGTGCGTGCGTGTGTGTGTGCGTGCGTGTATGTGTGTGTGCGTGTGTGTGTGCGTGCGTGTGTGTGTGTGTGTGTGTCGGTAGACAGATGATAAATAGAGATAGATAGATATGTAGATAGATGATAGGTAGATAGATAGATGATTGATAGATGACTTATAGATAGATGATAGAAGATAGGTGATAGGTAGATGATAGATATGTGGATAGATGGACAAATGATAGGTACATAGATTATTGATAGATAATAGATGATAGATAGATGATAGGTAGATAGATAGATGATAGGTAGATAGATGATAGGTAGATAGATGATAGGCATATAGAAATGTGTATTTTTTTCATTGTTTCTGAATCATACTTTTATAAAAATGTTAAGGCTGGGGGTGGAGAGATGGCTCAGCAGTTAAGATCACTGGCTGCTCTTGAAGAAGACCTGGGTTCAGTTCCCCTCAACCACGTGGCAGGGAATCCAACATTGCTCTTCTGACCTCTGCAGCCATTGCATGACAAGAGTACACTTACACACATACAGGCAATATCTCATATGCATAAAATAAAAATAATAAATAAAAAATAAAAGAAAATTAAGACCATTTTCTCTTAAGATGGTATAAATCTTGCCCCCCAAAATCCAAAACATTACTTATAGTGAAAAGTGTTGGCGGCATTAGGCTTCCACTCTCACAGAAGGGCTCCCTGCTCCTCTTCTCCCACGTGCAGAGATGTCCAGCCCAGATACTTGGACATGATGTTGTCATCTGCAAGGTTCAGGCTTGAGAACCGCATGATTGAGTTACAAAATAAAAATAAGCCACAGCCTGAGAGATAGTCCAGTCAGTAAGGCGCTTGTCTCACAAGCCTGAGGACCTGAGTTCCATCCCCCCAACGTATGCAACAATGACAGGTGAGGTGGCTTGCTCTTAAAGTCCCAGTGCTGGGGAGGCCTTGAGCAGGAGGATCTGAAGGGCTCATCAGTGAGCCAGCCCAGCCTAAATGGTGATAGTGAAAGTCTCTGCTCAAAAGAGGTGGACAGTGTGCCCGAGCGTGATACCTGACATTGTCTTCTGGCCTCCACATGGGCACATGCACATGCATACCCACACACAAGTACATATACACATACATACACACAGTACTTCAAGCAAGTTTACGACTCTGCATTGGACTGCATCTATAGCTATCCTTGGCCAACTGTGGCCCAGGATTTGCTCTGCCAGGCTGTGAAACCCTGCAAGCCCCAAGCTCCTGCATCTATGGTCAGGTCTTTGTTCATCCCTTGAACGAGGTTAAGTTTAGAGTCAGGAAATTGCCGAAGATCATTCTTGGGTAACCACCTTTGGTCTGAGATCAAAAGCAACATGTTTCCTTAAGAAATAGATTATACAGAGCCACGCACCTGAGGTCAATCCTACAATTCTCACTATCCCTATACACAAGGTGGTACAGGCCCTCTTCACCTGTCTGGGGCCCTTGGGAGCCAGGCAGCTCACTGGGCCCATCAGAACAGATGGGCAAACTGGGGGGGGGGGATTATATCAGAGGTGAAAGGAACTAAACTGAAAGTATACCTACTATTTCTTGAGTGAGCTGACTGCAAGTGGCACCTAGGGACCCTAGATGACTCTCTTTCCTGAAAAAGGTAAGTATCTATTCTCATCTATGAATGTACAGTAGCCAAAGCTGTAGCAGTGGGAACTAAAATCTGCCCCCTTTTGGGTGGCCTGCTGTGTAGCTCCCAATTACCAAGATAATCTTTAGATCTCCTTCAGGAAGCCAACAGAGAAGATACAATCGGGAAGAAACTCTGCAGGCCAAGCTGGGAGTGCTGGGTCCCTTTGCAGGCCACATACTCTTTCCGGACAGAAGTTTAGATCAGGGCCCTGGGCCACCTATCTGGGAAGTTTATATCCCTGACACTTTAATTCTGGATGTGGAGTCCCAGGAATAGGTGGCAAGTTGATGTCACCTGAGTCCTGACGTCATCTCTCATCTAGGACCTGGACATCTCTCTAATGGGTCTGGCCACTGGCTTCTGTGGTCAGGAGGACAGCAACAATGCAGTGACGGCTGTGTCATAGTGTCGCCAGGGAGTCTTCCTGGGGATTTTTTGAGGCCTGGTTGATATTCCTCAGGCTTTTGCGCACAGCTGGGCAGGTCCCACCCTGCTGTGCGGAGGGGGGGCTGTCTACCTTATGGATGAGGCATTCTCTCTTTGGGGGCTAGCAGAGAGGCAGGCCTTGGGACAAACACTTCCTCAGCAATCTCTAGCAGGGTGAAGAAGAGCCGGAATCCCATGGCCTGGAGCACACCTCTGCAGGTAGAGGTCCTCCGTGGCCCACGCTAAACCATAGCCCAGCATAGTCAGGAATGCTGGCTGCCTTCGTCCTCCACACAGCCGGCTCAGGCCTAGTGTTGCTACTCAGGCCAGAAAGTGATTTGGGAAAAGGGATGAGCCTTGAGGCTGATGTGTGGCCACAGAGAGCCTCCCAGTCCTCTGTCCTTGAAGTCCTTAGTCCCCAGCCTCCCAGTCCTCTGACCTTGATGTCCTTAGTCCCCAGCCTCCCAGTCCTCTGACCTTGAAGTCCTTAGTCCCCAGCCTCCCAGTCCTCTGTCCTTGAAGTCCTTAGTCCCCAGCCTCCCAGTCCTCTGTCCTTGAAGTCTTTAGTCCCCAGCCTCCCAGTCCTCTGTCCTTGAAGTCCTTAGTCCCCTTACCCACTATAGCACTGCATGTGTGGGTCCGAATTTCAGGGTCCTGACCCTCAACCTGGATGTGGACATTGTCTCCCATTCCCACTGGCTTCACCCTATTGGCCATGCACTGAGGACCTTCCCTGCCCCCCAAAACTGCTATTTGTTCTCTCTCTCTCTCTCTCTCTCTCTCTCTCTCTCTCTCTCTCTCTGCCTCTCCTTTGATTTGGTCTTCAAGGTCTTGTTCTAACATCTCCTGATTCCTCCTCTCTTGTCCTAGCAAAGTGGTCATCCATTCTGAACCGCTGGGTCCTGTCTAACCTCTTTCCCTGGGACCAGGGTTTCTGTGTGCTCTGTTTCTTCGACTGAGTTCTCAGTCCCTTGAATGCTGTGACTGCCTTTGACAATTCCCTGAACCCATAACACAGACAGGAAGTGCTCCCTGAAACCTTTTGCTGGAGGGGACTCTGGTCTTCCACTGCCCCTCCTCCAGTGTGCTACGTGAGGACTCTCCTCCCTGCTCCATCCTGACTGCCAAGTGTCCTGATTCTGAGGGGAATGTCCAGACCTCAAAGGTTCTCCAAGGAGGCTGAAACTTGGCTAGGAAGGAGTTAGTATCTGCAGGGCCCCTAGACGACCCCCACAGGCAACTTAGTGAAGAACGTCTTTTGGATGGCAGCCCCAGCCCTGTTTGTATCTGGCTTTCACCTTAATTAGTAGGAACTTTTCAAAGAAGCAATAAAGCAACAACACAGCAGCTTGGACAGGGCATGGAAGGCAAGAGCCACTTCGGTATGGAGCCGGTGGCATTGCTATTCTGAAGAGAGAGCCGGCTGACCAGTCTGCACTATTTAGAATGCGGGGGCAGTGCTGTCCTGTCATCTGCCTGGTTATTGAGGATAACTGATGGCCGTCCGCCCCCGCCCAGCAGCAGAAGCAGACTCAGCTCCATGAATCCAGGGTCCTGGCCAGCGGCTCCCACAAGGAAAAGTGCTGAGTTCAGCAGTCCCAGGGGACATCTGGGCCGGGGCTTCTCACTTACCAAGGCTAATATCCGAGGATGATGGAGATTCAAATACCAAATACGTCCTCCAAGAACCTGGGGAGGGGGGGGGTATGGTTTCATCTGGCTGGTGGGAGTGGGTGTAGAAGACCTGCTGGGTTCTGGGGGAACCTGTGAAGTCCTGTGGGGACAGGGAGGCACCGTCCCTTCTTTTGGACCATTCTTCGGTACTGGCTGGAAGGTTCTGGGAGGATGCCATAGCCAAGTCCCTGGTTGACAGCTAGGGTAGCTGAGGACAATGCACACAGTCATCTCTCCAGATCTGCTATTTGCAAAGAGCATAGCTGGACAGCACTCCAGTATTGGAGAGTAACCTTGAGAAGAGTGGCAGCCCCCCCCTCCTCCACACCTGAATGTTCACTTCCATTAGAACTGGCTGCTGGGAATGTCAGTGCTCTGGCCCAACTATAGACCTTCAGTCTCACCCCGGGCAAAACAAGTATGGCCTAGAGGAGAGCGTAGTGTAAGAGAAGGGGTGCCAGGTTCAAGGGCCTCTCCAGGGGTCACTAAGCAAGTTCTTTACTTCTTTACTTCTGAACCTCAGGTTCTTTGCCTGAAAATGGGGGTCAGGAGTCAGGGCTGTGAAAGGTTAATGTGATTGGGAAATGTTATAGCTATAAAACAGTATGGGAACTGAGAAAGAACAGTGGCTGTGATGTCTGAGATACAGGACTTCCTACGGATAAAGAGGTAGAGACAGAGGGCTGGGTGGATGGGCGGGAGATGGGTGAATGCATGGGTGGAGAGATGAAAGGATGGATCCACAGATGGATGCAATGATGGATACATGTATGTATGGTAAGTGGAAGAAAGGAAGAGAGGGAAGGAGAGAAGAGGGGAGAGGAGGGAGCTGAATCAAGACATGACAGATGGAAGGAAAATGCAAAGGGAAAAACGAACCATGGAAGGAGGCTTGGCTGTGGAGACACGAAAACGGTTATGCTGAGGACGGACTGGAGAGAGAGTAGATGCCCAAATAGAGACTGAAAGACACGCGAGTCAAAGCAGAGGCCAAGGGAACCCTGTGATCTCCTACTGACCCGTGTATCCACCAGAGAGGAAAGAGTGGTGCTCTGAGGTCAGGGGCCGGGGTTTGGTTTCCA
Source organism: Rhizomys pruinosus (assembly GCA_009823505.1). Taxonomy (NCBI): domain Eukaryota; kingdom Metazoa; phylum Chordata; class Mammalia; order Rodentia; family Spalacidae; genus Rhizomys; species Rhizomys pruinosus. The sequence continues at coordinate 1,783,344 of VZQC01006319.1, read as the reverse complement.
AATGGGTGCAGCCTCAGCCCTGTGTTGTCTAAACCAGATCCTCCGTAGAGCACCCTGGGCTCCTCATCTGCGTGTGGCTCTGCTGTCCCTGCCACTCTTCCCACAGCCCAGTGCTCAGTGGGAAGGAAGCGTGTGGTGCTCTGGGAATGTGATCAACAGACTCTTCTTGTCTAGGGGTTTGGGGGCCCCAGGCCCATCCTTCCCCAGGTTTTCCAACTGGTTTGAGTTGACTGAGAGACTCTCCCTTGAGCCAGATCTCGAGGTGCTGGGGCCTAGACCATCCCATGAAGACACAATTTTGGGGTTTTTTTCTTTATTATTATTTTTATCTTACGTGTATGAGTGTATTGCCTGCCTGTGTATAAGTACACCTGTGTCATGCAATGTCCATGGAGTCAGAAGAAGATGTCCCGATCCCCTTGAACTGGAGTTATAGACAATCAGTTGTTAGCCACCACATGGGTGCTGGGAATCGATCCCAGGTCTTCTGCAGGAGCAGCCAATGCTCTTAACCTCTGGCCAATCTCTCCAGCCCCCAAGACACATTTTCAAAGCAGAGTGGTTGGCAGGCTGCTCTTCCATGCCCAATTGCCAATGATCCCCATGGTCAGCAAAGACTTGGCAAGTTTCCAAAATGGAGTGACCTAGAGTCACTCCAGACTCAAACAGAAGGCCTTTTGTGCCTCAGGAGGGGCCCCAGAAGGCAAACAGCAACTATGAATCCACCCTTAATCTTGAGATCATCCAGTCCTGGGTGCCATCACCCCAAGAGCTAAGCTATGGTGAGACTCATGGGTAATTCACTTTACAGCATCCTGAATCCCACCTGCACAGAGGAGTTATCTGCTAGTGCTTACCAAGAGCAAGATCAGAGCAGCTGGAAATGTCCTGAGAGCTAGCTGAGAACACATCCTTCGAGAAAACCGCAAGGCTCAGCCATCTGTGTGTGAGACAGCGATGGGGAAAGCCCCCAGCCTGCTATGGGGAAGAAGCAGACAGAGTGTGACAAAGGAGTCTGAAGAGAAATGTCCTGGTGAGGGGACCGAAAAGAACGTCTTCCAGAGATGGGTGGGAAGGTTTCCTCGACAAGGAGCAAGAGAAGGGGTAGAGTAAGGATGAAAACCCCAAGGCTGCAGACCGTGAGACAAGAAGGGGTCGTTGGGATTGGCCACTGCAGTCAGCTGGTCAGAAACCAGCCTCAGCTCCGTCCTCAAACACTTTAGCAGGGCACAAAGGAGACGGTAAATGGATGATTGATTCCAAACTCTACGCCAACAGGACAAGGCACCAGTGTGGACTGGGCATGGTTGGAAAATAGTCCCCCAGAGTTCCTGTATTGAGGTTTAATCCCCATGAAGTATGAAGAGAGGAGTCTGTTCATCTGACTGGGATGTTTAGAGGAGGTGATGACTCATGATTCTGTCCTGGGCCTTTATATAAGGAGAGGCATGCTGGCATGTCTGTGTATACGCACCTACGCACACATACTCTCTGTCTCTCCCTCTGTCATACCCTGCACCACCTCAGGACACTGCCAGCAAGAAACCCATCACCAGATGCAGCCTTGCACTGGAGACCTTGTATCTCCAGAACTGTGGGTGATATAAACCTCTTTGTTTAGAAAGTTACCCAGACTCAGGTAATTCATTACAGTATCAACAACAACAACAAAAAAAACCCCCACACATTTAAATAGTGAGTCAACCAGCATAGGCATGTTTATCAGCCACATCATTGGCAAAGAAGGGGTGCTAAGAGGCAGTTGGACATGTCAGTTTCCTTGCTTAGACAATAGGGACAATCCCCTCACTGTAGTTTAAAACCATATGGAAAGTCCTGGGGAGATGGGTCAGTTGGTAACGTACTTCCAAGCAGGAGGACCTGAGCTCAATCCTTAGAACCCACATAAAAAGTCAGGCTTTTTGTCGTCACATGCTGACAATCCCAGCACTGGGTGGGAAGAGACGGTTGGATTCCCAGGGTTCACTGGCCAGTCTAGCCTGTGAGCTGAAAGCCAGAAAGAGACGCTGTGTCCAGAAACAATCCCAAGGAAAGCTGACCTCTGGCCTCCATATGCACGCACACATGAGCATGCACATACACACATGCACACATTACACATGAGTGCACACACTTGCACATGCATTCATGACATGGAAGTGAGCTTGAGGTGGATGTGCCCTTCTTGTGGAGCAGAGGGAAGCATGAGCACCTAAGTGGGTTCCCAGGGACACAGTTGTCCCCTTCTCAGTCCTCGGTACAGATGACAGAGGCTATGTCTTTTCTCTACCTGACGTCCCCACTCTGCTTTGTGGTCTCAGGAAAGAAACCAGATGGTGACAAATACTTAACCATGACAGTCACCCAAAGGTGCAGAGAGGGGTGGGTTAGGTCACTGCAAATGTCTGAGGGCCACAAGTGGCACCCGGTACTTGGAAAGCGATATATCTCACTCATTTACTTCCTAAGGAATGGAACTGATCACCTGCAGAGGCTAAAAAGGAAAAAGAAAAGCTCCGAAACTGCCACAGAGTTGCAGGCTGGCCCCAGATGACACTGGTGAAGGCCGGTCACCTTTTTTTAATTTCTTTGAGCAATGGCTCCCTTTTTAATTTCTCCTGACGTTTGTTGCCCGCTAAATCAATTTGATGTATGGCAGGCAGATGAGGACAGCTCTCCAGCCTGCCCTCCTCACAGCTCTCCAGCCCGCCCCCCCCCCACAGCTCTCCAGCCTGCCCCCCTCACAGCTCTCCAGCCTGTCCTCCCTCACAGGCCAGGCGCCAGGTAGTGATTTTAAGAGATTGTCTTTTTATGCTGAAAACGCTCAAAAAAAAAAAATGGCAATGTTTCCTTTGGCAAGGAAAGGTCTCTTAGAATTCCCATCCTTTTAAAATTGATAGATTCCCAAACACTGGGGAGAAGGATGAGTTTCCAAGCCAAAGAACAGACTAGCCCAATATATAATGTTACCCAGAGCTGCTTCGATGCTATTTTGGGGTGCCACCCCTGAATTCCTGTTCCCAGGCTCCTAAAAGTACAAGTTCCTCAGCCAGATAAGTAGCTCTGTGCCTAGAGGGACTTGTCAGAGTTGTGGATGGCTCTGCCCATCACGAACCAAAGCCACAAGGTCACAGGGAAGAGGAGGAAGCAGGGAGATGCCTCTGGCCCTTCGGAGGAGCAGTGGGTGTCCAGACAGACAGACAGACAGACAGACACACACACACACACACACACACACACACACACACACACATACACATGAGCAGCCGATGCAGGGTCTGAGCCAGGGGAGTCCCCCACTAGTTCAACATGTAGGAAGGCCCATCTTGAGGCTCACATGTGAATTGTTGCCTGGGACCTACACCCCTGGCTTCTACTGACTATAAACTAAGAGGGTTAGATGTCATCTGCAACACTTTCCAATTTAACCCTGTAATTCTTCAAGCATGTCTTTATTGGCCCAGAAGAACTGAGAAGGGAGGTTAGCTCTGTAAGTCTTCATGGAGATGCCACAGTTGCTCCAAATGCCCCCATGTGCATGGGACAGGCTCAGATGCCTGAGTGTGCACCTCTCTCGGAAACCCCATCTGTGGTGTGGGACTGACAGCTCTGCTGTGGACAGTAGCACCATCCTCTGATGGTTAGAGAAGGGAGAAAGTTCTGTCTTGAGACCCAATCAGATGCAATAGGAGTTAGGCCTGACTCTGAGGAGGTCAAAGGGCCTCTTGAGTGATGAGAGCTGGGCGGGTGAGTAATATCTGGTACAAGTGTAGATGGGAGGGAGGCACACATAGGCCTCCTTTCCTGGTGAGCACAGGGGCAGGCTCCAGACAGGGACTTGGGCATAGTGAACTGGGCTCTGGAACCCGCCTCTTTGCACTCTGGGACAAGGCCTGGCCTGGCCTCCAGTGTCTGATGAAGGACAGAGATGTGGGCTCTCCAGACCCAATGCTATTAGCCAAATGTTATGTTTTAGAAAAGCTTTCCGGAAGATCAAATTTTATCTGGCTCAGCTATGCGCAGTAAATCAAAGGAATAGCTACTTATACTTTTAAAATATTGCACAGAATTTTCAAATGGGCATGCCTCCCTTTAGAATGGCGTGGGCTGTTTTCTTCATACAAATTGTCCCAGTGAGCTCTGCAAAGCTGAACCTCCACCTTCAGGTATCCAGACTGGACAGGGGAAGGCCTGCCGCCTGTCCCCTGGGCCTTCTCCTTGTGATCCTGAAGTGAAGAGCCAGAGTCTTTCCTCCCTCCCCAGCCAGATCTCTTTGGAGCCAGGGGAGGGGTGGTAACATCTTGGGAAGCCATAGTTCATTCTGACATGCTTATAAAAATGGTGTGATGGCAGAAAGAACCCCATGACTGGTACTTAACTTTTGCTCTAATTAATTTCATGGACAGCTGTCTTCAGGTTTACAAATGTTGCATTGGAATCAGAAAGAGATGGTGGTAAATTATGTCTATGATGCAAAAAAAATTTTTTTAAGAAATGTATACTGCCAAAGTCACTGGCATAAGCCCACAAGTATTTACTGAGCGCCCGCTGTATGCAAGATACTAGGGAGGCCCTGCCAGTCACTTCTGACTTCCAAGAGCCAGTGCTCTGTTAGAAGGCAGTGCGTGCTCTATTTACTGGATGCATGTCCTCATGTCGTGTCATAGGTGGTGGTGGTAGACAGAGGGCCTGGTCTAAGTTGGTGTCTACTGGAAGGAACTGGCTCTTGGAGGGGTTTCCCTTTGGTTCCCCCTCTGTCTAACAGACCACTACTTTCCAACATCATGCTAAGAATCTTGGAATACAGCATGACCCACGAGAAAGAGAAGATGGAAGGGCCGTTGAGAGGACCAACGCTGACTGCATGTGGCCCTCAGAATGTCTAGACTGGATGTGGCCACCTGGTGCAAAGCGCAGGTCAGCTTCATGGAGGGACAGACCCCTCAGAGAGCCCGTGGAAGTGCTGCAGAGTCCCCTGAGTGAGGAGCACAGGGAGGAGGGGGAAGAGGCCCTTTCTGGAGTCTGGGGAAGAATAGCCAACAGCCCTGGACAGGCAGATGTAGCTCTGCCTTGAGCAAAACCAATAGTAAGAAGAAAAACACCGTCGATTTTTCCAAACTCTACACAGGGAGCAATTTTTCACTTTCCTGGAGCACTCAGCCACAAGGCTTTCCATTTAACAGGCACTCCCTAGATGCATTTAAAAAAATATATGTGATTTGCAAAAAAGCTCAATCGCTCACAATTTCTCTATTGAGTAAAGTATTTTCAAACAAGTAATCAAATTCAAAGAACCAATTGCTTTCTCTCTTAGAGTGTCTAGCATAACACCTTTTAGCTTAACTTGCTAACCCAAGTACGGCAATTTGGGCTACTGCATCGAACAAGACAAACATGCTGGTGTCGAATCTGGGTTACAGATGGTTCTTGCCTTTTAAGGAACAAATTGCTGGCAGGCAGCATCTTGAAAGGCACTTCGCTACGGGAGTCTCAAGTCTTTCGGGTGCTCTGAATGAATAGGATAGACTGTCTGGCACGGCCCCCTGGCCCATCCAGCTCACTACCCAGGGGGGAAGTTGCCGTTCCTGACCTCCTCTCAATCTCATTTTCCACCCTGTACCTTCCTCCTTCCTGGCTGGCTCATGGTAACTTGCATTATCATCTGTGTGACCTCCCTAGACCCCAAAGACATCATTTTCTAAAACCTTTGATGACCGATCAATTCCATTTGCATCAAAGGGCACTCTACCTTTCTTAGGAGGACCTCATGAATTTTGATTCTAGAGTCTTCCCATCTGGAATTTAAAATCACTGGGGCTGGCCCAGAATTTATGCTTGCGTGGTCAATGAAGACTGCAGTGATCTGTTCAGCCAATCTACACCAAACTTGGACAGTCAGCTGTGTTCTAGACCTTGACCTAGACTGCGGAGACCCAAGAAGGGATCCAGCAAGCTCTCTGTGCACTGGACCTCAGGCGAGGGGACTCAGAGGAGGGGGACAATATCTGGATCCAACTTGCTTCCAGAAAGCTATAGCAGGTTGGAGGTGACTTCCAGAGGTAGAGCAGTATAGCATTGTAAGGATGGGCAGGAATGCCTCTAGGTAGAGAAACCTGGGGAATATATATTTCATGTTGGGATCATGGGTGCTTCCAGGAACACAGGAGAGCAGCTTCTCAAGGGTGTCCTAGCCAGGCTGACAGTTTGGATTCATCCATCCAGAGCTGATGCTGCCATGGGAGGGTCATAAAAGGGTGACAGAGGCAGGCATGGGATGGGCTGGGATCAGCACAAATGGCCAACTAGATTGTAAGAGCCAGATGGGGAGGGATGGTAAGGGCCTTTTCGGGGCTGTGGACACAGGTGGGGACCTAGAAACCTTCCAGAAGACAGCCATTGCATGCTGTGTCCTGGGTGCGATTATGGAAAGACAGATGCCCAACAACTCCTGGACTAAGGCCATGATCAGAGCATAGACTCGGGGCAACTGAGGTGATTAGAATCCTGAGCTTGGCTGTGCATGACTGGGGCATTCCTGAGCACTAGGAGCAGGGTCCCAGAGCTCTCCATTCACAGTGTAATGGGATGTAAAATCCAGGATGAGAATGGGGCTGGGGGAGGAAGGTAGGGGCTAGCTGCTGTTCTGCAGGACAGCAGGACTGCTGAGACATCTGCACTGGGTCAACGGGCTGAGAAGCTGGGATGGGGCTCAAGGTTCACACTGCCTTCTGCCCTCTGCGAAGATGGTGAAGAGCCAAGGGAAACAGAAACCACAGGGGCAGGAACAGCCTGTGGAATGCCTGAAGGTACAGACAGAAGACTGGCAAAAAGAGAAACAGAAAACACAGGGGCAGGACCAGCCTGTGGAACACCTGAAGGTACAGACAGAAGACTGGCAAAACGAGAAACAGAAACCACAGGGGGAGGACCAACCTGTGGAACGCCTGAAGGTACAGACAGAAGACTGGCAAAAAGAGAAACAGAAACCACAGGGGCGGGACCAGCCTGTGGAACGCCTGAAGGAACAGACAGAAGACTGGCAAAAAGAGAAACAGAAACCACAGGGGCGGGACCAGCCTGTGGAACGCCTGGAGGTACAGACAGAAGACTGGCAAAAAGAGAAACAGAAACCACAGGGGCGGGACCAGCCTGTGGAACGCCTGGAGGTACAGACAGAAGACTGGCAAAAAGAGAAACAGAAACCACAGGGGCGGGACCAGCCTGTGGAACGCCTGGAGGTACAGACAGAAGACTGGCAAAAAGAGAAACAGAAACCACAGGGGCGGGACCAGCCTGTGGAACGCCTGGAGGTACAGACAGAAGACTGGCAAAAAGAGAAACAGAAACCACAGGGGCGGGACCAGCCTGTGGAACGCCTGGAGGTACAGACAGAAGACTGGCAAAAAGAGAAACAGAAACCACAGGGGCGGGACCAGCCTGTGGAACGCCTGGAGGTACAGACAGAAGACTGGCAAAAAGAGAAACAGAAACCACAGGGGCGGGACCAGCCTGTGGAACGCCTGGAGGTACAGACAGAAGACTGGCAAAAAGAGAAACAGAAACCACAGGGGCGGGACCAGCCTGTGGAACGCCTGGAGGTACAGACAGAAGACTGGCAAAAAGAGAAACAGAAACCACAGGGGCGGGACCAGCCTGTGGAACGCCTGGAGGTACAGACAGAAGACTGGCAAAAAGAGAAACAGAAACCACAGGGGCGGGACCAGCCTGTGGAACGCCTGGAGGTACAGACAGAAGACTGGCAAAAAGAGAAACAGAAACCACAGGGGCGGGACCAGCCTGTGGAACGCCTGGAGGTACAGACAGAAGACTGGCAAAAAGAGAAACAGAAACCACAGGGGCGGGACCAGCCTGTGGAACGCCTGGAGGTACAGACAGAAGACTGGCAAAAAGAGAAACAGAAACCACAGGGGCGGGACCAGCCTGTGGAACGCCTGGAGGTACAGACAGAAGACTGGCAAAAAGAGAAACAGAAACCACAGGGGCGGGACCAGCCTGTGGAACGCCTGGAGGTACAGACAGAAGACTGGCAAAAAGAGAAACAGAAACCACAGGGGCGGGACCAGCCTGTGGAACGCCTGGAGGTACAGACAGAAGACTGGCAAAAAGAGAAACAGAAACCACAGGGGCGGGACCAGCCTGTGGAACGCCTGGAGGTACAGACAGAAGACTGGCAAAAAGAGAAACAGAAACCACAGGGGCGGGACCAGCCTGTGGAACGCCTGGAGGTACAGACAGAAGACTGGCAAAAAGAGAAACAGAAACCACAGGGGCGGGACCAGCCTGTGGAACGCCTGGAGGTACAGACAGAAGACTGGCAAAAAGAGAAACAGAAACCACAGGGGCGGGACCAGCCTGTGGAACGCCTGGAGGTACAGACAGAAGACTGGCAAAAAGAGAAACAGAAACCACAGGGGCGGGACCAGCCTGTGGAACGCCTGGAGGTACAGACAGAAGACTGGCAAAAAGAGAAACAGAAACCACAGGGGCGGGACCAGCCTGTGGAACGCCTGGAGGTACAGACAGAAGACTGGCAAAAAGAGAAACAGAAACCACAGGGGCGGGACCAGCCTGTGGAACGCCTGGAGGTACAGACAGAAGACTGGCAAAAAGAGAAACAGAAACCACAGGGGCGGGACCAGCCTGTGGAACGCCTGGAGGTACAGACAGAAGACTGGCAAAAAGAGAAACAGAAACCACAGGGGCGGGACCAGCCTGTGGAACGCCTGGAGGTACAGACAGAAGACTGGCAAAAAGAGAAACAGAAACCACAGGGGCGGGACCAGCCTGTGGAACGCCTGGAGGTACAGACAGAAGACTGGCAAAAAGAGAAACAGAAACCACAGGGGCGGGACCAGCCTGTGGAACGCCTGGAGGTACAGACAGAAGACTGGCAAAAAGAGAAACAGAAACCACAGGGGCGGGACCAGCCTGTGGAACGCCTGGAGGTACAGACAGAAGACTGGCAAAAAGAGAAACAGAAACCACAGGGGCGGGACCAGCCTGTGGAACGCCTGGAGGTACAGACAGAAGACTGGCAAAAAGAGAAACAGAAACCACAGGGGCAGGACCAGCCTGTGGAACGCCTGGAGGTACAGACAGAAGACTGGCAAAAAGAGAAACAGAAACCACAGGGGCAGGACCAGCCTGTGGAACGCCTGAAGGTACAGACAGAAGACTGGCAAAAAGAGAAACAGAAACCACAGGGGTAGGACCAGCCTGTGGAACGCCTGAAGGTACAGACAGAAGACCGGCAAAAAGAGAAACAGAAACCACAGGGGCAGGACCAGCCTGTGGAACGCCTGAAGGTACAGACAGAAGACCGGCAAAAAGAGAAACAGAAACCACAGGGGCAGGACCAGCTCAAGGAGCAGAGAGCTTAAGGGAGACCTGACCTGGAGAAGGACATTGGCAGAGAAACCCATTGCGCCAAGTTTGGGAGGGTCCGGACATCAGCTCTGGGGGCAAAGCAACAGGCCCTTCTTCCTCTACCATCGGTTTTGGTTGCTCTGGACAGAAGAGGGGAGGTAGGTAGGTAGGTTGCTGGGAGTGAGGAGAGTCTAGGTGTGCATCTAGGCCTCGGGAACAGCCAGGAAGGAATCACATCAGTCCCAATAAACACCACCCCCCATCCCCAGCAGCACCTGAACATAAATTGCTATATTGCTGTTTGGCAGACTGTAAGGCCTGGGAGCCCAAGGAAGGGGTTATCTGAGAGCCAGACCCACCCCCTGTGGACATGCAAATCCACAGCATACCCGGCCAGCAGAGCATGGAGACTCAGTGCAACTGTGCACACCCGATAAGCTTGGTCTCATACAAAACGGACTAACTACCTTCCTCTTGGAGATGCTCAAATGAGCCAATCCATGCTCAATTGCACACAGCACCACACCAGGAAGCGACGAGCACTTGAGAAACACCCTCATTGCCGCTCGGCGTGGGATGACCCTCCTGGCAGTGCATAGCCTCGGTATTCCACAGGCTCCTGTCCATCAGAGCTGCCCTCTTTGTTTCGGCCTCTCAGCAATCAGGACAGGGCCTGGTGGTGTGGAGCACACCCGACCTGGCATTTGAATAGGTGGATGGATGGTTTACTGGCAAATGCTCCTCTTCCTTAAGTTACTCCCATTAGGTGTCTGTGTGAGGCCTGCTTCATTTTTCCCTCCTGGGTGACTTTTTAGAGGGACACGTTTACAAAGTCACAGCTCCCAGGACTAAAATTGTACAGAAAAGAGGACCAGTTGACATCTACCAGGGCTGCCTCCAACTTCTCTAAAAGCCAGATTTCACACTTGAAGAAAATTACTTCTGTACCTACCAGGGGCCACTGTTATTCAACTCAGAATATAATTTCGTGGCATTAGCAAAAATGATCCTTTTACAGCTCTGTAAATGTCCTTGGCCCACAAAGCACAGTCTTGACCTTCAGAAAGACTGAGAGTTCCCGGAGCGCCCTTTATACCTATGGTCCTCCCTAGACAGGGAGGATCATGGCTGAGAGCAACCTGTTCCTTCTGTTGGTGTCCATCCCTCCTTGGGGCCCAGACCGAAGCTGTGTTTCCTCATTGATCTTCCTGTTTTCCTTCCTATTTCCTCTGCTGTCTGGTGAGTGCCTGCCTCACTCCACTGCAGCATCTGATATTGTTGGTCTCAGAATGTCTCTCATGTGGTCTTTGTCTCCTACAGAGAAATTTCAGACCTTCATTATGTTAACAGGGCAGGGAGAGGGACCACAAAAGGGAATATTCAAGTCTCTGTAACTTGTGTTCCAAGACACAGTAGAGGGTCCCGAGGGGCCTCTCACTGTCACTCCAAAGTCTTCCCTGGGGACTCAGGACATATGTGGCCAGGCATGGTGACTCCTTGCAGGCTCCAGTCCTAGTGAGGTTTAAGACCAGGGGAGCACCCGAGGCCATCAGCAGGCAGCCCTGCCGGGAGTTAATGTGAGACATAAATCATCCGTCAGCTTACGGAATGACTTTCAGAGTTGTTGGGATGGAATAATTAAAAGAAATTGATGTCATCAGGGAAAGCCATCTCCCCTGATGCAGAGCCTGCTTACGGACGGATGGCCACACAGGGATCACTGTACTCGAGAGGCTGCCGAGTACTGCTGGCCACCCTCTGCTCAGCACACTCAGGGCCTCACCTGCCCTGATACTGTGGAGAACTGGGCCCCTAGCAAGGTGTCTCCAGCTCTGCTTGCTGTGGGGGGAAAGAAAGGGCTGATCCGGGCAACTCGTGAGCTTTCTGCCTCTAGCAGAAAGAAGCCAACCTGACCCTCCGTAAGGAACCTCGTAGGGATCATGACCGGCACTGCCTGGTTTGTTGTTGTTTTGTTGCTGTTGTTATTTACCTTGGTGTTCGGTGGTGCCCTATATAGCCACCAAAGAAGTACATCCCATCTGTCAAACAAGCATCTAGGGCTGGGAAGGATTTCCTGCCTGAGCTGCATGGACACTGAAGGTGAATCAGATGGAAACCTAGGAAGAACCGGATGAGGGACCCTCCCCTCGGTCTCAGAGCACTCACACCCCGACCCCTTTCCTGTGTTTGCAGCATAAGTAGTGAGGTGCTGTGTATGAGCTCTCCCAGCTGAAGAGGGTGGGAACAGGCTCTGGTCTGAGATACTGATGCTGAGAAGGAAATGTCCTTTCAAGATCCTGGGTGGAGAACCCTCTGGAAGAATGGCTCAGTTAAGAGGAAGGAGAGCCTGCTGTTCCTAAAGACTGGCCCAGTGTCAGGTGATCATGTCACTGTTCAGATGGTCTTGAGCAAGTTACTTTGCCGGTCCACCACCATCTTTAGAGGATCTCTCTTGGCCCAGCAGTCCACCCATGATAAGCACCAAGTCAAGGGCCGTTACTGTCAACCTGGGATGGACATTCCCATCTTCTCCAAACCCAAGGTTAGCTATAGCCAGCATGACTCTTGGTGAATTTTCTAACATGAGAAGAATTCTTTAAAGGCAACAGGACCCAGTCCATCCGAGGAGCCCATTTCTTCCCAAAAGCAAAAATCGCAGTGTCGTAGGGAACACGCCTGGATCCCTCGGGCTCCCACAGAGACCTTTCCTCTAAGACTCTGGTCAGGAGCCGGAGCTTAGCTGAGAACGGAAGGAATCACCTTAGACACTGTTGGTTTGGCAAGTTCTTAGACTTTGTTTTGTTCCTAGGTTTGATTTCAGTTGTAGGGCTTTGACCAAGCTCCCCGGGCTAGCTTGTCACGGGGCCTGTGCTGATCTGGGAGCCCTGTTCTTCCTCCCACAGTGCTTTTCTTTCCGAAACCTCAGAGTTGCTGTACGATCTGGATTCCTCTGAATATTCTTCCTTGGCCCCAATATCAGCCTCTCACCTCTTGAATCAAACAAAAGAAAAATAAAAGAGATCCATCCCAAATCCCTGTCTGTTTCCCATTGACATTTTTGCTGTCTATGTGTGCAAAGTAGGTGTGCAAATGGAACCTTGGGAATTATGGTCTACACTAAACTCATTTAATGCTGTGGCTGTTCTTGGAGGGGTCAAGGGGACAGTATGGGCACCAACATTCATCACCTGATCCTCATTCCAGACGCTAGGAAAGCCTTTTGAATTTGTATTGGCTCGTGTTTATTCTCTGTCAGGGTCTTGGCTTAACTGCAGTGCATACCTCACGCAGGAAAGACTGGCCCCTCAACAGACCACATATTTATCTATCTGTCTCTGGGTCGGTCAGTGCATTCCGAAGCTGAAGCCATTTTGGAAAACAGGCTTGGAAAAAATGCATACGCCTCCCCATATCTCAGACTAACAAATCGTCCCTTCAGCAAGTTCCTCGCTGTCTGCACCATTCAGGACCACCTTCACCATGGGCCCCCTCCCAGCTCCTGGATGAAAGGTCCTCTATGCTTCCTATATGTACCCATGACCTCATCGTCCCTCCACAGCCCACTTGTTGTTAATGGACCTAGTCAAAAGCCAGGGCTGTTTGACGCCAATGTTCCTTATTTGACCATCTGTTGATCAAAGTGACCACACAGGCTCCGCCACCTTGGCCGGCACCTCCACAGCGGCACCGCTGTTTGCCCGCTTCTGTTGCTGGCCCCCTCCCCATGCCTCCTTCATCCTGCCTCCTCATCCTGGGAGCAGACACGGGAGCTGTTTGTCCAAGCATCATGTGAGAGCCATAAATCCCTGCCCTGTCCTTTGGCAGCTTCAGACGTCGGCCGGCCCCGGACCTCCTCTGCTTTCTTAAAGGTCACAAAATTTAATTAGAACCATTGCTAACTGTATATTCTCGTTGTCGGTAAGCCTTAAATAATAAAAATCAGACCAAATGAGACTAATCAAGGGAGATGGAAAATCGATGTCATATTTGTTCCAAGTAATTTCCTTTTAGAAGAGAAAAGCTCTTAGGGATGGTTTACGAATTTAAAAGATGTTTAAAGTTGCATCTAGACATTGGAACATCAAAGTCAGCCCCAAACGGAATTTCCTTGGATGCTTTCCTCCTCATTCCCGGAAAAGTCAGTGCCGCCTGGGATAAACGGCTAAAGTGGGTGACAGCCTGCTTCATGTCTGCCTTAAGTGCTTCTGGCTTTGCCAAAAATAAAATTATATATATATCAAAAATAATATCTTATATATAATATATGAAAAATGGATCCCTTAAGACAGGATCAAAGAGTAATAATATATGGGATTTTTTTTTCCCCCGCTTCCCTCAATGCTTTTTGAGTACTTAGTGCCAACTATGCACACTTAAAGGCAGGAAAACACTGAATAATAAGTATAAAACAAGCACATGCAAGCGTGTTAAAGAAGAGGGCTGCATGGCTGCCTCAGAGTCCTTTGGATGATGGCAGGCATGGTGAGACCTGGGCTATGTGGTGAGCTCCAGACCAGCTGAGGCTATAGGTATAGGAAGACCCTGTTTGAAACAAACAAACACACACACACACACACACACACACACACACACCCCACACACATATCAAAGCAGAATCTATTGGCCTGAAATATTCAAGGAACTAGTCAACATCTCAGATAACCCCCATTTCCATGGGGGGTTGGGGAGGCATGCCTTCACAATGCTCACTGATTTCCTCAACTCAGACAGGAGGGCTCACTACGTCATAGCATCTGATAACGAATATCCATCTAGTACCTGTGATGGCAGGCAGACCTCCCAGACAACAGTTACTAGCTATCTGTCAGTGAATACTTCCAAGATCACACACACACACACACACACACACACACACACACACACACCTGGCTAAAACTCAGCCCTTGGCCTCTCATCCCACAAAGTCTGGTCTGTGTGCTGAGCCTTTTGACTCTTTACACACAAGCTGACACTGGCTATATCTTTCCTTTGGCCCCCCAAATTTCTAGCAGGTGTGTCCAACCCTTTGACATTACCACACAACATTCTTTTCTGCAAAGTTCCAGACTGTGAAAATGAGTTCAAAAACAATATAGGAAAAAAAATTCTCATAATGTTTTAAGTATGTTTGATTTTGTGTTGGGCTGCATTCTGGGTTCTCCTCAGCGATCTGAGCCAACTGGACATGCCTGCAGGGCAAGGGACACCGAGGAGTTGCCGTGTGTCTCCTGCATGCTAGCTTCTCAGCCCTAATCAAAGAAATGAGACTGGAAGGCTGTTTGGGGTTAGGCTAATTGCCTGTTGTTCTGCTTCTCCAGCCCTTCCATCTCTGCCTGCTCACTGTTGGCCTCAAAGAGGCTGTAACGGCCTCCTCCTGAGTCAGTTGAAAACACACAATCTCTGGGGTATTGGAGAGAAAGCTTGCATGAAAGACACGTTGGATGTCTCAGTCGCCTGTGGGGCACATCGCCCCATGAGTGAGGGCTTCTTCCCTGGCCCATCTGCAGCTGAAGCAATCACTGTCAAGACAGGGCTGCAGTCTCCTAACAAGATTGAAATGATGGATGGTGTTGAGCTCTCATGCTGGACTCCTGTGTTTTGTTTCCCTTTGCTGTCTGTGTACTTCAGCAACAGGGTCTTCAGGCCCAGAGTGCTGATGGCAGTGGTGGAGGCTGCCGCTGGCACGCAGAGGGAACCCGCTGTTTCACTGCAGCAAAGGGCATGAGCTGAGCTTGCAGCTTCTGATTTCCGATTTTGCTCTCACAAAGCTGGAAATCAAACCCAGGGTTTCACACATGCTGGGTGAGCACTGTACCACTGAGCTGTAGCTCAGGTTCTAAGCTTTTTATTTCTTTGGGAGGGAGAAGTGGGGAGTCTGGTATGTGTGTGAGGTATGTGCATGTATAAGGTGTGTGTATGTAAAGGGTATGTGTGTGCTTAAGAGGTGTGTGTAGAAAGTATCTGTGTTTATAAGAAGTGTGTGTGTGTGCGTGTGGTGTTTCCCTCTCTGGGTCTCTACTTTTTCCTCTCTGTTTTCTGAGACAGGATCTTCCACTGAATCTGAAGCTTGCCCTTTTAGCTAGGCTGGCTGGCCTGCAAGATCCAGAGATGTGCAGGCCTCCACCTTCCTAACACTAGGGTTAAAAAAACATGAGCAGTCATGCCAGTGTTTAGATGGGTACTGAGGATTTGAACTCATATCTTCTTGATTTTATAACAAGCACACACTTATGTAGTGAGCCGTCTCCCTAGTCCAAGCTTTTGATTTCTAATAGGCCCGATGGACTAACCTGGTATATATGAGCCACTCACTCTTGCTTCCCGGCCATAACCCTTATGAATTCAATGGCAGATGTTTCCTAGGGTGTGGGCCTCCACTGGCCTCCAACACTGGACTTCTGGGGAGCCCTAGGGAGGTCCTCCCACTGCCCGCTTCCTGGTACTTCCTAGAAGGACCTTTCGTTCAAGGTTACCACCATCTCTTCTTTTTTTCTGTCAGGTTAGATAGGGGCTGGAGAGATGGCTCACTGATTAAAAGCACTGATTGCTCTTGAGCCGGGCGTGGTGGTGCTCGCCTTTAATCCTAGCACTTGGGAGGCAGGCAGATCTCTGTGAGTTCAAGGCCAGTCTGGTCTACAAAGTGGGTTCCAGGACAGCTGGGACTACAGGGAGACCCTGTCTCAAAAAAAAAAAAAAAAAAAAAAAAAAAGCACTGATTGCTCTTGCAAAGGACCCAGGTTCGAGTCCCAGCACCCACACGGTGGCTAACAACTGTCCATAACTTCAGTTCCCGGGGATCTGACGCCCTCTTCTGATTTCTGAGGGCCCTGTGGAACACAGGTGGATTAACACATGCAGGCAATACACGTATACATAGAAAATAAAATTAATGGATAAAATATTTTTTAAAAGATCGTGTGGACAGAACTAGAACCCAAGATCTGGCATCTATCTGGCCCCAGACAGAGCTGTGTTTGGAAAGAGGACTGTCCTCCAATTTGTTCTTCCACTGAAGGCAGCAGAACCATCCCACTGGGTAGTTATCAGCTTCCTTCCATGCTACAAACGATTCCTCTGGGCAAAGTAATTAGCTCACATAAAATCTGAAAAGGAAATTTATCAACGATTTAAAATAATCTGCTGTTTTCACATATGACCAACTCAGCCCAGCACGTAAGCTGGCAGGCATTTCTATCCCAGAGGGATTCTCTGAGAGACTTCACTGGTAGTGCCGTGGAAGACCAGCCCTATGGTTCACGAACTTGAATGTACTAAAATGGAATCTCTTCTCTTAAAAGCACCATAACTCAGTCTTGCCACTGATTCAGACAGTGTGTCTGCGAATGAGGAAGCTTAGGCCGTGTATCATGATCCGCATAGCAGAGGCCCGATGAAGCATCGTCTCTGCCGCTGGGGGCCAAGTGATGACATCGTTTGCTTCCCCTCGTTCAACTGGAGAAAAGAGAAAATCCAGTCCAATTTGAAAATAACAACTTTAGAAAGATATTGTATTTGCTGCAGATCTGATAAAAAATGGAGCGCCATACGCTCTGCGCCACTTGGCCCTTTGGGGAAGTCATGTTTTCTGAGAACTCTCAGATGGAAAAGCAGAAACGCCATTTAAAATAAATAACTGCCAGAGAGGCCCAATCCAAAAGAACACTTCTTAACTGAGGGAGGGGTGTTATTTTGTGAATGAGGAAGGGGCCTTTGTGCGACTTCCGTTGAGATTCAGAATTTCAACTCAAAGGCTAAGTCCAAATTTAAACCGCCTGAATGCATCAGACAAAAAGGCACCCCATTACACCTCAGTCCTGAGGGGGATAAATTCATTTCACTGTTGGCTCCTGGGGTGGTGGAGGGCTTAATGTCCCCATTTGAAGACCGGAGGAACAAGTCACTTCCTTGAGCCACGGTAGCTGTAAGAAGGCCTCTCCTGCACCGTCCTCTGGGCAGGCTTGCTGCCAGCCAGATCTCGGGCCTCCTGCAGGCTCTCCACAGAGTGGCAATTGCTCTGTGCTTTGCTTTGATTTCCTCCATCCTGGCAATTGAAGACAAACAGAAAGCTGTTTTCTCCTCCACCAGACAAAATGCTTTGGCCATTTTGTTGGTCTGAGGGCTTACCGTGTTCCCAGAAACTGCTCGACATCGGGTCCCAGGGGACCCTGTACCCAACAGCCACCCTGTAGCCCACCTTGGGGAACAGGAACCTGTTCTGTATAGTATAAGAGGTCACTGGTGAAGGCAAAGGGATGGTTGATCTTTCTCTGATGGAGAAAACAGGATGTGCGTTGTAAGGAAAGTCAAGGTGGCCACTGTGTTCATGAGAAGCCGGGCTGGGACCCCTGGGACATTGAGACTTGAGCCCTTCATTATGCTTGGTCTTTTGAACGCTGTGACTCCCCAGTCATATTTCATCTCCGAAGTCCACTGTAGGTAAACTCCATTTTTAAGCTTTCATCCCAAACCATAATGCCTTCAAGAACAGGCACTGAGTGGGAGAGTTTCCCCCCACTAGAGTTCACCAAGATAGTGGAAGGATTCAGTGGACAATAAAGTTGCCTGGGTTAGGGAGCTAGATACACATTAGCAGGTTTAGAGGCCTTCAGATTATGAGGACTTTCCTCATAATCAGTAGCTGGTAAACCCAAAAGCTGAAACTACAGGACTTGATTACTAGTCAACAGAATGGGGCCTGACTTGTGCCTTTGATCCTGGATGGAAACATTGAATTCTTCACCCTCCAGAAGGTCATTAGCAGACAGCTATCTACCAAGCCTTATAAGAGAACTAGTAAGATGGTTCTGCTGGTCAAAATGCTGTAAAAGCCTGAAGACCAGACGGGCGTGGTGGCACACGCCTTTAATCCTAGTACTTGGGAGGCAGAGGCAAGTAGATCTCTGTGAGTTCAAGGACAACCTAGTCTACACAATGAGTTTCAGGATAGCTGGAGCTATAGGGAGAACCTGTCGTAAAAAAAAAAAAAAAGCCTGAAGACAAGAGTTTGATTTCCTAGACCTAAAGGTAGAAGGAGTGAACACACTCCGCAAAGCAAGTTGTCCTCCTGTGGCCTTCACATGCACATCTACCCCCCCCACACATCAGATACACATACAATAATAATTATAAATTTTTTTTTTAACCTGGGGCTGTAGAAATAGCTCAGTGGTTAAGAGCACTGGCTGCTCTTGCAAAGGACCAGAGTTCAGTTCCCAGCATTCACGTCAGAAGGCTTACGACCATCTGTAACTTCAGCTCCAGAGGATCTGACACGCTTATCTGGCCTCTGTCGCCACCCACACCTGCGTGGAACATCCAGACTGCTATCTCACTAGAGGCTTTCTGATAAAGAAAATAGACACACCACAGTCATTTCACTCCAAATGGTTCAGTCGTCAATCACCTGGGCAGGAAGATGACTGCTGGGAAAGCTATCTGTTCTAGGGACTTACAGTGGACAAAAGCTTTCTAGATACGTAGGCCAGCCTGGTGGTCCCTCTGGCTACTGGCCACACCCTCCTCTTGAGAACATTCCACGTTGCTCTGTAATAAACTCTGCTGTATTTTGCATTGTGCTCTCTGTGCCTCTTCTGACTTCATTCAATGGAGAAACCAAAAGGAGATCTTAATCCATCTGCAGCCCCAAGCCTTCCAGGGAGCCATGGGGGGCAGGGGCACATGGCAGTAAGGTGTGTGTGTGTGTGTGTGTGTGTGTGTGTGTTGTAACAGCCTGAGGGTGCACATGGCCTTGGCTGAATAGACCAGAAGGTAGTTCCCTTAGCAAGGGATAGCTTGACCACTGAGAGATTCAGACTGTGGAAGGCATGTGGGGTGGGGGTGGCTGACACAGACAGCCCAGCCAGAGCTGTCAAAAGCTCAGGGCATCACCTCCTCCTCTAAGAGCTATATCAGGTGATGGTTCATCCCAGGAGAAACTCATGTCATCATCACACTCAAGAGTTCTGCCTTTGTTCTCTGAGTTAGAAGAATCAGCCTGCAATCTCTGCCCCCTCCATCCACTGATTGACCCACATTTCCAGCTCGTTAGCACGCCACATTTCAAACACAGGCATCTTCCTGGACTTGCTTCCAGCTCTTCCTCCTGGTGAAATTCAAAAACAAGAGAAGGGGGGAAAAGGGGGGGGGTGCTGGATAGCTTTAGTGTCAACTTGACACACCTGGGTTGAGGGAGCCTCAACTGGGGAATTGGCTCCATTGGATTGGCCTGTGGCCACATCTGTGGAGTATTGTCTTGATGGTCGAGCAGTATGGGGAGGGCCCAGCCCATAGTGAGTGGTGCCACCCTGGGAAGGTTGTTGTGTATGGTATAAGAAGGCAGGCTGGGCATGAGCCAGGGGAGCAAGCCAGTGAATAGCATTCCTCCATGGCCTGTGCTTCAGCTCCTGCCTCCAGGTTCCTGCCCTGAGTTCCTGCCTTGGGCTCCCTGAGTGCTGAACTGTGACCCAGGAGATATAAGCTGAATAAACCCTTTCCTCCCCAAGTTGGTGTCATTCAGAGTGTTTTGTCACAGCAATGGAAGACAAACTAGAATGGGGGTATCAAAGAAAAGATGGTGGGGAAATGGTAGATACTTAGGAAGTGATATAGAGGCTCCGTGGGTAACTTGCAAGCAAGAAGACAAGAAGAACTAAGTTCAAGCCCCAGCAACCATGTACAGAATTGTTTTAAGAAGCTGGGCATGGTGGCAGGCACTTGTAACTCCAGTGCTGGACAGGGGCTTCTCTGGGGCTCCTAGGTCAACCAGCCCTACCTTACTTAGTGAGTTACAGTCAAGTAAAAGACCCTGTCAGAAAGAGGTTGGAATGCTGGGCATGGTGGCACACACCTTTAATTCCAGCACCAGGGAGGCAGAGGCAAGTAGTGCAACTCTGTGGGACTGAGGCCAGCCTGGTCTATATAGTGAGTTCTAGGCCAGGCGGTTCCTGAGTTTGTCCTCTCCCTCTGCCCTTCATGCATTCCCCACCTACACAAGAGAAGAAAAGTCAACTAGCTATTTGGTGGTGAACTCATGGGGCTCTGACACCTCTCTTTCAAGGCCCCAGTGCCCATTCTTAGGGATCGCTCTGACAACTGCATGTCCAGGTAGAGACATCATCCATCAATCAGTTGTCCTAACACAGGTAACCCTTTTGTGTATTCTCTCAGTGAAATGCCATTATCAGTTTTGCACCAAGATGAATTGCGTACATTGTTAACAAAACAGGTCTGGCTTGCTGCTTAAAGGAATCCTTTTCTCTCCAAGACCATGCACCTCTGGAGCATTTCTGAGGCCAAGCCGACTCTACTGATGGAGGACAGAACACTCCACGAGCCATAGAACGTGTGGCTGTGGATTCACACCGTCAGCCTGAAGCCTGGCTGGTCTGGCCAGGCCCTCAGGTAAGAAGCTGTTGAGTTTGAGGGGACACAATTGAATCAGCAGCATCTTTGAATTCTGGAATATTGGTCTGCCCTATCGAAATGGATGGCGTAATTCCCTTGAAATTGAATCTGTCCTTTGGCAGAGTGCTAACATGCACCATGAGGCCCAGCTCCAGAGAGCCACTCCTATCAATTAAAGAAAACAGCCCAGAGCTGCTCCATGATCAGTTTAGTATCAGCTGAAGAATTTGTCACTGGAAGGGCTGTCAGGCAGGCGGGTGAGGCAGACATTTAAACAAGGATGAGAGCTTAACTGGGGTGAGGGCGGGGCCATGCAGAGGGTTCCTGAGCCCCTGGCTCATGACAGGGTTGGGATGAGCTGAATGGTAAATTCCATGAAGAACTCGCCAACGTCATCTTTGACCTTGACACTATTCAGTCCCTCTCTGCAGTGAGGCTGATGCCACCAACCCAAAAACCTTTGGTATTCTTGCTCTGTGTGTATACAAGTCTGCTATTATTGAAGTTCCCTGGAAGTAAAAAAATAAATCAAATAAATAAATAAATAAAAGCTATACCTGTGCCAAACTTTCTACAAGGCTGATTCACTGATTAGAACTTCTGAGATTAGTCAGGCTTGATGCTACATATATTTAGTCCT
This sequence comes from Rhizomys pruinosus, assembly GCA_009823505.1. Classification (NCBI taxonomy): domain Eukaryota; kingdom Metazoa; phylum Chordata; class Mammalia; order Rodentia; family Spalacidae; genus Rhizomys; species Rhizomys pruinosus. The sequence goes on along the minus strand of VZQC01006319.1, from coordinate 1,761,914 downwards.
GGCACTTGGGAGGCAGGTGGATGTAGGGCTACCTAGGGTTGCCCAGTCTCAAAATAGAAGAACTTCTGTGTCTGTAGAGAGCTTCGACATCACAGGCTGGGAAGGAAATGATCTTGTTATGTTATCATCTAAATAGGCATGTACTGTGACTATTAGGTAAATCCTTTGGGGATATACAAACAGACCCCTAGCTTCCACCCACCTAAAGCTCAGAATATTACCGGATAGCAAGTGAATTCTTCAGCAGATTTTCCGCTTTGCTAAAACCTACCTAGCTAGAGCTCCTACCAACATGTCTGAAAAGTACTTTGATTTATGAGTTTCTTTGTTCTGTCACTATAAAACCTTATGAAATTGTTACCATGTTGGAACACAGAATTTGAAGATAACCTGAATCTATGTTCTGAGGCCATGGTCACTTGTTTTCGGCTCCAAAATAAATTATCTCTTATTCCCTTTGAAGCTAGAGCTGTGGTTTTTATGTTGACACCACCTACGTTGAGTCAAAACCCTACACAATCAGAGGCCTGGAGAGAGACAGAACTGAGCTTCAAACTCAGAAGGGAGCAGTGTCAGGGGGGAGGACATTAAGAAGGCTGGGAGGCAGCCCTGCTCTGCTCCGGGATAGGTGAGCACCCCCCCGTGCAGATGATCCACTTTGAACCTCAGCTCTTTATCAAAGAGAAGGTTGTGATCGGGTAGACTGAGGATTTTGTGATCCTTTGATTAAAGGTTTCCTATCATCAATCTGAGCCCTTGAGCTCTGCTGGCTTTACCCATAGGCCTCCTGCTGCCTATGGGCGTAGAGGTTGATGACGTGTGAGAGGTGGTAATAGCTCAGGAAGATGTGTCACTAGATTAGCAGAAAGGACCTTCCTTCTCCTGCAGTTGGTCAGCCTTATCTTCAGGGATGGCTTCAAGGAACAGAGAAACAGGAGTCTCTCACTGTGCCTGGCGTGTGTGGGCCCTATGGATGGGACAAGCCAGCCCTGGACAAATGCTACCATACTTCCTGGATGCTTTTTCTTCCTATCCCTCCCTACTTCCTGCCCAAATGGCCTGTGTTTGGGGGAGCTCTATGTGGGGATCCCTCTCTATAACCTTAGTCTGTTCCTGCAGCTTCCTAGACTGACTCATACCTAGTCCAGCTTGGCCTGCCCTTTTGGGTAAATAGTGACGGTTTACTGCAGTCAGGGGCAGGTAATCCACAGGCTCAAGGCCTATCCGTCTCAGCCCCTCAACTGAGATGTACAGATACCTGCTTGCCTCAGCCACGCTGCTGAACCAGGACCTGGGGCTTATCTGGAGTACTGAAAGATGCATCCTCACGTAGTTTCCTGACAGACTGAGAGCCTAAGATGTCACTCAGAGGCAAGAGAGAAAAGAAATACATTTCCCTCTTTCCTTTGTTTATAAAAAGAAGGCAGCCCCGGCAGCAGCCAGGCAGAACACAGGGTGCCTCCCTCTCCAAGCAGGCACAATCCTGGCCATTAGCTGACCAGTGGCTGGGGCTTTGCAGGCTCTGGGAGGCACTTTTGTTGTGGACTGTGAAATCCCAGAGCCCAGGGGTCACTGCTTAGAGGGCCCACTGTCCTTGGCTTGACTGCCTTCCCCAAGCAGAGCTTGCTTAGAGGTTGATATTATTTCCTCTTTCTTTCCTTGGTCCTTAGGACTTTCTGGGGAGAGGGAGTAGGTATCTCTCAAGTTGTCCAGGCTGCTCTCAAGGCCCTTCAGAGAAGAGTCCCACAGGACAATCAAATGCAGCAGAACTTTGATTGGATTGTGATTTAAAAAATAATAATACTACTAATAGCCACAATCAACAATTTTGGAATAACTGGGGACATTGGGGTGGGTACCTGGCCCTTGATGGTACTATGGAATTTGAGTTAGTTTTCTTTTTCTTTTCCTGTGTGTGTGTGTGTGTGTGTGTGTGTGTGTGTACATGCATGCCGTGGTACATGTGTGGAGGTCAGAAGACAACCTTGGGTGTTCTTCTAACTTGTTTGCGGTAGAGTCTCTTGTTGTTTATGGCTGTGTATAACAGGCTAGTTGTCCCATCAGCTTCCATTTTGCCATAGGAGGGCCGGGAATACAGACATGCTACTGCGTCCAATACCTGCGTCCTAAGGATCCAAACTCTGGTCCCTGTAATTCCACAGCAAGTACTTTACCCACTGGACTATCTCTTCAGCCCTGAGATTAATTTTAGGGTTGTCCTAGTGGTGCTGTGGTTGGGGGGAAATTCTTGACAGTGGCATTTTCATCTCAGAGGATTTGATACAGATATACACATACAGAGATAGAGAGAGCAGAGGTCACCGGGATGGGCACTGAACTGATGATCCCTCCTTCACCCCACCACCTGTGTTCTTGAGCTTTTGGGTAATATAGTTGTGAACTATCAACTGTCCTTGGGCCCCTGTGCATGATGGGCTATAGGAAGTCTTGGAGTGCATACCTAACAGACACCCCTTTATTATGCTGCAATTACCAGAAGAGTGGACAGGCCAAGGATGGGAGGCAAGAGCCATCTCATCTCCATATGTACACACACTGACCCACTGCCCTCTTCATCTCCAAGGCCTGCCCCCAGTAGGCTTCACCAACCACCGTCACTTTTCATTTCTCTCCTGGGTTGTCCTCAAGCCTGCTGGTCAGACACAGACAGGGGCAGCATTCAGCTGTTCAGCCAGAGAAGGAAATGCATGCATCCCCCACAAACACAAAGCACTTTTACTAGGAGACCATGAAAGAATGTTCCGTGTTGACAAGGACTGAGCGGCTACATCTGAGCCCAGAGCCCAGAGCCCGCCACTGCCTTTGTCTCTCACTCAGTATTTCAACTACAAAGTCACTCTGTCCTCCCGGAAGCCTTTTCTGCTCCTCCTGAGCTACATTTTTCACAAAATAAGACCTATTGGCCATGAGGAGGATGAAGTTCTAAGATGTATTGCCCAAAGGACACTGGTTTCTCTGCCCATGGAGATGCAGTAAAATGAATGGATGACACGAATGTTGCCGTTACAGTAAAAGCTAGTTCATCTGACAGGCAATCACTCAGAAGTCTCAGGCTAGCGAGGGCTGCTATTCTGAACGATGGTCTGGGGTTGTGGAACCTCCAGTGGATGACTCCGTTATGCTGAGGAGAGTTTCACACAGTAGGCCCTGCAGACCGGATGGAGAACTCAGCACCAGCACCTGGAGATCCGTCTCTCCTCTCCTAGACCAAACAGGCTTGCTGAGCTGATCTCTTTGTCTACTATGAGGAGATGTTCCATCTTACCAACCCAAAATAGCAGGGGACTAAGGATAACCAAGTAATTTCTTGAACCCCCACCCCTAGTTTCAGATCTCTGTATTTGACAGTCTCCAAACTGCTCGATTAACTCACTTGGCTGTACGGGACTCTAATACAACTGCCTTTGGAATACACCGGTGATAGGGCAGGTTCTGCCTCAGGGAATGAATGTCAGGTCACCGGCACAATGTCTAGGTGATGTGCTGGTTTGTAAAGCATTTTCTCCTTGGGATTTCCTTCCTTTCACCTCTTGAGTCCCCATAAACTCAATACTCCCCACATCAAAACCTGCTCCAGAAAGCATAAACCACATGTCACAGGTCTGTGACATGCGGAAGACTGCCTCATATGTTACCACCTTTGGTAGACATATGCTCAAGAAAGTCCTTTCAAGGTGCCTGATGGTTTGGCACTTCCTGTCTGTAGGGTATTAAGACAGGCAAAAGCATAGAACAGCCTTGAAAGAGGGACTGTCTCATAGCCAAAGGATTCTCCATCGCAGTACCAGCACCTGACAGAGAATTTCATGGGATTCAAGAGACAGTGGCTTCTCAGCTGCACGGTGCTCAGAAGCCACTGAGTGTGTAGCTCCCAACGCATCTCTACAAGAAAAAGCACAAAACAGAAATGATGCCGAGGTATAAGTACTCACCAGGGGCACATGGACCTGGAAGATTAAAGAAGTAACAAGAAGCAAAGCAAGGCTCAGACACATGTCCCATCTTAGAGAGAAACATGTGAAAGAGGAAGAGAGATTTTACAGGCAGAGCGACACCCAGAGACTCATGAGGATGTTGAGGGTAAACCTTGAACATCAGGGTTAGTGAGCCTTGACTTGTGTGTGGCCCAGATCCCTCTGTTATGGGAACAGTTCTTTAATTTTAGACCATAGTGTCAGAGAGGATGGGGACAGAGACCCAGCCCCACACAGTGCCTCTCACTGAGCCGGGTAGCTCCCTTAATCTTGGAGGTGACATGGCTCAAATAAAAGAAGATTCTTGACTTCCACACAGAAAGGAATTTCAGGATTAGCCAGCATTAAGCACAGCTGAGTTTTAGTAGAGATATTTTAATATAGAATTTAAGCATAAGAATTAAGAGTAAGGGAAGAACCAGGGAAGTAAGCCATCCTTACAAGAAGCTAGAGTGTGTGGGGGCTTCTCTGAAGAAACCTCTCTGCACTGTCAGATGTAGGGTTTAGGTGGGTTCGAAGCTGTTATCTCCAAAGAACCTAAACGACATCACCGGGTGGTTCCTGAGCTGCACCCGACAGGCCGGCAACTAATGAGGGAGAAGTTTTGATTGCAGGGATGCTGGGAGCTCATCCTCACAGTAAACAAAGTTAACAGTCTGATTCGAGTCCTAGAAATGTCTGTGGAGCAAGTGAGGCCCCGCCTAAGGCCCTGTGCATTCAGGCCTTAAGCCCCCTCCTTCCCCCACATCCCTGTCACCTTCCTTGCCCTCTATCCTGCCTCCTTCTCCAGGCAACCCGTGTTGTGTTTTGTTCCTTATGTTTTCCTTTTCCTGTGACATCACATCAGTGATATTATCTAGTGTGTCTACTACTGCATGCATTCATAGCTCATGACTTTTTATTGCTGAGTAATATTCCACAAATATACAGATATACAAATATATAGTTTGGCTGCCATTAGTGTTCAAGTTCAGGTTTTGTGTGGAACTGAGCTTCCCTTTTATTTGGGTAAATGAATAGGAAAGGAATGGTTAGTCTTATGACAAGAAACTACTGCCAAACCCTGCTTCAAAGAAATTTTATTGATTTGCATTCCTATCAGCAATAAATGGAATTCATTTTGCTTGGCATTCTTTCCAGAACTTGATATTATCAGGGGTTTAGGGTGTTGTATTTTAATTTTAGCCATTCTCAGAAGTGTACATCCTGGCTGGAGAAATGACTCTTCAGGTAAAGGTGTTTATCACCTGACAGCCTGAGTTTGAATCCCAGAACCCATAGTGAACAGAGGGAACCGGCTCCTCTCATTACTGGATGTGGTTTGTACACACATCACGCGCACGGGCGCACGCGCACGCAGGCACACACACACACACACACACACACACACACACTTTCACACAGAATAGTAAATAAAATTAAAATATGTAAGTAAAAGAAACACTGTGAATTGTACCTCCCTAAGGACTATTTAAAGAGGTTTTCAAACAATGCTTCTTACCTTATAGTCTTTTTTATTGCCTGTTAAATCTTTTGGCTAATTTTAAAAACTAAGTTGTTTTTACTGAGCTTTAAAATATCTGGTCTTTATTTTTGTTTTGTTTTGGTCTTAGTCTTTCGTAAGGTCTCACTCTGTAGACCCAGCTGATTCTAAACTTGAAATCCTCCTGCCTCCGCCTTCTTAATGCTGGGAACACAGGCTGGCATTGGACGCATTCTGGACAAGAGTCCTTCAAGAGACGTGTAGTGTCTTATCTGTGGTTTACCTCTCCTTGAGCTCAGTAGTGTCTTTTGAAGGTCAGAAGCTTTTTGCTGTTGTTTGTTTTCTATAAAATTGACTTTATCGACTTTTTCTCTTTAAGAGAACTTTCTCCAATTCAAGGTGACAGTTTTTCCTTTTCTTTTTCCAGACAAGGTCTCTCATGTAGCCCAGGCTGGCTTGAGTTCAGTATGAATCTCAAAGGTGACTTTGAACTTCTGATTCTCCAGCCTCTCCCTTCTAAGTGCTGGGATTAAAGGCATGACCAACCATACCCAACCTTTTTCCTATTTCTTAAGAATCATTTATAAACAGGGTCTTTTTCTTTTCTTTTCTTTTTGTATTTTCAAGACAGAGTCTCCCTTTAAGTCAGAGCTGGCCTGGAGCTCACTCTGTAGACCTGCCTCCTGAGTGCTAGGATTAAAGGCGTGCGTCACCACGCCTGACCTATAAATGGGCTCTTAAGCCTGTGTCACAATTCATTGCCAGTTCCTTGTAAATGACTTTGGGACCCAGGTTTTGTGTTTAGGAGTTTCTTTGGGGCCACTGCATTCTTAATTCTGCCCTGAAGATCCAGGGGGTCTCTTCTTTCACCAATATACCACCTTCCTGGACACTGACCTCTACAGAAGGTCTCTGAATCAGGCAGTGTCAGTCTTCCATCTGTACTGTGTAAAATCACCTCGAATCTTTGTGGTTCTTCCCTTTTCTGTATAAATTCAATCTCCAAAACAATAGGATGATACTTGGGAACTTAAAATGCCACCAGGCACCTGAGAAGTCCTCTGTAACTGTCTCTGAATGTCAGATGTGCAGCCAAGTAGAGGCCCTCCATTCATACTGGATTTGGGGGCTTGATTTCAGAAAGCTGGGGGTAATAAATGATGGCTTTGGAAAAGTATTTGGCACCTTATTAAAACACTGGGTGTGGAGTCAACCTAGTAACCAGAAAATTCCATTTTCAGATAGTTATGCAAAAAAAGACATATGTCCATAGAAATCCTGGGCCAAAAATTCATGGAAGCGTTACTGTTAATAGCTCAAAGCCCCACAGCCAATATCATCCTAAATGGGGAAATGACAGAAACATTCCCTTTAAAGGTAGGAACTCGGCAAGGCTGCCCCCTGTCACCACTCCTCTTCAATACAGTGCTTGAAACACTTGCTACAGCAATAAGGCAAGAAAAGGAAATTAAAGGAGTATTAATTGGAAAAGAGGAAGTCAACCTATCCCTATTTGCTGATGATATGATTGTTTACTTAAGGGATGTTAAAAACTCCACCAGAAAACTCCTAGAAATGATTAACAGCCTCAGCAAAGTGGCAGGATACAAAATTAACCTAAAAAAAACCAATGGCCTTTCTTTACACCAAGAACAAGCAACTGGAGAAAGAATTCAAAGAGACCTTCCCACTCACAATAGCCTCAAAAACAATAAAATACCTAGGAACAAACCTAACCAAAGACACCAAAGATCTCTACAACAAAAATTTTAAACCTTTAAAGAAAGAAATTGAAGAAGACATCAGAAGATGGAAAAACCTCCCATGCTCATGGATTGGGAAAATTAACATTGTAAAAATGTCCATTTTACCAAAACTCTTGTATAGATTTAATGCAATCCCAATCAAAATCCCCAAGAGTTTCTTCACAGGCTTGGAAACAAAAGTTCTTAAATTCATTTGGAGAAACAAAAGACCCCGAATAGCCAAATCAATCCTGAGTGAAAAGAGCTACACAGGAGGGATCTCTATACCAGATTTTAAACTATACTACAGGGCTATAGTCATAAAAACAGCCTGGTACTGGCACAAAAACAGACCTGTTGACCAATGGAACAAAACCGAAGATCCAAATCTGAGCACATACAATTTCAGCCATCTCATATTTGACAAGGGGGCCAAGAAACCACAATGGAGAAAAGACAGCATCTTCAGCAAGTGGTGTTGGCAAAACTGGATCACCACTTGTAGAAGAATGAAATTAAACCCCTACCTCTCACCCTGTACAAAAGTCAACTCCAGATGGATTAAAGACCTCAACGTGAAACCCCAAACTCTGAAGGTGATAGAAGAAAAAGTTGGCAGCAGACTACAAGACATAGGCGTAGGAAAAGACTTCCTAAATCAGACAGCAGCTGCACAAGAATTAAGGTCGACAATTGACAAATGGGACCTCATCAAACTCAAAAGCTTCTGTACATCAAAAGAAACAATCAAGGAAGTGAAGAGAAATCCCACAGAGTGGGAGGAAACCTTCACTGCAGATACATCTGACAAAGCATTGATTTCCAGAATATATAAACTACTCAAAAAACAAAGAAAAAAGAAAACAAATGACCCGCTCAATAGATGGAGCAAAGAACTGAACAGAGACTTCACAAGCGAGGAATTAGAGATGTCTGAGAAACACCTCAAGAACTGCTCAACATCACTAATCATTAAGGAAATGCAAATGAAAACCACTTTAAGATATCATCTTACTCCAATAAGACTGGCTAGGATCAAGAAAACAAATGATACCAAGTGCTGGAGAGGTTGTGGGGAAAGGGGAACACTCATCCACTGCTGGTGGGAATGTAAACTCGTACAGCCACTATGGAAAGCAGTGTGGAGAACCCTTGGAAGACTTGGAATGAACTTGCCACCCGACCCAGCCATACCACTCCTGGGCATGTACCCTCAAGACTTACGCCACCACAGAGATACATGCACGGCCATGTTTATTTCAGCTCTCTTCACAATAGCAAAGAGCTGGAACCAACCTAAATGCCCCTCAACTGATGAGTGGATGGAGAAAATGTGGTACATCTACACAATGGAGTTCTATGCAGCAGTAAAGAAAGATGACATCATGAGCTTTGCAGGAAAATGGCTGGAGCTAGAGAACATCATGCTGAGTGAAGTAACACAGTCCCAGAAAAACAAATGATGAATGGCATCCCTCATCTGTGGATGCTAGTGCCAATTACCTAGTTGTAAGTATTTCTTGTGCATGGCCCCTTGAGCTTTTGTCCAAAGCAGCTGGGAGTGATGCATATTGGAAACAACAACAACAACAGAAAGGACTGCATCGAAGAACTGACTGAAACAGTGAACTTCTGCTCAAAACAGTCAACTTCCTCATGGAGAATATTGAGAAAGACTGAGAAAGAGATGAAAATCATATTTGGCAGAATGCATGAGCTCTGGTGGGGTTGGAGAATACGGGGGGAGACAGGTCTAGACTTGATAAAAAAAAATAAAAATAAATAAAAAAAGAAAAAAAATAGCTCAAAGCTAGGAACACAGGGCTGGAGAGATGGCTTACCAGGTAAAAGCCTGGATCTTTGTGAGTTCAAGGCCAGCCTGGTCTACAGAGTGAGTTCCAGGACAGCTGGGGTTACAGGGACATCCTGTCTCAAAAAGATTAAAAAAAAAAAAAGACGTGAATGTTTCCAGCTAGAGAGATAGCAGAGTGCTTTCCACAGTAGACCTGAGGTCTAACTAACCCCAGCGCCTGCCAGAGAAGCCAAGTGCAAGAGCAAGCACCTCATCCCAGGGTGTAGCCAAATCAGTGAGCTTCAGGTTCAATGAGAGAGTCTAATCTCAAAAAATGAGGTGGAACAAAGTCAAGGAAGCTACCCAGTGCCAACCTCAGCCCCCACACACATGTGTCCACATCATGAATGAGTACAAACACAGACACGAAGATCTGAATATTTCACTGGGTGTGTTACACTTCGGCCCCCAAATACTTCAGAAATTAAAAAAAGAAAACCGTGGCCTGGAGAGGTGGCTCAGTGGTTCAGAACACTTGCCGCTCTTCCAGAGGACCCAAGTCCAAGTTCAGTTCCTAGCACCCACATCAGACAGTTCACAACCACCTGCAATTCCAACTCCAGGAGATCTGATCTTCATGGGCACCTGTGTACTCATAGTGCAGGCATGTGTGCCCATCACACACACACACACACACACACACACACACACACATGCATGCACGCGCTCACGAGCACACACACAGGAGCGCACAAATAAAAAAAAATTTTTTAGGTTTTGTTTTGTTGTTTTGTTTTCAGATAGAGACTCCCTTTAGCCCCAGCTGGCCTGGAACTTGCTAAGACTGGCCTCCAACTCACAGAGATCCATCTGCCTTTACTTCCCAAGTACTGGGATTAAAGGTGTGTGGCAGTGTGCCCATCCTAATAGCTTTTTCTTTGAATTAAAAATCGCAATCATTTCTCCTGCAAAGGGAGAAGGAGCCAGGGATACACTGAAAGGGAGCAAAGACCACCCACCAGAGATACCTGGGACTAGGAATCTTGGTTCTTCCTGGCAGTAAATAGAGGTGGGGACAGAGCTGAGCCCGGCAGGATCTCCAGCCTTAGCTCTCTGCAATGGTCTGTTCTCATCTCCAGATACTGCAGGAAAGCCAAACCAAGAAGCAGGAAGTCAGCTGAATGACCCTGGAAGGATTGTGGCTCTGGGCCATGACTATCCCAGTCTCTAGTTAGTAACCTCAGGTAGAGCCAAGGCCTGGGGGACACACACAGAGGACCCCTGGGATGACAGAGGCTGTTTGCCCAGGGGCGTCTCCCATCTGCTTGGCATCTCCCTTGACACCATGTCCCCCATGGAGGTGTGCAAAGATATAGTATGAGTTTCCAGAAGATCTCAGAGTGAGCAGTGCCTCCTGGACCCTCTCCCTGTTCCAAGAGGCATCTTGGTTGAGGTGCTCCACCTTTTGCCCACTGTGGTTGCATGGAATCTAAATTCAAGGAAGCAGAGGAAGTGTGGTCTCTCCTCTGCTTGGTGTCCAGGCTCATTCCTGAGCTCAGGCAATGGTTTGGGCCCATCAGCATTTAAAAGACAAATGAATGAAAACTGGTTCTATATGCAACAGACTTCAGGGAAACCGTGAGAAGAGGTTAAAGGTGACTAACGCCACCCCATCCCCCACGTCCCTCTCTTCAAGTTACTCGGCCTGATTTGAGGGGATGGGTATTTTCTGACTATGAGTGAAGGATGAACTCCTAAAAGAACGTGAAAGGGTGGGCGGGGAGGTGGCTCAGTCAGCACAGTGCTTGACATAAGAGCATGAAGAACTGAGTTCAGATCTGCAGCACCCATGTTAAAAGCCAAGATAAAAAGCTGAGCCCGGCTCCTGCTTGTAAATCTCAGCACTGGAGACGCAGAAACAGGAGGGTCTCTGGGGCTCGGGGCTCGATGCCCAGTGAGTCACTGAGCTCCAGGTCTGGTGACAGACCCTGTCTCAAAAGATAAGATGCAGAGCAGTTGGGGAAGACACTGAAAGTCGACCTCTGGCTTCAACTCGCATGCATATGTTGTACACGCACATGTACTTGCTTACACACACACACACACACACACACACACACACAGAGACTACGTTTAGATGGGTAAGCTCTGATTCCCAAATCCAAATCCAGAAGCACTTCATTTTGGAAGAAGACATTCGAAAATCTTATTTGCAAATCACCCATCCTCTTTTATTTAGTATCTTACTAAATCTCGGGATTTTAAATCATCTATTGAAAGTCCTACCCACACACCCCCTCACCCCATCAGAATAATGCTTAGGAATTAAAATTCTCTCCGACGCAAGCACTTTTTAATTAGACAGAGACCTTGGAACCTGGTCACTATATTTCTTCTCTGAACTCGTCTGGCTGATTAGAAGGAAGACGAAATGGAGGAATGTCCGAGGGAGGGTTGGCAGGGAAGGAGAGCTGAAATGGCACTTGGACTGCCCTGAGCTCTCACTGTCAGGCCAGTCCAAGTCTCCTGAAGTGGAGAGGCACTCAGACACCCGCAGTACTCACCAAATAACAAATTGGCATGCACTTCTTGGCAAAGTTGGGGAGACACAACAGCTTAGTGAGACTTGAAAACCACTCTGTCCTTGAGGTTTTCTGTGGGTAATCTATAAAGGAAGAAGCCATTTTCTCTTTGTCTTCATTATTTTTCTAAAGATCATTGGGTCTGTGTTCTATTAATGCTTCTTCCAAATTATATGGAGTGACTAACAGGTTTGTTATGATTTCAAGGTCAAGGGAAGGACGTTTTGTTTGTTTCAAAGATGAGAGGATTAGCCGGGCATGGTGGCACACACCTTTAATCCTAGCACTTGGGAGGCAGAGGCGGGCAGATCTCTGTGAATTCAAGGCCAGCCTGGACTACAGAGTGAGTTCCAGGCCAGCTGGGGCTACAGGGAAACCCTGTCTCAAAAAGACCAAAAAATAAAAAATAAATAAAAAATAAATAAAGATGAGATGATGATCAGAACTGTTTGAGAAAACACAACTGTATTGTCTGCGCAGCTACTACCTGTCTGCCTGAAGTTGTTCAGGATGCTTAGTGGTGACAACCACATGGTCTACATTTAATCCTGGGGATTGGTTAGGTGTGATCTGCCGGTGGAAAGCCCAGGTGAGGCTCTGCACAGTGGGAGGTGACAGCTGAGGACTGCATAAGGCCATCAGACAAGAGAAGCCATGTGCAATGAGAGAGAGAGAGAGAGAGAGAGAGAGAGAGAGAGAGAGAGAGAAGGAAAAGAAGAGAAAAGATGAAAGAGGGAAGAGGAAAAGGAGAGGAGAGGAGATGGGAGAAGGGGGCTGAAAGAGAGGGAGAAGGGGATGGAGAGAAAGGGAGAGGAAAGGCAGGAGAAGATGAGTGGGTCTGAGAGCCTGAGAAGACAAGAAGAGGGGATGGCCGAAGGGGAGAAAGGAGGGAAAAGAGGGAAGTGGAAGGATGAAAGTCCAGCAAACAGTGTGAAGAAGACAGGAGGATGTGCAGGGAGCCCACTGCCTGTCTGTGCTGTCCTGGGACAGCCTGAGAGTAGGAGAGAGCTTTAGGTTTGACCTGGGGTAAGACTTTTTTTTTTTTTTTTTTTTTTTTGAGACAGGGTCTCCCTGTAGCCCCAGCTGTCCTGGAACTCGATCTGTAGACCAGGCTGGCCTTGAACTCACAAAGATCCACCTGCCTCTGCCTCCCAAGTGCTAGGATTAAAGGCATGTGCCACCACCCGGCTGGGGTAAGACTTTTTTTTTTTTATGTGTATGAATGTACTGTCTGCATGCAGGTTTGTGCACCCGTGACGTGCAATGCCGTGGAGGTCAGAAGAAGATCTGGGATTTCCCTGGAACTGGAGTCAAAGACGGTACTTAGCCGCCATGTGGGTGCTGGGGATCGAACCCGGGTCCTCTGCAAGAGCAGTCAGCGCTCTTAACTGCTAGGCCATCTCTCCAGCCCTGGGGTAAGACTTTTTAATCTTTGTTTGCCAAGTGAGAGACTCAATGAAAGACAGTCAAAAGCCAACGGCCTATGCCACCAACAGCTCAGCTCTAAGCTAACAAAACAGCAGCGCCAGCCTGCTGTGCCGTGGGTGCATCCACAGGCCCTCTTCAACCTCGCTGTCTTCATCTGTACAAAGGGAATGTTGGGGACTGGCTGCTTTAGCCAGGTGGGATCGCTCTACCCAGTGAGGCAGGACTGGGCACTGGATGCACCTGGGTGCGAATCATTCTGTTCTTTTCTTCTTTATTTATATTTTAGGGTGGAGTTGGACCAACTCTTTTCTCAGGCCAGCCTGGTTGGCTGCATGGGTTTGATTGACTCTGTTTTTGGACTGTGTCAAGAGTGATCAGTTGTCCCCTGGAATAAGGTACCCTAGGTGTAGTAATTCTCCCATACAAAGACACTGAAGTGGTCTGGGCTCAGCTGGTAAAGTGCTAACCTCACAAATATGAGGACCAGAGTTCAGATCTCCAGAGCCCACATAGATGCTGGGCAAGTGTGTTAGCTTACCTGTAATCCCAGCACTGAGGAGGCAGAGATAGCAGATCCTGGGAGCAAGCTGACTGAGTCTGTGGGCTCCTGGTTCAAGTGAGAGAGCTTGCTTCAATATATATGGTAGAGAGCATTCCAGTAAGACACACTATGCCAACTACTGGCCTCCACACGCATACGCATATATGTCCACCTATGTACTTATGAACATACATATATGCATTTACATAAGCAGAAAAACAAAGAAGAAAGGAAAGGAAGGGAGGAAGGAAAGGAAGGAAGGAAGGAAGGAAGGAAGGAAGGAAGGAAGGAAGGAAGGAAGGAAAAAGAAAGAGGAAACCCAAACCCTGGCTTCTGTGTTCAAAGACACCCAATATGTCTACAGCAAAGTCAGGGCTGCCTGAGAGGCAGTAGGCAAGCAGGCTGTGTGGCTGTCCTGTGTAAAAAGCAGGAGCCAGCCTCAAGGCTCAAGAAACAATGACAGGTCCTAAGACTGACGAGAAATCACAGCATCTACACTAGACCTCAGCAATTGCTTTTCTCTGCTGAAGATTCAGCAAATGAATCAATCAAATGACATGGGTGAAGAAGCAGAAACCCACACGCTGCCCTATGGCATCCAGGGCAGCCACAAAACAGCTGAGACTCAGATGAAGGATGTGCGACAAATGTCCGCCAACAACAGCAGTTGAAGACTAGAGGCAGAGACAGTAGCTCCAGCCCTGGGCGAGAAGATGGCTGGGATTTGGGGAGGGTGGGGCTCTGGGTTTGTTAATTTGTTTTTGCTTTATTGCTTTTATAAGGCATTCTTATTATAGCCCAGAAATTCATTACAGCCATTTGATGTATTAGCAAATTGGATAAATAACAAGACCCAATTTGTTAAAGACTGTCGAGAGAGAACACGAAGCAGAATCTGTCCACCTCAAGGTGAGAGGGGGCAGGGCTTCTCACTGTGGTGAGCACAGTAGCCTCACGGGGCTCTTGGTGGTGAGATTAAAATGGAAAACAGGGCAGGGGCAGAACCTGGCATCCCAGGGGACCAGGAGGATGGTTCAGTTTGTAAAGCACTTGCTGTGCATGCGTGAGGATCCAAATTTGATCCCCAGAGCCCACATTAAAAAATTATCTGAGCACGGTAGCATGCACACGTAACCCCAGTGTTGGGAAGACAGAGAGAGTGATCCCTGGCACTCACTGGCTGGCCGTCCTCCCTGAACTGGTGAGCCTCAGCCACTGAGAGGCCTTGTCTCCAAAAACAAGATGGATGGCTGTCCTGAGGGCCAACACCCAAGACTGACCTCTGGCCTACACACACACACACACACACACACACACATACACACACACACACACACACATCTGCATATAAACACTAAACACACCCCCATGTGAACATATACATGTACACAGATACCCACATGATTCGCAAGCAGTAAAGGCCAGTGGCCTTACAAGAAAATGATAGGAACAGTGAGTAGACATATGGAAAGCTCTCCAAGTACCTAGGGAAGATACCACAGAATGAACTCAGTATTTTAGCAACAAATAATAGAGTCAAGCATCTCTACCTTGCTTTCAAAAACTAAGAGCTGAATGTTAGTGCCAGAAATTGAATACTTGGTGAAGGGAAGTTTCTCTTTATGGAATCTTTCAGAAATAAAGCAGGATAGGATTAGACCATCACTTATCTTTTTTTTTTTTTTTTTTTTGAGGGAGGGTCTTTCTACATAGTCCAAGCTGGCCTTGAACTCACTGCCTTCCTGTCTCAGCTTCTTATGTTCCAGGGTAACAGGGGTGCACCACCACACCAGCTCAGGGCATCACTGTTTTAAATGAAACCTTGGGAAATGCCAGCAAACTCCTGACCACGAACAAGCATTTATTGTTCGCTCACATTTCTTCAACCAGTAAATTACAGGCCAGAGGGAGTAATTTAGAAAACTTAACCAAGAAAACGATGGTAACAGTGGGCATCTACTCCTTGGAGCCTCAATTCAATAGACTTTCTTTTAAAATCATAAGTCAGTTGGCAAGTCTTGACACAGCCTTGGTCTGTAGATATGAAAGAACTAGTCAACATTTGGGTGAGATCAAGGAATTGTGTCTATATTTCCTGAAGAATCTGTATCATTCAGAGATATGCACAGAACTATCCATGATGCTTGGCCTTCTCCTCCAAGATGATCTGTGGGCCTCGGAGCTGAAAGAGTGGCTGCTGAGGATGACGAGGATGATGAGGATGAGGGAGATGTGGCCTTTACAATGCTACTCTGTTGTGTGAGTGTTAGATATTCTCCATATTAAAAACATCAAACCAAGGCCTTGGTTAGATGATTCAGTGGGCAAAGTGCCTGCTGTGCAAGCACGTGGACCTGAGCTCAGCTCTCCAGCACCCATGTAAATGTCATGGTGATGAGTACCCATGATCACAGTGCTGGGGTACAGAGTCAGGAGGACCCTATGGAGTCACTGATCAGCCATTGTAGCCAAATAGCTGAGCTCCAGGTTCAGTGAGAGAGCAGGTCTCAAATAATAAGGTGTTGAGTGATTAAGGAAGACACCACACAAATACACACACACACACACACACACACACACACATACACACACACACACACAATCACACCATGATATCATTCATCCAGAAAGTGGGGCCCCCAGCTTGATGGCACAGTGCAAAGTTCTCAGAAGTGCCTAGCAGCCTAATGTCACTCAAGGTGCTGGCCAGAGCCAGCCTCAGCTATGAGGCTGGTGAGGGGATTGGAGAGGATCTTTGCTGGAGGATCCCTCAATACCTCCAAAGCCATGGTGCCCAAGCTGCTGAGCTGTATCTCCCACACAGAGCAGACCCAGGACCCAGCAGCTAGTGCTACCCATGACCCAAGCCTCCTTTAGCCAAGGCCAAGAGCTGTTTGTTCACTCCTCGCTCTCCAGTGTAGTGTGTGTATAAACAATTGCCACCCCAAGCAGGCTCCATGTGCAAGGAAGTGCCAGTTTCAGTGCTGGGGAGAAGAGGGATGACTCTTCAGATGCACCCAACGAAGGGCTAAATGATTTCCTGAACATTTCCCCCAAACATTTCCTCTCTCCTCTTCCTGTGAGAGATGTTCTCCACAAATACCAAGGTATTGATTTTCCAATTGATCGAGGAGGAGAATGCTTCATACAGTTATGACTCCTGACAAGAGGGGAGTAAAAAGCCGATCGTAATGCATTCATTTACTTTGCCTGATTACATTGCTTGATAACACAATATGTAGACCAACACCCCCCCAAGGGCGTCTCTCTTCTTTCTAAGTTGCCAACGCTTAATAACGCTGCCGGTTAACACCGAAATCCATCTTGCTATACACTGTGTGAATTTAAAGTTCACTATGAGTGGGCTTTTTTTTTTTTAAGTACCGTAATTGTGCTGTGGAATCTTCCCTGCACCCAGGAAGACTTGATCAACAAAATGTGAATGGCTCAGATTTGGGGATGGAGTTGATAGAGGGTGTTTGTTGGGGCTGCTCTTGTGGGGAGAGCTCAGTGAAAGCCCAATTGTTGGTTATAAATAGTCTGCTTTCCATATTGATTAGATGGCAGCAAAATGAACAGGATTGCCTTATTAGATTATATTTAGGCCTAAAGATGCCATGTGTGCTTGACTTAGGGCACTTGCAAGAGACTCACTTAATTATTTGAGATGAAGAACAAGGTCTGTTTAGCATCCCAGACATCTGATGGCCACCCCTGGTCCAGGGCAGATGCTTCTTTCATGGGATTCATAGAGGTTCTCTGTTCCACCCGCCTACCGTGGCTGGCCAGAGACCTCTGTACAGCTCCTCGGCATGTTGAGAGAGGAGTCTAAACTGCTAAATAGAATCTCTGTTTGAGGGTTCGGATGGCTGGCTGGTCCTTTCCTATGAACTGGGGGCAAGGGTGTGGGAAGCAACAGAGCCAAGCACTTCTTTAAATAAACTGCTTCACAATTGAGCTCCGGCTCTCCCGCACTCCCAGGAAGTGAATCACAGAGGGCCGCTATGGTGACTCAGGAGAGAGCTGCCGAGTCCTCGGCTCCCTGGGGGCACCACAAAGCTTTGTTGTTAATCTTCTTTGGGAAATGCATCAAAAAATGGATTCTGCTTTTCCCTGCTTCCTCAACAATAAAGAGTGAGCATGTGTTACCTTTTCCTTGACTAGTAAGGTCAGTCTCACTGCCTTCTAGGACTCAGCCTGGTTTGTTCCTGTGATGGCCTGTAAGGTTCTCATCAGAAAAATGAGCTCAGAAGCTGACACTATCTAAAGCCTGAGCTTGCCTCTCTCTGTGATCTGAACTCTCTAGACTTGAGAGTCCTCTTCTCAACAGAGGCTTTCTTCATAGGACCAGAGAAAGAATACAGTGACAGCACCATGCTCAGCATGCTGGAGGGGCATTGGTGACCCCAAGAAAATGCTAGGGGACAGTACCAGCTATCAGTGGCTCTCATGCATACCACTGTGCCTGTCATGGCTACCCTCTCTCCTGTCTGCACAGGGATGGGACCTGTCACTTTGAGCTCTTCAACATGAGACCTAGTAGGTAACCTGGGATGTTCTAACATCCCAGGGGTGACCCCCAAGATGGGGTCTCCCTTTATCCTTGGGTGACATTGGTTAAGTAATAACACCCCATTGAGCCCCAGAGTCCTCTGTGGAATATGAAGCTATACCCTTTAAGCTATAGTGTTGAGTCAAAAGTTAGGGTGATTAGAGAAGATTCCCGCAGCCTCCTGGCACTTGGAAGGGGCCCCAGAAGGGAGCAATTAATCTCCCCATCCAAGCAGGCAAGGCAGTACCAGGCTTCGATTTTGGCTGAGTTGTTTAATTTTCACTTCTGCTAACAGCCTGCCTCTAATGTCACCTCTCCCCTTATTCATTCCTGGCCTTCCGAGCTGCCACGGAAACCTCTCTAGGCAAAACAGTAAAAGTGAATGATAAGTCGGAGCCAGGTTCATTCTCGGTAATATATAACTTGGCCACTAAAGCAATTACTTAATGTAATGTTCCTTGGGAAGGGATGGGGGCACGGAGCTTATTGAGTGGGTGCTGACTGTGTGCCAGGCCCAAGCTGGGCACTTCATCTCCAATCCTCCCTGGTGTGCAGATCCCAGAACTTCACACTTCTCTGACACCCCCCTATCTGCACCCACTAATCATGAGCCATTATCCCAACCTTGCTCTCAGACAAGGCAATACCTGGCCTTCACTCCTCCTCTCTGCGCTGAGCTCCCACACCAGCTTCATTGGGCTGCAGAGAAAGATCGGGTGCCTGGGAAACTTGGCTAATAGGCATGCTCTGCTTCCTAGCCACACCTCGGGGGAGACAGGAACAACACCCAGGGTACTTGGTGATTACTCAGTCCCACCTGCCAATCACAAAAGGGTCTCAGACTGTAAGTAAGGAGGCTGAAGCTACAGACCTCATGGGTCTATAACTCAATGGTTCCACTATAACTCAATGGAACCCTTCTCCCCTTCTGTAAAAGACCAAGATAGGCCCAAGAGTCCTAAAGTGCCTATCTCTTTGGAGTGCTGTCCATAGGGTCTCCTGGATGGCTGAGTGAGTGGATGGATGGATGGATGGATGGATGGATGGATGGATAGGTGGATGGATGGATGGGTGGATGGATGGACAGTTAGATGGATATATGAATAGGTAGATGGATGGATAGATATATAGATGATAGATAGATAGATGATAGATAGGTAGATAGATAGATGATAGATAGATAGCTGGCTTACTAGATGGATAAATGGGTGGTTAGGTAGATGGATAAATGGATAGATAATGGATGGATGGATGAATGGATGGGTGGATGGATGGATGGATAGATGGCTGACTTAGTGGATGGATGGATAGATGGATAGATGGATAGATAGATGGTTGGCTGGCTGGCTGGATGGATGGGTGGATGGATGGATGGATGGATGGATGGCTGACTTAGTGGATGGATGGATAGATGGATAGATAGATGGTTGGCTGGCTGGCTGGCTGGCTGGATGGATGGATGGATAGATGGCTGGCTTAGCAGGTGGATAGATGGGTGGTTAGGTGGGTGGATGGATAGATAGATGATAGATAGATAGATAGATAGATAGATAGATAGATAGATAGCTGGCTTAGTGAATGGATAAATGGGTGGTTAGGTAGATGTATGAATGGATAGATGTTGGATGGATGAATGGATGGATAGATGGCTGGCTTAATGGATGGATGGGTGGATGGATGGATGGATGGATAAGTGGATGGATGGGTGGGTGGATGGATGGATAGATAGATAGATAGATAGATAGATAGATAGATAGATAGATAGATAAATGGCTGACATAGTAAGTGGATAGATGGGTGGTTAGGTGGATGGATAGATAGATGATAGATAGATAGATAGATAGATAGATAGATAGATAGATAGATAGCTTAGTGGATGGATAAATGGGTGGTTAGGTAGATGGATGAATGGATAGATGATGGATGGATGGATGGATAGTTGGATAAATGGCTGGATAGATGGCTGGCTTAATGGATGGATGGATGGATGGATGGACAGATGGATAGATGGATGGATAGATGGCTGGATAGATGGTTGGCTTAGTGGATGATAGATGGATGTATGGATGTATGGATAGGTATATGGATGAAATGTGGACTCTTTGACAAATCTTTCATGCCTCTCATTCAGGGAACAAATTTTTCCAGTCCTTAAAACAGCAGAGTTTGCACTCAATGGCTTTTCCCAGATAGTTTATGATTTAATGGTTCACTCAACAACTCCTCTTAGGGAAGGCTCTATTAAGGCAAGCCTAGGGAGGTCTCCCTCAGTCCCTGCCTCCCTACCAAGGTACTCTCACCCGGATAGAGACAAGCTTCCATCTGGAACGGAGCGCACTTCAGCACAGTGGGAAGAGCATGAAGTGCATTTCATCTTGTAAGGCACCATTGCACACGTCCAACCACAGGCAGCCAGCAGGCATGGGATGTGCTGTAGAAGGGGCAGGCATGCAACAGGGCTCATAAAAGATACCCACAAGGAAGTGCATAGATATCAGGCCACTGGGAAACCTGGTCTCAAAAACAGGTAGGTGGCTCTGGGGAGTAACAACTGTGGTTGACCTCTCACCTCCACACCCATGCAGACACATGTGAACACATGCCGGTATACACACATGTGCATCCACATGATCTTGCCCCTACCCAACCTCCCCCCAACACAAAACCAAGATCTCAAAACCTGCCATGTAGTCTATAAAACCCCTCTGTCCACCTCCTCCCAGAAATCCACCGACTTCCTATACTGTGAGCCCAGTGATCACCAAAGGTGGCACTGCATATTTCTAGAATACACCACAGAAGCACTTGAGTTCTATCAGCCATTCCAGAACCTTTAGAAAGCCAATAGTCAGGCTTGTCAACCACCAATCCCTCATTTTCTTCTCTGAGGGGAAGAAAACAACTTTAGCTGCCCTATTAACTAGAAGGGATCTAATTTCTTGTGTAAAACAGCCTAAAAGCCCCTGCATTTGAAGAGAACCTGGAAAAAAGCATAGAAAACTAAGATATGGGGGGAGTTCATAATGCTAGTTTCCAGTGCTACTGAATACCAATGGCTAGGTCGCTGTTCTAGTTTGTCTTCCATTGCTGTGACGAAACACTCTGACCAACACCAACTTGGGGAGGAAAGGGTTTATTCAGCTTACATCTCCTGGGTCACAGTTCATCACTTAGGGAGCCCAAGGCAGAAACTCAGGGCAGGAACCTGGAGGCAGGAGCTGAAGCACAGGCCATGGAGGAATGCTGTTTACTGGCTTGCTCCCCTGGCTCATGCCCAGCCTGCCTTCTTATATGGTACACAACAACTTGCCCAGGGTGGCACCACTCATTGTGGGCTGGGCCCTCCCACACTGCTCAACCATCAAGACAATACTCCACAGATGTGGCCACAGGCCAATCCAATAGAGCCAATTCCCCAAGCGAGGCTCCCTCAACCCAGGTGTGTCAAGTTGACACTAAAGCTATCCAGCACAGTCGCCATGCCCCAGGCCAGGCTCCCCTCTTCTCTCCTCCCACAGATGTGTGTGTTCCCCTTAAAACGACACAGGTCTCCCTATATTCTGTATAGTTGCTTACATTCCTATTGCTATTTAGACCAGGGACTGGAGAGCTGTTCACATAAAAGGACACACAGTAAATATGTTAGACCTTGCAGCCCTGTGCTGGTCTCTGTACTGTGGTGCCGAGACAGTGCTATGGTTGTTACACAGACAGTGTTAGCTACAAGAGCAGGAGGCTTGGATGTAGCTCAACAGCTATTGTTTGCTGACGCCCTGGAACATTAAAGGCACTCACGAAGCTCTCAGTGGTAGGTGTACAAATGGACAAAACCCTATCTTGTTTTCTAAGAGAAGTTTTTCTGCAATTGCCTTCTTTGCAAATGAGAAAAAGTATAATTTGGTAAAAATGACGCTGTCGTGGAGTTGGACTTTCTTGAGTGCTGTGCTTAGTTAGCACCCAACATGTTACCTCACTCTGAACCACAAACTGAATAGACACCTGTGTGCCTCCCTAATCACTCAAGAAGGAGTTAGTTCCCTAAAGAAGCAAAACGTACTCCAGAACTCCCCGTCACTCTTCATCTGCCAGACACATTTTCTTGGAAAGAACATCACCGCCATCAGCCCAGGGCCATCAAAATGACACAGGTCCACCTCATGCATCAGCCCCTATCCAGAGTGAGGCCTGAATCCTGGTGATGTGGGCTAGGCAAGAGAGATAGTGAGCAGCATGGCCTCCTGTGCTGGGGACAGTGCTCTCCCTCCTTTGATGCTCTTGACTTGCTCTGAGGAAAGGCCGGGTTGCATAGGTCAATAGTTGTGATTAATATGTCGACATGGATCAACCATTTGCCTGAGCCCTCAGGACTGTTGGTAATGCTTAGAGCAGGCTAGACAATACCACATGGACTTCTGGAAGGAAGAACAGCTGCCAGACCCAGCTTCCATTTCAGGCCCCCTTTCCCTGTTTGCTGTGAGTGCAAAGTTCTGAGTTGTCTCAGAACTTTGGGTCTCGGAACTTACGGTCCTGGCCTAGGAACCCAAGGCTGAGTACTTCTAGATGTTAAAATGATGGGACTCTAGCCTTGAGTTGCTAGCCTGTCTTCCCAAAGTGGTCAAGAAAAATGAGACCAACACATGGTCAGTCATGGACTTCTTTAAAAGAATCAGTTTGATCTGGTTCGTTCTGGACTGGTAGGAATTAACATGTATACTTTTTTCTCACATTCTTGGGACACAGTTGGCTCTAGAAATCAGACTAGAAGAAACCAAACTAAAAACATTATCCTCCACAATGTGTCTACTATTTAAAGCTAAAGGGAGAAGGCCCTAGGGGGGGGCGAGGGGTGGGGGAACAGACCTGTGTTTTAAAAAGTATTAATTTTCAATGATGAGGTCATTCTCTAACTGTAAATTGGAGCCAACTGTTATAGAGGTAATCTCTTATAAAACTGGTAAAACTGCCTTCTTTAATTGACTAATAGTCATAGGAACTGTGAAAAGGATTATTCTCTATTCAGATCCAAATAGAATACTAAAGTCTCCTTAAGCTATGCGCTTAATATATTAATACAGGAGAGCTCTGATATCAGCAATGGATTATTCTACCAAGGAGATGTTGGCCAGGGGATCCAACCCCCCCCAAAAGGTAAAGGCTTCTTGCCTGTAAACTGGGATACCTGCAAGAAGAGAGGCGATAAGGCCCTCCTGTCGAAGACCTGATGTAAGCATGGGAAAGATGCATTGAGACCGCACTTGCAAGTGTACAGTTGGTCTTTGGAATACCAGAGAGTGTTACCAAAGGCCACTAAACCAATAAAGCAAATATAGGTCTCTTTGAGTCAAGCAAGACTCCTCCGTCAGCACCAGCTACACCTCACCTGCCTGGAAATACTGTGCAGCAGTGGCAGCCATATGCCTGTATATCCCAAATCTAATTGGCTATTAGCTCTCTCCTTGGAGGAATAACCCACAACTGATGCCACAAGCTTATATCCTCTAGTGGTTAGGAGATGTTATAAGCCACAGTAAGACCCTGTCATATTTTACGGAAAAAAAGTAATTCATGGATTAACATACCATACAAACATCTGTGTCTATACCAAAGTAAACTACCATAACAATTAGTACTGTTTAAATACCCATATATCTAATTACTTGTGCTTCATTAGTAGGATTGAAAGGTTATTCCTGGACAAACTGTCAGCCCATGAAAGGACACAGCCAGAACTGACCAGAGTCCAAGACAACAGCTCCAGAAAAAGTAGACTGTTTTGCTTCTCATCCACCTGTGCCCCTTTTCTAAGCCTAGGGAACAATCTGCGGAAGAGGGGGAATGATAGAATGTAAAGGCTGTGATGGGGATGAATGACAAAACTGCAGCAATATAGTCTGGACACTCATCTGATCAACTTGATTGATCATACAAGCCCCCCCCAGCTTGATGGTGGGACCCATGGGCTGTGTGGGTTTGGGCACAACTGCTTGCAAATTGGTTTTACATGAAGGTTGCTTGTACTCATAAATTATTACTTATTGTTAAAAAAATGAAAAAATAAATAAAATAAAAAAGAAAAGTATTAATTTTCCATTGGATTTATTTAAACTGCGAACTCCTTAATAGATTTCTAATATTTGGTTCATTTATTATATTAAGTAGATAATGCATGTGTGTAGTTAAAAAGTAATTCAGACGGTACAGAGGAATTAGCAGGAAGAAGCCACTCACTCCCTCCCCCAAAGCGGGCACCATCACTGGCTCCAGGGATCCTCCAAAGATAAGGCTTTGTATGTAAAAGTATGTGTGTACATACATATACCTTGTTTGTTAACAAATAGCCCCATGTTCTATACACAGTGTTCTGTTCTTTTCTTTTCTCTGCAATATATCCTGATGCTTACTCCATATCAGTATATATAGAGCTGCCTCATTCTTTTTAAGGGCTGCATAGCATTATGCTACTGAGACACATCATAATTTGTTTACCCAGCCCCCTACTGATGGGCAATCATTCTCTGCTGAAGTTTCTTAGAGAATGAGATTAACACTCAATGAGCCGGAACCTGGCAGCAGAGTGAGGTGAGGCTTGTAGCTGGAGTTCAGGACGGCACAGCGGGAACTCCTCTCAGGAAAGAGCCTCAAGGAAGACACTGGTACATCTCACCCAAGATGCACACTAGGCTGCCCTCCTCCTCTGACGGGGATGGAGGATGCGTATCACTAAAATAGCTGGAGCTGTGGTATATTAGGAAGGCAACCTGGTCCACAAACCTTGCCAACCTTCTCTATGGTCAGAGGCAAGTCTGCCTCTGAGAATCTCAGCCCCTTCTCTGTCCAATGAGTTGCCTCCATGGGTAGTCTCAAAAGAGAAGTTTCTCCTCTTGCTGTAGCAGAGATTCATTTATTGTCACACAATTCCAGTCACATTGTTTTGAGGACCTGGGAGTGGAAGAAAAAACACTCCACTTTTGGCTGTGGCCTCCCATTCCCAGGAGACCCCAATCTCAGGACATCTCCCCCACCGCTTCCTCTGAGCTCACACAACCCCTCAGATACAAGAGAATCTCAGTAAGAAACAAATACAAACCTTAAGATGATGAGGAGAGAGAGAGAGAGAGAGAGAGAGAGAGAGAGAGAGAGAGAGACTGTTTTACAATCCCCAGAGGAAATAATACGCAAATTGTGGTATTTTGTGTATGTTTTCATGTAAGGTAGTGGGAGCACTGCACAGTTTGATTGGAAAAACAGATTCAGGCATTAAGAAGGCTACCGACTCCTGCTTAATATTGCATAGAGAGAAACTGAATTGCTTTGGCAATGTACCACCTTATAAAATAAGAATTCTGTGACATACTCTACCATATTAGTGATTCAGTTTAAAAATTAAGAAACCTTTAAAAGTCAAGTTTCACAGCCAGCTTCTTAATTTAGTTAAAAATACAGAAGGATGAAAAACAGAAAATAAAACAAATCCTTAGCATAGAGACGTACACTAACGGATGCTCTGTGCTTGAATGTTTCCTGGGGACTCAGTAGAAAGCCAGGGGCCACCCTTCACAGAGAGCAGGCTATTGTTCTGCTGCGGGAAAGAGTCACAAGGTTCTGACTTCCCCAGCAACTTCAAAAGAACGCCTACAAATGGATGACTCGGCAAACGGGAACAAAATCTAATTCCCTTCTGCAGAGCAGAGCCCATTCGCTGAGTCTATTAGCAGAATCTCCAATTGCCACCCCGGGGACAGCAGTACCTGTCAGGTGTGCCTTTCTGTTGAATGGGAATATTATGCAAGCTGGCGGTCTTCAGAAAGAGATCATTAAAGTAATGAAGTTGAGGAATGCATGCTAACAGAGAGGCAGCAGACAATAGAATCCTAGCAAACAGCTCCACTACATCAAGCTACTCCAAGGTACATCCTGTAGTCTGAAACAGCAAGGAGCTCCCTGAAGCCCAAGGCAGACCTTTACCTAGGTCCTACTGGCCAAAGAAGCTCTAGCTCTGTAACCAATTGTCATTGATTATGAGGGTTGCACGTGGCTTAGGTGTGCTTCAGACCCCCTCAAGGGTTCTTGGGGAAGTAGACCTGAGAAAGCACAGCATTCTTAGAATGATCTGGAATATGTGCTTTTGGTGGAAACTCAATCTGATTGTCCCAACCCAGGGAAGTGAGCTGGCAATGGGATGTGGGAGTGGGAAGTCTGTGGAGCCTGACCGTGGTCTCAGGGGCCCCAGGAAACTAGCAACGACGGGTAGACTCAGAGATGCCCACCCCGCCCCTGAACTTCAGAGCTCCAACCTCGAAACCTTGGAGATTCTCAGAGCCTCAAGGCCCAGGAAACTTGGCAGAGGCCATTCAAAGTAGCAGAGAACCAGCTAGAAGAACTCCTTCCCAAAGGCCCTCACTGCTGGTGATGGCCCCATAAGGGGGACCCAAGATAGCTACACAGCTTCACAGGTTCCCTATAGAACTGTCATAAGCAGCAGGCCACTCTGCAAACAAAGGTCCCAGGGAGTAACTGAGCCACTTCCTCAATCAGTGTGTATCCAGGAAGCTGTGGAGATGTTTCTAACACTGCTACACCTGTCTTGATCCCAGAAGCTCATAAACTCAGGCAGAGTTGAGAACCTTTTAATAAAGTGAACTGTGGAACTAGTCTACCTGTGAGCTTCAAGATCCTCACTCTTCCACAGCTGGGGTTTGGCTGAAAACCTGGCAACAATGCTTTGAGACTGGCCAGTAGAGACAGCTCTAAGGGTCATGTGACTATGACCATCCTACAGTCCCTCAAGATGCTTCTGTAAGAACTGTGGCATGTCTGCAGTTAAAGCAGGTACTTCCGTGAAGTATATGGCAGGTTCTTGTAGAAATGGACCAGGCTTGAGCCAGCAGCAAAGACTACAAGACCCAACAAGGGTTTGGGATTAAGATCACTCCAGTTCAAGATCCTGTCATTTATAGGAAGTCTTTGCTAGAGAGAGATGAAGCCCATTCTCTACAAGGTCTAGACCACTTTTTATGAGACATCAAAATAAAACAGAGGGCTTCCGCTTTAGCTAAGTTGTCTACAGAAATAGAAGAACTCGGGATGTGAACTGTACCACCCAGGAGTCTGGGAAGTAGGGGCCCATCGCTGGGAGTCCTGACTGTTTATTGAGCGATGATTTGGTTAGTAATGGAAATCAATCCCTCCCTTTCTCTAGCTGTGTATGCGAAGTTTGGGGTTATCTAAAGAAGTGTGATGCAGATCAGGTTGTGTGACCTTATTGATAAATGCAAATGAGCTCTTGGTGGTTGCTGTACGGTTCACCCACTGCCTTGCAAGAGCAGGAAGTAGAAGGGGGGCAAGTAGAGTCACATGCAAGTCTAGGCCATGGGGCTGGGTTTCCCAAGCCCTGTCTGCAGGGAATCAGGACAATGACCAGTGACAATGCTGGAGCGTTCAGGCCATTGCATGTCAATGAAAAAGGACCTGAAACCTCATCTGGGTTAAGCCTGGTCTTCTGTCTGGTCCCAAGGTCTGCTGTGTGAAATCACATATGCATCTCTAACCAGGATTCCACTGTTCTGCTCAACACCTCAGAACACTTAGAACACTGAGAAGAAAATGGCATCCTCTTCATTAGATAGTCTTTAGAGCCAATGTAGTAGTTCTGAGGGGCCATGGATTCCCCAGTCTGGGCCTGGAAATCATTATGTTTTTATTTTTTTTATTTATTTATTTATTTTTTTTTTTGTCTTTTCAAGACAGGGTCTCCCTGTAGCCCCAGCTGTCCTGGAACTTACTCGGTAGACCAGGCTGGCCTTGAACTCACAAAGATCCGCCTGCCTCTGCCTCCCAAGTGCTAGGGTTAAAGGCGTGTGCCACCACGCCCGGCCTGCTCATTACGTTTTTAATAGCTATGTCCACAATGAACAAGACCAAAGTCCCCACAGCAGGAGCCAGTGGAGCTTTGGAAATTTTCTAAGAAGTGGTCTACAGTATCCAGTCGTCCAGGAATCTGTTATTGAGTACCTTTTACATGTTCAACCTGGATTCACTAGTGCAGAGACTGTCAAATAATGGTAGCATCAGCTCTGCTTCCAAGGAATCAAATATCGTTGACAGTCCAAAGATAGTGGTTGGGAACCAGTAAGACAGGATATGATATGGGCATGCAGGCTGTTCAGAATCACCTAACTTATTCATGAAGAGATGAGATGCAGAAGGGACACGGGCCAGTCTCACCCTTTGGATCATGACAAACCCTCTTGCAAAAAGAAGTCTAGCACAGTGGTTCTCACCTGTGGCATTGGACAGTGGTACTACTGATGTCCTGTGGATAGAGAAGCCAGGTACACTCTCATCACACAGAATCCTCCAGCCCTACGTGTCGGAAATGCTAAGCTTGTGAAGCTCTGCTCCAATACAGCAGTTAATAGCTTAGGTTTCAAGTCAGCCCAATGTGAGGTTAGATAGTTAATGGCTGAGTCCTCCATGCCCTCATCAGTGAAATGAATGCAAGGCCCACATCTATGAGCCAGGCTCATTTCATCCTGAGAGAATGGAATGAGATGGGGCATGTTGTAAGCTGGAGGGCAGCTCCTAGCTCATGCATTTAAACGGTTTCGTTCTCACAATGACTGTGAACCTAAAAATTGCCAAATTGGAACAGAAACTCATGAGTTTCTCCCCTCCACTCAGATTTTTAGAAAAGTTTCCCAAGAAAGTATGAAGCCCAACTTGGCTTATATTGAAATCTGTCTTGGCTTTCCCAGGGTTCCTGCCTACTCTTGGAACACTTGGTGATGCTGAATGGTTATACATCCAAGGGTGAGATGCCAGAGGGGGTCCCAGCTGACCCTATCTATGTTCCAGAGGCCCATGACCATGCTCCCTTGGTCTGCTGTAGAAGAGGAGGAAGGGTTTCATGTGCCACACTGCACCAAGGTGCTGGGACAGCTTGGGGACCTCCATCAGGCATCAGTCTTCTCTGAGAACCCATGTGAAGAAGCTCCCAACCATGTTCCTGAGCTCCTTTCTCAGAAGGAACAGGTCGTACCAGTTTCTGCTCTAGAAGGGCATCTTCTGGCAAAGCAGGAGGGAGGGATGGGAGATACAGGGCGCTAGTCCGGGATAGCTGGGGTAAGATGTGAGGACCCTGGTCCACACAGGAAAGCAGCAGGCCGCATTTTGTACAAAAGCTATGTAACCCTCAGGGGATATGGGAGTCTTTGCTGTGATGTCAAAGGGGCTTGTTTCAGATCCAATCCTTCCTTCCTTCCTTTCTTCATTCCTTCCTTTATTCCTTCCTTCCTTCCTTCTTTCCTTCCTTCATTCCTTCCTCCCTTCTCCCTCTTTCCCTCCCTCCCTTCCTTCCTTCCTTCTCTCCTTCCCTCCCTCCCTTCCTTCCTTCCTTCTCTCCTTTCCTCCCTCCCTCCCTCCCTCCCTCCCTCCCTTCCTTCCTTCCTTCTTTCCTCCCTTCTTCCTCCTTCCCTCCCTTTCTTCCTTCTTTTTTCCTTCCTTTCCCTGAATTTGTTCTTGTCTGCCTATTGCCACAGTCCCTTGCTATTCCGGCCACCCCTGACCTTGTCTTCATCTTGCTTACTCCCCATAGGCTTCTTCAAGAATCTTCTTCAGCTGCCTACAGTTTCTCTCCCCAGTAACAACTGCCTCTATCTAGTGTGTCAGCAGCTTTCATTAGCCCCATGGTGTTTAAACTCCCAGGCCAGGCCAGGCCAATGAGCTGGCTTCTTGAGTAAAGGTGGCTTCTACCAAGTCTGATGACCTGAATTCAATTCCCAGAACCCATATGGTGAGACGAGAGCCAACGCCTGTAAATTATCCTCTGACCTCAACATGTGGCACACACCCCACCCAAACACACAAAATAAATTTTTTAAATGTAAAA
Organism: Rhizomys pruinosus; assembly: GCA_009823505.1. Lineage (NCBI taxonomy): Eukaryota > Metazoa > Chordata > Mammalia > Rodentia > Spalacidae > Rhizomys > Rhizomys pruinosus. Next base: position 1,731,909 of record VZQC01006319.1, on the reverse strand, counting down.
AAATAAACTCCTAAGCCACTTGCAGACCCCATGCATCGATTTGCTCAAGAGCCCATGACGTGTTGTGGATGCGCCCATGGACAGAAGTGACTCCCATAAGTGTGCCCCTGCTGTACTCAGCCTGGCAACAGATAAGCATTCAAGAACTGTGGACGCACAAACATAAAATTCCAGCTGTGCCCAGAGGCATATACAGTGGTGAAAAAAAAAATGGACAGAGTAGTCAGAGAGGCCAGGAGAGGCTTCCTGGAGAAGGTGAGAACTGAGTGGACGGAAGGAATAGAGAGGCTGAAGAGAGAGGAGAGTAAAAAGGAAGGCAGAGCCTCCCAGGACTGGGATTCAAGGAAGAGAGGTAGAGGGCCAGGAGCCCCCGAAAGTGAGGAGGGTGTTTCTAGAGAAGGAAGGTCATGTGGCTTCCCAAAGGCCATCCAGGGATTAGCCAGAGAGAACACACAGGGGCTGAAAGAAATCATCTCAAGCTGAGATCAGTCAACCTCTCTGTCAAGAATGAGGACCTGAATGTGGATTCTCAGATCCCACATTTAGAAAAAAATCTGGGTCTGACTAGAGAGATGGCTCAGAGTATAAAGTGCTTGCCACATAGCACCAAAGAGCCCACGTAAAAGCTGGGCAGGCATGGCGGTCTATAATCCCAGCACCAGGGAGGTAGAGACATGGGATCCCCAGGGGGCATTGGTTAGCTAGACTAGACAGAAGTGGTGAGCTGTCACTTCAAGTGAGAGGCTTTGTCTTAATAAATAAAGTGAGGAGCAATCAGAGAATACACTGAATATCAACTTCTGGCTCCTACATACCTGCACATACAAGTGGATATGCACCTGCCCACATGCACCCCCACCACACACAAACACACACACACACACACACACACACACACACAAACACACACGCGAGTGCACACACTCTAAATAAATTAAATAAATAAATAAATAGGCCCGGCAGCGGCGGCGGCATGTTCTGTAATCATAGCAGTAGTGAAGCAGTGGGCAGAGACAGGCAGGTCCCTGGAGGCAGTCCCAGTCCACTCCTGCGTCAGCCCTTGCTTCTGCCTATCTGCCAGCTATGTCCTCTGCACCAACACACACACATCACCAAGAACAGACTTTGCACGGCCTCCCCCTCTAGAGACTCGGCCCGTCCTCCCAGCCAAACTCTTCCTCCAAGGCATCTTGCTGATCAACCAAGTTTCACCCAGCACCCCAGACTGAAGCAGAGATGTAAGGACTGGCCACCATCTGCCAAGACCAAGTCTCCTAAGAACCTCCCCTCATGGGACCAGGTTCTACCTCAGCCTCTCGTCAACATATTCTCCAGTAATTCACCTGGCATCTTAGCACCCTGCCTGGAACACAGAAGCCCTGTCTTGTAGTACCAGTGCCCCCCTCAGCCCTACCCCTGAGGTCTTGCTCTGAGCTATCACCCAGTGCCCATGTTGAACAACAGTCTCCCTCCCAGTGTGCTGGAGCACAGCCACATTTACATGTCAAAGTATGCATTTCAAATGGGCTGAGGGAAGTGCTTGCTAAAATACCATTCCATCTTGTGCTCGGAGCCAGAGCCGAGGTCAGGCAAATGGATCTGTGCGGAAAACACTCTTTAAAATGCATTATGTGCATGAGTTTAAAGAGACGCCTGCTGCTTGGTGAGTTTCAAAAAGGAGCAAGCCAGTGATGAATGGCCTCAGGTTGTTACCAGCTAAAGAACAAGGGGGCTCTGTCTGTCTGTCTGCTGGTAAATAAAGTGCAGACATATATCACCTGTGGGGTGCTATGGGAGGGGGGCCTCTGAACCTGTGAGACAGGGAAACAGTTCCTAGCTCATCCACGTATCACATAATAAGGTTCTTACTTGGATGAATTATGGAAGGAATCACAGCTTGGGGTTGCGGATGGGGGCGGAGTCTGGTATCTGTCTCCATTGGTTTCTTTCATTTGGAGACAGCGTCTCTCACTGAACTTAGAGCTTCTGTATTTGGCTAGCTGGCTGCCACAGATGCTCCTGTCACCACCTCCACAGGGCTGGGATCACAGATGCATTTCACTGTGCCTGACTTCTTTCATGGGTTCTGGGAGCCAAAAGCAGATCCTCTTCAAATACTACCCACTGTCATCTTCTCAGCCCAGTTTTGTTGTTCTTCTGTTTTTTAACTAACCTAGCCAATTCTACTGTCAAAGTTTCCATCTTGGGCTTGCCATTATGAGACAGGTCTAAGAAATTTTAGGCCAGCCTGGCTTAGTGAGTAAATAAATCAGTTGAGTTCATCAATGATCCATTTAAGGACACCCCTCTGTCTCTTCCTAGAGCTGGCTGTTAAATTGAAAACAGAATGAGCTATTAGCAAACCATTATGAAACATGCATGTGTCCACAGCAACATGTTAGACACCATGGAGAGAGGTTCTGGGCAGCAGAAGGCCCTCCTGGAGCGCCTAGCCTCTCCGTGTGGATGTGAGTAATTCCAAGGCCACAGTAGGGCCAGACGTTGATAAGCACCAAGTGACATTCTCCACGTTGGGCAGATGAACACAAGCAGGTGCACACACCCTGTAGTTTGGGGAGGAAGGGGCGCTATCTCTCAGGTGAAGCCATACTGGTAGCCTGCTTGCACGTTAGGGATCAGAGCTGTCTGTCTGCAGACCTCCTTTGCATTTATTACAAATTGTTGCAGGTCTCTCTGGCCTGGGTGCCACTGTTGTCACGGGGAGATGCACAGAAGCAGATACAGGATGAAGGATGGGCTCCATCCCGTCAAGGTGAGCAGGTGTATAATCACCCTGGAGCCAGTGGTTTGGGCAATTATTCATACAGACTATTTTTTTCCAAGACGGACAGCTTCTCATCAGGGCTCAGGGGAGCTGGGTTTGTGACCTTGGACAAGTTATTTGCTTCTGGGAACTCTGCCCCCCATCTGTGGATGAGCAGTGCTTGCCAACCAGTCCCCAAGGTTCATCTGTGAGCCCTCCCCACCCCAACTGCTTCAATATTCCAGCCCACACCAAGTAAGTGAAGCGATGAATGATGCATGTGTACTGGGCTTGGCCCTGCTCTGCGAGGCAGCTCCTTGCTTAACTCCCCGTGGCTAGCCTTATTCATTAAGCAAGCACTTCCTGAATGATCTCCGGGTGTCAGGGGCATCTTAGTCATGGCACCTCTCCATAGTTGCACTGTCTCCTGGGGCTGTCTTGGCTGGGCGCCTTGGGATTTCTGTGGGGGTTTGTTTGAATTCAACTCTGAACACATTATTTTAAGTTTTTGTGGCAAGGCTCCCACCTGCCCCTTGCTAACACAACAGCGTGAGCTGTTAAAGCAGAAGGTCTGGCGTTCTGCCGCCTGAGTTCAAATCCCGGTGTTATCATTTACACTGCCATAATTTCAGCAGTGACATCCCAAACTTGGGTTTCTTTTTTTTTTTTTTTTATTTTTTTTTATTAATTTAATTTTATTTTATTTCTGTATGTGTATGAATGTACTGTCTGCATGCAAGTCTGTGCACCCGTGTCGTGCAATGCTGCGGAGGTCAGAAGAGGGCGTCGGATTCCCCTGGAACTGGAGTTCTCCTGGAGTTGGAGTTTCAGACGGTTCTCAGCCGCCATGTGGGTGCTGGGGATCGAACCCGGGTCCTCTGTAAGAGCGGTCGGCGCTCTTAACCGCTAGGCCATCTCTCCAGCCCTAAACTTGGGTTTCTTATCTGTAGACTAGGAGGAGGGGGTGTGGGACACTGGAACAGTGATGATGTGGAAGGTCCTCAGTAAGCTAACTGCCATTCATTGCTGTTGCTAGGACCATGTGCTGGACAATTGTATGCATCAACTTCACACACCCGGGCTGAGGGTGCCTCGTTTGGGGACTTGCCTCCATTGGACTGGCTGGTGGCCATGTTTGTATTTTCTAGATTGTTGAGTAATGTGGGTGAGTCTAGCCCACTGTGGGTGGTGTCACCCCTGGGCAGTAGTCCTGTTATTGTATAAGAAAGCTGGCTGAGCACTAGCCAGGGGAGCAAGCCAGTAAGTAGCATTCCTCCACGGCCTGTGCTTCAGCTCCTGCCTCTAGATTCCTGCCCTGAGTTCCTACCTTGGGCTCCCAGTGATGAACTGTGACCCAGAAGATGTAAGAAGAATAAACCCTTTCTTCTTCAAATTGGTCAGTGTTTTGTCACAGTGATTAAAAGCAAACTAGAACAGACCATTACACCATGTTATGTGTGTTGGGGTGGGGCTGAGGCTAGAGGTTCATCTTCGGAGCTATCGACTTTGTTTTTTGAGACAGAATTTCTCCCTGGTGCCTAGGCTAGGCTCCTGTGTTACTCTGGACATGCATTCCTGTGTCCACCTCCCCAGAGCAGGGAAGGCAAGCTTACACTACCACACCCAGCTTTGTTCTGTGGATTCTAGGGATCAAACTTAGATCCTCGGGCTTGCACAGTATGGTTAATGTATTATGTCAACTTCAATAACTAGAGTTGGGGCTGGAGAAATGGCTCAGTTGTTAAGAGCACTGGCTGCTCTTGCAGAGGACATGGGTTCGAGTCCCAGCACCCACATGGCGGCTAACAACTGTCCACAACTTCAGTTCCAGGGAATCTGATGCTCTCTTCTGATATCACAGGCATGGCACAGCACAGGTACACTTACATGCGTGCAGGCAACAACCATAAAAATAAAAATAAAAATATTAAAAAAAAAGAACTCTAGAGTTACCTAAGAGATATGTGCCTCTGGGCATGCAAGTGGGGGATTATCTTCACTGCCTTAATTAAGGCAAGAAGGCTGGCCCCTTAGCCTGGCCTTTAATCCTAGCACTTGGGAGGCAGAGGCAGGTGGATCTTGTGAGTTCAAGGCCAGCCTGGTCTACAGAGTGAGTTCCAGGACAGCTGGGCTACAGGGAGACCCTGTCTTGAAAAAAAAGGCTGGCCCCCTGTGGGGGGGGGGTGTCATCGTTCCCTGGCTGGGGTCCCAGACTGTGTAAGTAGAGAAGGGAGCTGAGCACAGCATGCATCATCGCTCTCTGCCCCCTGACTATGGATGAGCTGTGACCACTGCGTCAAGATCCTGCTGCCTTGACCCCCCAGCCGTGGACTGTATCTTGAACTGAGAACCAAAAGAAACTTTCTCCCTTAAGTTGTTTTGCCAGAATATTTTATCACAGCAAAAGACAATGAAAATACTCAAGATGTGCCTTGCTGACTGAACTATCTTGCCAGCTCTCATTTTTGTTGTTATTTGTTTTGTTTTGAGACAGCATTTCACAATGTAGCCGTGGTTAACCTCAAACTCACAGAGATCTACCTTCCTCTGCCTCCTGAGTACTGCTGGGATTAAAGGAGTGCACCACAAGGCTTGACCTTCATTCGATTATTTTTAATTGAAAAATTTTCAAGTTTATTCAATATATTTTGATCATATTTCAGCCCCCCTCCCCTATTTGAGCTCCTCTTATAACATACCCTGCCAGATTCATGTACATTGTCACATATGTATTAAGGTCCATTGAGTCAAGTTTATATCCCCAAATGTTCTTTGGTGTGGGTCTGTTCATTAAAGCTTTCTCAGCCTATCTAGCATCCCACTTTTAGAGAAAACCGACTCTTGGGGCTAGAGAGATGGCTCAGCACTTCAGAGCACTGTCTGCTCTTACAGTGGACCCAGGTTTGATTCCCAGAACCCACAGGGAAGCTAACAATTGTCTGTAACTCCAGTTCGGGGGGAATACAACTTCCTCTTCTGACTTCCTTAGGCATTATACAACGCAGGCCCACTTACATACATGCAATATACCCATACACATAAAAAATAAAAATAATAAATAAAATATTTAAAAAAAAAAAAAAAAGAAAACCAACTTGTCCTCTCCCAGCAGTGATCAGCTGTCAATACTTTCTCACCTAAAATTGGGGCTGGGATTTTATCTGGCTTGAGCTTGCATAGGTCTTGTGCATGCTGTTTACCATTGGTGTGAGTTTATGTGAGTAGCTTCCCGGCTGGCTGGAAGACTCTGCTTCCATGTGGTTCTCTACCACCCCAGCTCTTACAGTCTTCCACAATGGTTCTCAAGGCTTGAGTGGCAGAGCTTCCATATAGGCATCCTATTCAGGGACAAGCACTTTGCAGTCCCTTATGCTCTACATTTTGGCCAGGTATGGTTTTCTGGGTTAATCCCCATCAGTTGCATGAAGAGACTTTGCTGGTGAGAGCTGAGAGACGCATTTATATTCTTTTTTTTTCTTTTTTTTTTCTTTTTTTTTTTTTTAATATCTCCTGTCCCACTACGTTCCCTGAGCCTTAGGTGTAAAGGTTGCATTGTAGATGTATCAGATAGAGCCGGGCACCTCACATTTATTCTGTGTTTAATCAGTTGTGGAACTCTATAATCGTCTCCATCTGTTGCAAAAACAAGCTCCTTTGATGAGCAGTGAGAGGCACACTTGTTGGTAAATACAAGGATACGTCAGAATATAGTAAGAAATTTACATTGGTTTAGGGATATAACAAAAGTAGATTTTTCTGGGGCTGGAGAGATGGCCTAGTGGTAAAGAGCGCCAACCGCTCTTACAGAGGACCAGGGTTCGATCCCCAGCACCCACATGGCGGCCGAGAACCGTCTGAAACTCCAATTCTAGGAGAACTCCAGTTCCAGGGGAATCCGACATCCTCTTCTGAAGTGAGAGGCACACTTGTTGGTAAATACAAGGATACGTCAGAATATAGTAAGAAATTTACATTGTTTAGGGATATAACAAAAGTAGATTTTTCTGGGGCTGGAGAGATGGCCTAGTGGTAAAGAGCGCCAACCGCTCTTACAGAGGACCAGGGTTCGATCCCCAGCACCCACATGGCGGCCGAGAACCGTCTGAAACTCCAATTATAGGAGAACTCCAGTTCCAGGGGAATCCGACATCCTCTCTGACCTCTGCGGCATTGCACGACACGGGTGCACAAACTTGCATGCAGACAGTACATTCATACACATACAGAAATAAATAAAATTAAAAAAAAAAAGTAGATTTTTCTCTAATGTCTGCACCATCTCCATCCATGTGTATTTGGCTCTTTTTACAGTCCCACAGGTGAGTTCCCTCCAATTGAGCAGGCCTTGAGTCCAATTAGAGAGCTGTTTATTACCCTTAAGATAAATGTGCCATTCAGCATTGAACTATAGAAAAAAAATCAGCATGGCTCTATAGGGAAAAAAAAAAAAGATAAATGAGCCACTACTGCACCAATGGAGATTATTGCCTGGTCCAGTTATTGTTGTGGTTCATAGACTTTACAGCCAGATGAAATCATTGGTTTGCTGTTGGCATAACATCTTCTGATACTATGAGAGCTGGTCTTAGGGAAGCTTCCAGGTCACTTCCAGCCCAATTGCTCTAGACTTTTGGGTTTGTTTGTTTGTTTGTTTGTTTGTTTGTTTGTTTGTTTGTGACAGGGTCTCCCTATAGCCACAGCTGACCTGGAACTCACTATGTAGACCAGGCTGACATTGATCTCACAAAGATCTACCTGCATCTGTCTCCTGAGTTCCTAGATTAAAGGTGGGTGCCAGGAGGCCACGAGAGCCCTGTTGAGCATGCAGCCCTCGGGTATGTTCCCTGTGAGCCCACGACACAGACCGCAGCCTGCCATCTTCACTTTTGCTTGGTGACTTTGGATAGCACCTCTGGCAGGGAAAAAAAAAAAACAGATTCCCGCTTCTGCAGAGTCCCACTGATGAGACTCTCTGACATGAAGAAACCTTCTGTGAAGGCAACACGGAACGTGCAATGGCAAAAACTGAGGATATTTGCCCCAGCAAATCCCATCTCTGCATCCCCAGGCCCTGGAGAGGGACGCTCTTGCCCCAAATCCCAGCTCGCTGCTCTGTGGGTGGGACCAAGCACTGTTAAAGAATCTAAAACATCATTTCAACATGGCGGTGAAATAAAAATTTTTGTTGACATTTTACAGTTTTCCCCCATGGCACTGTTTTCAAAATCAAAGCATGTATTTTATTTAACATATCTCAGTCCAGATAGTTATTTTTTCTTAGATACAAGGTCTCATATAGGCCCAGGATGCCCTTGGACTCATTATATAGATGAGGATGTCCTTAAATTTCTGAATCCTCCTCAAANAAAAAAAAAAAAAAAGGAGCCAGGCGTGGTGGCGCACACCTTTAATCCTAGCAATTGGGAGGCAGAGGCAGGCGGATCTTTGTGAGTTCAAGGCCAGCCTGGTCTACAGAGTGAGTTCCAGGACAGCTGGGGCTACACGAAGACCCTATCTCAAAAAGACCAAAAAAAAAAAAAATTCTGATCCTCCTGTCTCTGCCTGGAGTGCTGAGGTCACAGGTGGACATCATCACACTCAGTTCAATTGCTAAATTTTGATTAGAAATACTTGAGGTTTCCTTAGATTTAAAGCTTGAAGCAGATAATGTATTACATCCCCCAATGTTCTAAGCTTGAGTGCTTCCTCTTTTAGGCTGTAATGAAGTCAGTGGTGTTTGCTTCTTGGTTGTACTACACAAGTGAAATTAATCTTGATTGTCAAACTGACAGGATTTAGAATCACCTAGGAGGTAACACCTTTCGGTATGTCAGTGAAAGAATATCCAAAGAATGTGAGTTCTCTCTCTCTCTCTCTCTCTCTCTCTCTCTCTCTCTCTCTCTCTCTCCAGCCACCTCACACTCTCCTGCCCCCATTCCTTCTGCCATGATGGACTGTGTCCCCTCATACTATGAGCCTTCTCTGAGTTGCTTTGGTCAGGCGCTCTGTCACAGCAATGAGAGAAATAACTAATATAGAAAGCTGATAGCAAGAAGTGGGTCAGCAACCATTGCCGTCAGCAACCCAACTATGCGGCCGGTCCTTGAGAATAAAGGTTCCCAGGAAATTTTGTACAGAACTTCCTGTAAGACTAACCAACTGATTAGCACATCAGTGATGGTGGAGAATTTGGAATATTGCAGATTCAGAGGCTATTTACAATTTATCTTGGACCATTTTTAGCTCCTAAATAGCCACTCCTTGCCCACCCCTGTTTCTGATTTAATATCTTGTGACTAACAGATTTAAAAAAAGCCAAAAAACTTTAGGAGAGGCTAAAGAGATGGCTCAGGAGCTAAGAGCACTGGCTGCTCTTGCAGAGGACTCAAATTCAACTGCCAGCATTCACATGGTAGCTAAAAGCCATCTGTAACTCCAGTTCCTAGGGGTTACACACCTTCTTCTGACTGTTGTGCAGGTATTACATAACAATGGTGAACTTACAGACATGCAGGTATAAATAGCAGTCATACACATAAAAATATAAATTAAATAAATAAATAAAATAATTTTTAAAAACTTTTAGAAATGTATTAACTAATAAAGCCCTGGCTCCCACCAACCCAAAGACTGAGTGTCATGAGACAGTGTCTGAAGGATATGGCTGAGAACCCTCTTTTACTGTTTCTGCCTGCTTCATGTTCCTACCAATGCATTAGAAAAGTGTCTTGATTTATGACTTTTCTTTGTTTTGTTACTATAAAAGCTTCATGTTCCAGGCTGGAACATGAAATTTGGAGTAACCTGAATCTGTGTTCCTGTGTTCCTGGGCCATGGTCATTCATACTCAGTTTCAAAATAAACTATTTTATCCTCTTTGAGGTGAGAGTTGTGTTTCTTTTGGTTTTGGGGGTTTTTTTGTTTGTTTGGTTGGTTTTTTTTGTTTTGTTTTGTTTTGGGTTTTTTTAGCTGGTTTTGAGACAGGGTCTTCCTGTAGCCTGGCCTGGAACTTGCTTTATAGACCAGGCTGGCCTTTAACTCACACAGAGATCTTCCTGCCTCTGCATCCCGAGTGCTGAGACTTAAAGGTGTGAGCCACCACGCCAAGCAAGAGTTGTGCTTTTGCATCAATAACCTTTAATTTTATTTATTTATTTATTATTTATTTATTTAATGTGTGTGAATGTACTGTCTGCATGTAGGTCTGTGCACCCGTGTCATGCAATGCCGCGGAGGTCAGAAGAGGGTTTTGGATTCCCCTGGAACTGGAGTTCTCCTGGAATTGGAGTTACAGACGGTTCTCAGCCATGTGGGTGCTGGGGATCGAACCCGGGACCTCTGCAAGAGCAGTCGGTGCTCTTAACCGCTAGACCATCTCTCCAGCCCTTTTCTTTTTTTTAATTACATCAATAACCTTTAGAACTGGTTTGTGGAAGAATTTAGAGTTGTAGACTAGAGAATGTTACAGCAAAGCTTAATAGAGTGGGCCATTCTGGTGGGAGTTTGGAAGACCAGAATGCTGAGAGAAATACAAGTAATGGCATCCCAGATCATGAACTTTCAGAGGGAAACAAGAACTCTACTGTGAATAGGGCTGGAGGTCATTCATGAAAAATTCTCACAAAAAATGTGTCTGTGTTCTCCCTGTGTCCTGACAACTTAATTGCAGCTGAATAAAAAACTAATAGATTAATTTGTTTGGTGGACAAAATGCAAAACAGAACAATATTACAGCTGTGGCATAGCTCACTGTTCTCATCTAGGTCTGTAGTGAGGGAGCAAGCTGAGCAGAAAGGTTTGAAACTCCTGAATTTCACCCAAGTGGTGGGGGAGAGCAACAGCTATAATTGTGAAAGAGAAATTTCTGCTCTGCACCGGGACAATAGGAAAGGTAGCCTGAGGGCAGGACCCCACCCAGCAAAAGCTCCAACTTGTGAAAATGCAAATTATTTTAGAAGAAGAGATCCAGAACTGAGACTGTGGTGAAGGAACAAGTGTCCAGGGAAGTATTTTCTTAGGGTTAGCAACCAGGGCACAGGGACACCACTATAGAGCAGTAGAAGGGGCCAGAACCCAGTGGCATCATTCACAGGGGGCTGGTTTCTTAGAAATCAAAATGCAAGAGGTAGAGGTCATGGAGGCTTGCACCAAGGTTCCAAAGGGCTGCTCAGGCCAGACATGTATCAGGGTCAGATTCCTTGCAAGGAGACCCTGAAACACCACTGCTTAGAGTTATGGAAAGGAAGTCTAAATTATAGTGGAGAAGCCAGGATGTTGGAGATGTCAGGATTATGAGACATCTGCCAAGAAAATGGAGCCATGGAGTGGAAGTAGCTCAGGAGAGAAGCTATGTTTGCCACAGGCAGCAGGACTTGGGGCACCAGGATACAAAAGCTGTTGGATTGGGGCTGGAGAGATGGCTAAGTGGTTAAGAGCACTTGCTGTTCCTGCAGAGGACCCAGGTTCGAATCCCAGCACCCGCGTGGTGGCTAACGATGTTCCCTAACTCCAGTTCCAGGAGATCCTCTTATGACCTCTGATGGCCCTGTATGACATGAGTGTACTTACATACATGCAGGCAACAGACTCATATACATAAAATAATTTAAAAACAAAAAAATCTGTTGGAACCCAGAAGACGCCACTAAGAACCTTAAATGCAAAACATGGAGCTGCAGGACTTAGTGTTTGTTTGCTGGATTCCAGTCTTCTTTTGACCCAATCTTTCTTGCTGAGCTTCCAGGCCTCCTTTGTGGAATGGTAACATTTAGTCTGGGCCACTGATTATTGGAAGTATGCAATTTGTATCTTTTATTTACAGGGGCTCACAATTAAGAGACTTTCTTACTCTCTCAGAAGATACTCTGCACTTTTGAACAATTTGGGGGCTCTTAAGACGTCAGAGACTTTTAAAGTTGGACTAAATGCATTTCACATTATGAAATGAGTGTGAAACTTTAACAGACCAGGAATGAATGTTCTGGCTTAAATGTGGCAATGTTTATGGGTCAAACTGACAAGAGGAGTATTTGTGGTGGCTAATATTGATTGTGAATTTGACAGGATTGAGAATGACCCAGGAGATCAAATCCCCCACCTTGTTGTAGAGATATTTCCAGAGAGGTTTCACTGAGGTGGGAAGACCCGTACAACCTGAATGTTGTACACCATTCCATGGCCTAGGGTACTGGACTGAACAAAAAGGAGAAAGTCAGCCAGGTGTGGTGGTGCCTGCCTTTAATCTCAGCACTCAGAGCCAGACACAGAGGCAAGTGGATCTCTGTGAGTTCAAGGCCAGCCTGGTCTACAAAGCAAGTTCCAGGCCAGGCCAGGTAAGGCCACAGGGGGACCCTGTCTCAAAAACACCCCCCACCCCCAAAAAAGAGAAAGTGAGCTGAGCACCAGCATCCATCTCTCTCTGCCTCTTGACTGTAGGTACAATGTGACCAGCACCTTACACTCCTGCCGCCATGCCTTCTCCATATGGGAGACAATATTATCAATCGTGAGCCACAATAAATCCTTCTTTTCTTAAGTCAGGCAGCAGAAAGGAGGTGAAGCTCCTATACTAATGTGGAAAGACATCTCCAACTCAAGACAGGAGAAGAAGGCAAGGGGGCTTGGGATGTCATAGCTCCTGGATGTCATACCTCCTGTAATGTCATACCTCCTGGGATGTCACAGGTGGCCAGTAGCTCAACAATGTGCTATGTCCCCTTAATTTATCTGTGTTTCCTCATGGCTTCTTCTCAATCAGGGGGGAAAAAAAGGCCTATGCTATAAAGATATGCATAAAAATAAGCTTAGAAGAAATAAATGTAACTTTGTGTTCCTTGCTAGACCATCAACAGTGCAAGAAACATCAGGAATCAGAAAGGAAGAAGATGGATTCCCAGTCCACTGAAGGGAAGGAATTCAGCTCCCGAACAAGAGCAAGGCTATGAGAAGAGGGTGCTGGGGTCTCGTCCTTCCTGCTCCTCTGGCCAGATGGTAATCAGGGCGTAAGCTGTTCAACTGACCAGTGACCATCAGACGGATGACAGATAACTAGTCTTTGATGTCTTGTGTTTGAAAGACAAGGGTCCTGTTCCAATAGTCCTGTGTCGCAGTCCCTAAGCCTCTGAAAAACTTGGTGAAGACTAGCCACTTGCTTCTGGAAAGATCCCAGCCCTACCTTCTTCGTCACAGAATCTCCTAATGTCCATCTGTGGACTTTGACTGGCACTCATCAGACTTTCTCTAAGGCCTTAGCAAACACTTCCCACAAAGGCCACTCTATGGCTTACACACATAGGGATGGGAGGAGAACGGCCATGTGCCAAGAAAACATGACAGAAAATTCAAAGTTAGGTTCCCATAAGTAATTCCCATGCATCAAGGAAAACACTCTCCTCTTAATTTTTCTTTGCAACCATTAAAAAAATGTAAAAACCATTCTTTGCCAGCAAATAGGATTGGGCCCAGGGCCGTAGTTTGGGGGCCCTGGGACTGGACACTCGTACCACAAAAATCCTTTCTCTGTGCTTCTCTGCACTCCCCCTCCCCACCACACTCCGCTACAGCCCAGGAGCCTCCCGTGAGATGCACACTCATGAATGCCAGGTCTCTGCAAGGGGCTGGGGGAAAAGAAACAAAAAGATGCCTGTCTGGAAAGGCCCAGGCCTGGGACCTGACGTCTCCTTCACATGAAGGTGGACAGGTCCGTCCCGTCTCCATGATCAATTAATCAGTCAGCCTTCAATCTCCTGCTCTTGTTGGTTTTGAGAAAGTTTTTGCTCTGTACCCGAGCTTGGCTGGATCTTTCTTACGCTGGTCTTGAGCTTAGAAATCCTCCTGCCTCAGCCTCCCAAGGGCTGAGATTTATGGGTACTGCCATGCCTGGCAGTCCTTGGCTTTGTAATCAGTCTGCTTATGCTGCTGGCAATGTGGGCTGAAGCCTCCACACATCAGGAGTGGGCTGTGGCTTCATTCTGATTGGCAGGAAGAGTTTGGGGGTGGAATAACGGTCAGGGGTCCAGGTGATAAGGGAGGGGAGCTGATGTCAGCCCTCCTGATGCTGGTAGGGAGTGACGGGGACAGGGGGTCCCAATGGGATGCTAGCTTCCTGGTCCTGAGGGTTTTAGATGTGAAATACTCCACCTCTTTGGCTCAGGTTCACCTCTTGAACCATTGACTTGCTCCTGGTTTGTTCTCCTAGGGTTGCCTGTCCACTAGCTGGCCAGCTGGTTTATGTCAGCCTTCAATCACTTCACGAAAGTCAAGAGGGGACAAGAAAGCTAGGCTTTCACTGTTCTGAGAGACTCAGGGTAGAAGCTGACTGGAGTGGGACCTTGTTTACACTCATCCCACGGTTTAGAATGCTCCTGATGTAGAGAAGGGACTCAGCAAGCAACACTCCATCAGTCCTGGTTCTTGGTTGTGCTGCCCTCAGGGAATCTGAATACTCATCTTTTATGAGATTTGATCTTTAAAAGTAGCTTCCTTCTGATACCCCTAAAATAAAAAACGGCATAGTTCTCTACTCATTTTTTTTTTATGTCACTCTCTACTACCCAAATCTAGCAGGCTGTTCCTTTGCCACATCATCAGAATAGTCTTAAGGTATGTGACCTCGTGGGGCAGAGTTCTCCTGAAACTCCCCAGTTCATGGACACCCTCACCCCATCACCCCCAGTGACAGCAAGAGATTCTCATACAAGCTGCTCTGTGCTCTTCTAAGAGCGTATAAAACAGGAATTGTAAGGCCTTTGATATTGAACCATAGGCAGAAAAAGGCTGTTTGTGGTAAGGCTGGATCTGTAAGTTCAGTGGAAGGCTTTGCTAACCTGCAGGAGGCTGCCAGTGGTTACTAGCTACCTCTCTGGGGAACTAGCTTGAAGATGGCTGTCCCTGAGGGAGCTCGCAGAAAGTCTGGAGAACAGAGAGACCAAGGCAGAGCAGCAGACAACCCTGCTATATCTGTGCAGAACGGTGGAAGGAGAAGAGGGAAGCCAGCCAGGCCTAAGATCCATTAGGGAGTCCCCGCCAGGGATGAGTGAGAGACAGACAGGCTGAAATTTCATTAAAAGGGTCTTGAAAAATCAACCTGTCAGGATTAGACTCTTGTTCTTTTCAAGTAGTTTTTGAATTTTCAGGGTTTCTTTTTTTTTGGAAATAAATAATTCTATAGATTCTTTTCCCCAATCAGTTGCCTGTCTTTGAAATTAACCATTTCCCGACTTTGCTTCTGATTGGGATCAAGTTCTTCCTGGTCCCACTGAAGTGCTATTGTACTGGGTGTTATTCCATAGCCACACATAATGTAACTTTGAAATGCTATGGGGAAAAATTAGCATTTCCAGTGAACTGGAAAGAATGCATCTGATTTCAAAATGTGTACTTAAAAAAAGAAAAGGCTCACCCAAATTGATTCTACCAACTATAAGGCCATTCTGCCCAGCCAGATCTGAAACGCGTTTTTGCAAAAGGACAACTTTATTTATGATTTTTTAAAGGAAAGAAATATGAAGATCCAGGCACAGGGAGGGGAAAAAAAAAAAGAACTGCGAGGAATTAATATAGCTTGGATTAATCAAAGTGCCTGCATTTAAGCTCCATGCATCCACAGAGGAGAGAATTAATGAGCAATTTATGCAATGAATATATTTTTTTCTTTCATTATCTAGGTATTTCAGAGGAACGTGCTTCTTCTGACTTGAATTCTCCAGATACTTCTCTGAAATTTTAGCTTTCACTTTGCATGTATAATTACAGCCTTAAGTTGTTTGGAGAGCAGTCTCAGGGTAGAAGAAAACTTCCCCACACCCCACTCTCATGCAAATCAAGACTGGAGCTCACCTCTCCAAGGCAATTCTCACCTGAATCCTGAATGAAAAATCCATTTCAGAATTATCCTCGGGCCAGTACCTCCAGGGCTGGTTTGAGGAAAGGGACACTTTAATAAGAATACTGATGACCAGCCCCTCTTTAGGTGACTCAACTCTAGCAAGTCTGCCATGAAGCCTGGGAACCTGTATTTTTCAAAGTCCATATAGCAAAGGGGCCACACTCTGATCTCAACATGAGAAAGAAATACTAGATTAGGCAAGCTAGTTTATAAGCCATTTTATGAGGGTTATTCGTAAAGCCGGGGCTGAACCTTATATGTGGAGTGAAGTCCCCCATCTCAGCTCAGTTGCCATGTAGACCCCCACCCTGAGCATGCACACAAGGTCTACAGAAAGGACCTGGGTTGACAGTCTGTCTTGCTCCATCCAGCAGCTGATAGCTGTACTGGTGGCATCACCTGGAGCAGAGCTCTTTTATTCCCCAATTGTGCCAACTTCCAGAAAATGGGGAGGAGGCCAGAAGCGAGATGGGTGGAATTTCCAGAGTCCAGGACCATAGCCTTATCTCTGCTTGCAGCTTTATCAAAATGTAAGGCCAGGTGGCCAGAAACTATGGTGCACACAGCCAAGGAGGCTGGAGCATCGAAAGCTCTGGGCACAGATGTCTAGTTGGTGGAATGTCCCTCGAATAGCACCTGAGAGCAAGGGGCTGGGTAGGCCTTGGAAGGAGAGCCTGGACCTGCCCTCCAGGGCCATGGCTTCAGCCACTTCCTGCTTGACCCCTCCTGGGCCTTCTCTTCCACCAAGCTCCCTTTTAAACTGAAGGAGTGCTTGATGGGAGAAAAGATCCTCTCTGGACCTGGCTCCCCGTATTTCATACCCCTGGTCTCCTATGTCCGGAGGCTCCAGTATTCATTACAGCTTCACTTCTTTCCATACACCTCCCTCAAGATTAAAGGAAGAAGGGAAGGGAGCTGGTTCTAGAGACAGAGGGAGATGCCTCTCCCTGCCCAGTCCCCCATGTCGTTCCCCCCCCCCCCGCCAACCCCCACCTGAGCTCTTTCTGAGACCAGAAACTTCAAGTTCAGACAAACAGAAGCAGCCCTCCTTCCGGCCACCCTCCCTCCGCCTCATTTCTATTAGCACAGGCATCACAGCGTCCAGAGCCTTGCTGGCTTCCCGGCTTGGGTAATTCCGTCCTCATTAGTCCCATTCACATTCACCTGCAACCTTCATTAGACACTGGTGTATAAAGTGGTCATCTCTCTGTACACAGGCCAACTGGACTTACCAGGTCCTCCGCCCTCTCCTGCTCCCTCCATGGGCACAGCTGGCAACGCCTCCTCATCCCCACAAAGCTCAGGAGGAAGTGATATGGGAACGGGGCACTGGAAGTTTGGCTTTACACCCTCCCCAAACCCTCCTCTCCCCAGTGTCTACCATTAGCAGGACAGTGATCTGAGTTGACAATTGTCATCTTCCTGTGCCTGGAACACGCGTGGGCGGATCTCACAGGAATGGCAGCGTGTCTGGGATAGATGCCCGCATCATCTTCAGGTCTGGTGTCCAGTGGTACCATTCAGAGCTGGTCCTGTCTCTGGGCTTTAAGGCCCCAGGAGTCAGCGTGCTTTCCTCCCATGGCTGCTTGTTCTACTCACTCGACCATTTATTAAATGCCTATTTGGTGGTAGTCGGTGTTAATAGAAATTCAGCAGGGGCTCAAAGCAAGCCCCCATTCCTGAAGATCCCTTCAGATGAGAACAAGACACTGGCCATCTGTGGCTGTCTTTAACCCACAAAAGCCACAATTTTCCTTGCTCAACTTGATGTCTTTCAAGCAAAGAAAACAAAGGAAAATCACTCATGGCCTTATTGTAGACCTGGGTGCTGTGGAAAATGCAAAAATGCAAAGCCGAGCCAAGGGGAGTTGGGAGTGCACACCTAAGGAGATTCCTGGGCAAGTGAGTCCTGAGTATCCCAACCAAGTCCGTGGAGCCGAGATGGAGACAAGGGTCCAGCTGGCTGAGGGGGTGAAGCTGACAGGGGGAAGATGACATTTTCCAGCAGTATCTTGGGAGGGGCCCATCTGCATGTGCTGGAAAACTCTGTAATGTCCCTGAAAGTAGAGGGAAACAAAGGTCCTCTCTGCTTGCAAGGTGAGAGCTGAGTGCCTAGACCACAGAGTCGAGAGTTTTACCACCAGGGCCTTCTTCCCAGGTTCCCCTGTGGGTTTGGCCTGTCCTCTGGAAAGCTGAAGTACCAGAGGACCTTACAGTTTGGAGATGCCCTTTTCTTTCTCTAAGGACCATGCATTTAGAAGAAGCACTTGTGCAGTCAGTTGGGCTCTCTGTGGTTCCTAGTCTCAGACAAATGGAGTTGCCGCACTCTCCCTGATCAGGCTCCTGAGGGTGATGGCCACCTCTGGTGTCAGGTCTAAATTGAAGACATATCTCAGTGTTCTCTGTGTGTGTGTGACCCTGGCTCTAAGAAGGAGCCTCTGTCCTTCGGTGAATGCTAATAGCGACAGCACACCCTCTAAGTCTCAGCTAGGTAACCGCACCATTCATTCACATGACATCAATCAGTTTTGGAGTCTGCTATTAACCGCAGGGCAGCTTTAGGAGGCTCCCAGAACCCGAATCTTGGGTAGGCTCGAGCCTACCTTTCAGTCTCCTGCACCTTGGTCATGATTATCTTTACATTTCAAAAGGATGGTGTCCTTCTGGCCTTCCAGAGCCATCAAGGCCAAACCAGGATTCTGGCTCCCCAGACCTGGCTTTCCCCAGCTCCTGTTCCATAGCTGAAATGAACGTGAAAAGGAAGATTAAGCAGGCTTCCTACCAGAGAAAAATTAACAAGCAGGTAGGTGCTTATCAAAGAGCTCCCACAACAGGATCATGCCAGAGCCAACTAAGAGCATATGTAAGGTGTTTCCAAAGGTTTGTGGCAAGAAGATACTCTTTTTTTTTGGTCTTTTCGAGACAGGGTCTCCCTGTAGTCCCAGCTGTCCTGGAACTCACTCTGTAGACCAGGCTGGCCTTGAACTCACAAAGATCCGCCTGCCTCTGCCTCCCAAGTGCTAGGATTAAAGGCGTGCGCCACCACGCCCGGCTAAGAAGACACTCTTTCAGGTGACAGTGACTCCATAAACATCGCCCTTAGACCACCTCGCTGGAGTACCCCGCACCTTGGATAGGAGAGGTCATCTTGCCTGCTCTGTGGGCTTCTACAGGGTAGTTTAGCAATCCTTCGCATTGAGATACTCCACAAAGCAACATCACCCTCTCTTAACCAGTTCTCAGACCATAGAGCTTTAGCTGGGGGACTTAATCCCCTAACCCACTGAAGGCAGTGTTTGACATGTCTGTGAAAGGACTTTGGGCAAGTGTGACTCCAGCCAAACCTTGAAGCTCACCAAGGCCCCCTTCTAGTTTAGGAGGTACAGCACTTAAGGCATAATTGACATGACAGAATGGACAATACAGTCTAAAACGGAACAGCAAATACGCTTTAAAATGGAATAGCAAGCGAAGGTCGTCCCTGCTGTTCCAAGGTGGACAGAGCAAGCACAGAGCGTCTCATTCTTGGGGGAAGGTTGTCTCCCCACATCTGATTTGCTGCTCGGCTGAGTCCCTGAAAGCTTACTGCAAATGCACATTATTGTTTTCCCTTGTGTTGATCATATTGATTCAGAGAGTCCGAGAGGACGGGACATGGAAAACAAAGTACATTTGCTGGAAAAATGGGGAGATGGGTGCAGAGACGTGGATTCTAAATTACAGCTGCTTTTTCTTGCCTTGTGGTTTCTGCACATCTGCAGACCTAGTTAATATTTCCTTCATCTCATTTTGTTCTTTATTTAAACATATGATTTGAAAAGGAAATTTGACACTACCATTGTGAATGGAAAAGTCTGAGTCCCTCACCACAAACAGGGAATTATCCATAGTAAGAGTCCATAATGTGCTTATTAGCATAACAACCCTGTGGCCACCCCAACCTTCACTGTTTTGCATTAGGAAGCAGAAGGTTAGGGGAACTGGAGCTTGGGAACACATTTCGGACCATAACTTGAGGGTGTTGACACCTTGTTCTTTGGAAGACCTCCCCCCCCACAACATCACAGAACATCAACAAAACAAAGAATACTTCAAAAAAAATAAAAGATAAAACAAAAAGCAACATTTAGACGTTCGGAGAGCAAAGGCAAAGCCGACGCCCCCTAGAAGAGGCGCTTGAGCTGGTTTCTCAGAGATGCACCTGCCTCTGCCTCCCAGGTGCTAGGATTAAAGGCGTGCACCACCACGCCTGGTGTCCACCATGTGGGTGCCGGGAGTGAAACCTGGGTCCTCTGCAAGAGCAGTCGGCGCTCTGAACCACTGAGCCATCTCTCCAGCCTCCGAGCTGATTTCTTAGGAGTCTGTCATGCCAACCTCATGATGTAGTCTTCATAACAAACTAGTACTGAGTGCTTTTGGTCATTTTTTTTTTTTTTTGTCTTTTCCAGACAGGGTCTCCCTATATCCCTAGCTGTCCTGGAACTCACTCTGTAGACCAGGCTGGCCTTGAACTCACAAAGATCCACCTGCCTCTGCCTCCCGAGTGCTACAATTAAAGGCGTGCGCCCACACCCTGGTATTTTTTTAAGAAATTAAAAATTTTTCTTTTTATATTTTTTATTTGAGAGCATTTTCTTTTTTTAACTTTTTTTATTTATGCTTTGTGCATTTCATACAATCATTTTCCATTCAGTTCAGGCATATTTCCCTTTCCCTTCCCCCCCCCCAACCCCCCATCCTTTTTCTGCCATAACTGTCCTGCATCTTTCTCTCAGTTATTTTTCATTTTTTAGCTTATAAGTGATAATCCCATGAGTACAAGCATCCTTCAGTAAAACCAATTTGCAGGCTGTTGTGCCCAAACCCCCACCAGCCCACCATCCAGCGGGGTGTGAGGGGTTGTATGTTCATTCAAGTTGATCAAATGAGTGTCCAGACTACATTGCCGTAGTTTCACACATTCACGACCCAATTGCAGCCCTTACATTCTACACACGCCCCCTCTTCCGCAGATTGTTCCCTAGGCTTAGAAAAGGGGCACAGGTGGATGAGAAGCAAAACAGTCCACTCTCTCACGGAGCTGTTGTCTTTGGACTCTGGTCAATTCTGGCTGTTTCCTTTCATGGGCTGACAGTTGTGTCCAGGAAATAGCCTTTCGATCCTACTAAATGAAGCACAAGCAATAGATATATAGGTATTTAAACACACTAAATAGTTATGGTAGGTTACTTTGGTATACGACAATGGTTTGGATGATATGTTAATCCATGAATTAACATTTTTTCCTGTTAAATAGGACAGGGGTCTTACTGTGGCTTATAACATCTCCTAACCTGTAGAGGATGTAAGCTTGTGGCATCAGCCATGGGTTATTCCTCCAAGGAGAGAGCCAATAGCCAATTAGATTTGGGATATACAGGCATATGGCTGCCTCTGCTGCACAGTATTCCCAGGCAGGTGAGGTGTAGCTGGCGCTGACGGTGTGAGCATTTTCTTTGTGGCTCAAAATTCAACCCCCTAGGGGACAAGGAGACAGAAGAACCTGGGTTCGGATCCTCAGTACCCATATCAGAAAAAACAAAACAGAAAAAAAAGAAAGCCAGGCACAGTGATGTGTACCTATAATCCCAGTGCTGGGGAGGTAGAGACAGGAGGAGCCAGGGCTTCCCGGCCAGCCAGTCCACCTGAACTGGTCAGCTCCAGGTCCAGTGAGAGAACCTGTCTCAAAAAATAACGTGGGTCTATGCAGAGGAAGACATGATGTTGACCACTGACCTTCCACATGAATGCAAACACACATGTGCATTTGCTCCTGCATCCATATGTACATAACAGCCCCCCACACATACACACCAGATCAACAGATGCAAACGACAGACACAGAGGTCCCTTGTGGTTTCTCACTGCACCAACATACAAGGCACACACAGCTGCTGCATCTGTGTATATTTCATACAACAGTAGTGCTTTAAACACTGTTCTGCCCCGTGGTTCAACAGGGCAATAACACAGCTCCTGACGCCCTTGCCCAGCGGGACAGGGTTATTGAACCAGCCCTTGGTGATGGGTACCTTCCTGTGTCAAGGCTGCTGCTCTTATCAACTGCTCCTCGATGAATAAACCTAGATATTCATCACCAGAGCCTATGTGGACAGCAGCAGGATAAATTCCTAGCAGTGTAATTAGCATACATTTTAGAAGGTTGTTTAGTGCCTGTTTATAATGTTCCCATCCCTATGAGGTGGAGGGGTTGAGGCAAGGAAGTACAGAGGAGATAGAAGCTCAGATTTGCTTTTTATTTTTTGTCAGGAAATTGCTTCTCCTGGTCTCAGTCTGTAGAAAAAGAAAAAGAAGTGGGGAGGGGGGGAGGAATAATTCAATTTGAGCTGCACACCCCCTGACTGGGTTTGCTATGAATTATGGATTTTTAAAAGACAGGAAAGGAGGTGAGATATTGGATTTCCCAAACTGGTTTTATCTTGCTCAATTTAAAGTTCATCTTCTCGTTCTGATTGAGCTCTGGCGTGAAAAGTGGCCGAGCTGTATCTCTCCTGGCCCTCCGCAATTAGTTGGTGGGCGTATGCAATCCCAGGAAACAAGGGCTTTATTTTTCTGTGTTTGTTTCTGAGGTTCCTGTCAGCCGGGTTGCTGGAGCACAGCCTGCCTGCTCTAACATTGTCTGCAGGAGAAACAGAGCTGCAGCCCCAGGCCCAAGATCAGGGATGGGACTTAACAGCAGGACTTGAGGGGCTCCCAGAGGACCAGAGGGCTCGTGTCAGGGTGTGGGGCTGTCTCTGAGGGGGCAGACACAAATGGAAGATTTTTAAAGACAGAAAAACACGTGGAGTGACTCACAAATGGAGTGACCGAGATCCTGACCTGGGGAGTCTGTCATCTCTGTGAAGTCTTTTTGCTGAAACACCAGGCAGGCTGGAGCCAAGGGGTCTGTACCAGGCCTGACCTCAAGTGCCCCCATTGGACATTTGCCCTTATCTGGAGACATTTTAGGTTTGTCAGGACTCACTGGCTGGGGTGCTATTAGCATCTAATGGGAAGAGGCCAAGGCCACTCCTAAACATCTTAGAAAGCCCAGAAATGGTCCCTACAGTAAAAAAAATTATCTCACCCAAAAGGTCAAACAATGGCTGTCTGAAGAGAAACCCAGCCTTGGCCCTGCCTGCACTGAGATAAAATAAAAATTATGTGGAGGAGGATGGCTGACTTTCAAGGTGTCTCAATGCACCCCATCCCACACACCTTGAAGGCAGGAGGGATGCTGGGGCCATTCCTCTTCCTGTCTCTGGCTGGACGGTTGGCACACAGGGACCCTTTCTAGAGTCTCCTCAGTTTCTATGCCCCAAAACCATACCCACAATCTCAGAGGGGAGATAGATGAGAGAAGCAATATCTCAGGATTCTTAACAATTTTTCTCCTCTGAGCTCAGAGAGCTTTTCCAGGACAATGTGACTTTATATAATTCTGGACGGATAGCTCTGCTCAAGCTCCAGACAGACATATTTTCCAGAGAGTTGCTCCCAACAGCTAGTGAGGGGCTGGGTCAGAATCCATACCTTCAGAAGCCCTTTTTCATTTTTACAAAATGAAAACAGCTCTTTTTTCCCCCCCATGATTATAAAAATGATACATGCACATTGCTTCTTTAAAAATTCAAACAGCACAGGAAAACATGAGAAAAAACCATGAAAAATCACCCTGATCTTTCAGAAGGAGCTAAACAAATGTAGACGTCCTGGTGCTTATCATTCTAGCTTTTTCTCTGGCATAGGTAGGTCTGCACATATTCCAAAAACATCATCCCGAAACTGGGGGCCTCATTCTCAACAATATTGACTTTTGGACCTGGATAATACCTTGGGGTGACTGTCCTGTCCACTGTAAGATGTTGAACAGGGTCTCTTGCCGATGTCCCCTTAGGGTAGCAGGCCCCAGTGCAACAACCACAAACCCTCTAGACATTGCCACACATCCCCTGGGGAGGGGGACAAAATTACCTCAGATGGAAACCAGAGACGAACACCATTGTGACAGACAGCTCTGGATAAACATGCTGGGAGCCAGAAAAGAGTAAAAATTCTGAGTTTTGTATCCTATGGTTTTGAATGTGGGAGTTTAGGAGGGCAAGGGTCTACCCAGGAGCGGCGCTTTCTACCCTTGCAAAGTGGTATGCTGAGTCCTGGAACGTGGTATAGGGTAGGGGGTTTCCTCTGGGCCCAAGAAAACCTCTCATCTGGTAGGTCCCTTGGGTGCCTGGTTTTGTGCTTCCTGTAAAGGAGCTTGGAAGGGAGGAAGCAAGAGATGCCTTGGGAAGGGGGATCCAGCCAGGCCCCCAGGCAGTGCAGGCTTGGTGAGAAAGAGGGTCTTGAGGTTGTTTGGGGTTTGGTTTTAAACTTAATTCTGTGATGCAAAATCTCTGAATCTAATAGGATAGGTTAGGGGTTGGGGAGGTTCGAGTTGTTTTTTTTTTCTTTTAACTGATTTCTTTTGAGCTTCAGATATTCTAAAGCGTAAAAGAAGATAAAAGCAGGCGCTCTATCGGAGGTCGAGGGTGGGACGGGCGGGCGAGGTGAGTCACAGACCGATTCTGCTGGATTTTCACTAAGTAGCCTGTGGTTTCTACTGCTGAAAAAGAGGGGGCCCTGGCAGCCTGTCTTGCTATCCCCCTTTCTTGCAAGCTTCTGTTTCTTTCGTATGTGTGTGTGTGTGTGTGTGTGTGTGTGTGTGTGTTTTCAAGACAGGATCTCCCTGTAGCCCCAGCTGACCAGGCTGGCCTTGAACTCACAAAGACCCACCTGCCTCTGCCTCCTAAGTGCTAGGATTAAAGGCGTGCACCACCATGCCTGGCTTAGTTTTTTTTTTTTTATTATTAATTTTATTTATTTCCATATGTGTATGAATGTACTGTTTGCATGCAAGTTTGTGCACCCGTGTCGTGCAATGCCGCGGAGGTCAGAAGAGGGTGTCGGATTCCCCTGGAACTGGAGTTCTCCTGGAATTGAAGTTTCAGACGGTTCTCGGCCGCCATGTGGGTGCTGGGGATCGAACCCGGGTCCTCTGTAAGAGCGGTCGGCGCTCTTAACCGCTAGGCCATCTCTCCAGCCCCTTTTTTTTTGTTTTTGTTTTTTTTAGAAGCCTCTGTTTCTACATGATCCTTTGCAACCTTGGGTGGTCACATGAGGCCTCCTCACCTGCTGACCCATCTGAAGTCCGGTTCTCATGCAAAGATACCCCAAGGACAAGCCTGGAGGACGGCCTCTGTGGACCATTGCTCTTTCTGAACTCTACTTCCTCATGCACAGTATGACGGTGTCCTAACCCTCATAAGACATCAGCAGCCCCTTGCACTGGGCTCCCAAGGGCCTACAAGCTCTGAGGGCCTGGCTCCTGTCGTCCCCCCTCCAGGGGTCTCCCCTCCAGACACTGGCACACACTGCTTCAAACCTGTGAACACTTTGGGCCTCTTGTCATCCAGGTTGTAGTAGGTCTTCTCATTAATTCACACACTTCTGTGGTCACTGATCACCCTTGGTTTCTCCCCGTTAGTCTGTCAGCACCCCGAGGACAGGGTCTCTAAGTTTCCCCACAATTGTATTGACATCATCTCAGAGGGCTACCTGCATTGTCATAGATATTTGTAGGATTGGGGGGGCGGAGGCCTTTATTTTTAAAATCGTGTTTTTCTTTTTAACTTTCAGCATCCCTACCCCCCTGCTGCATGAACACCTTCTCCCTCCTCCTCTTCTGGGGACCAAGGTGAGCATCCCACATTAGTGGATTTGGGAGATGCTCCAGTGACCAAGGCACCGTCTCCAGGCGTTCCCAGGGCGCATCCTCTCCCATAATGGAGAAATTATGTGAGACGTAATTAATAGTAAAAATCAAATGAACATTCATTCTGCTGAGCCACCCATACAGAAAGGACACTGGCGTGTTGTGGGTGGGAGCTGTGGCTGAGGGCAAACCATGCTGCAAGTTGGACAGTGGGGGAGGATGCCGAGGCCTGACCCCTTCTTGGTGACTATAGGGCATACGTCCAGGTAGCCTTGGAAGGAGTGATCGCTAGCTAGGAGGAGACATGGTGTGTGGCCTGTCACGACTGGAACACCTCTGCCCTCCTACCTTCTCCCTCTGTGCCTCAGCTACAGGTGCTGAGCTACCAGGGAAGCCTGGCCTCGCCTCCACACTGCTTCTGTCACCTCCTCTTTGGCTGAAGTATTGCCACCTCTCCAGGACAATTCTGCTGAGTCTCTTAGCTTCTACTTGGGCTTCATTTAGCAGTCTACAAAGAATTTTCCAGATTTCAGACTGAGTTACATCTCTTTGTGTCTGAGAAACATGCCATGGACTTACCCCCATCCCCGGTGAACATCCAGGCTAGAGGTGAGAGGAACACTGTGGGGTCAAGACTTTTCCACACGTTGCCTCTTTCCACCTCATATACCACTCCCTGAAGGAAGCCCTTCCAGAGGGAATCTCGGGCTATGAACTCAACAAGAACAGGTCCATGCCTACCTTGCCCTTTGCAACCTGGAGGCCCACAGCAGGGCCTCCTGGCAATGTGGTGACCTATGTTATGTGGGCTGTCTGCTCTGGCAGGCTAGGGACTGGCTCACCAGAAAAGGCTGAGGATAGCACCCGGGACCTTGACTTCTCTTCTCTCTCCTGCAGCCTTCGTAGGACCCTTCCCTGAAGAAGGTCACTCTCCAGGGAAGCTACAGAGGTAGAAGGTAACTTCACCTCTGCCCTCTGCCCTCGTTGAGCCCTCCAGTCCCTGGCAATGGACAGAGGGCCTCTTCCCCTCTCAGGCCAAGATGTACCCTAGGTGTGAAGGCACAGGCCACAGATGGTTTCCATTTGCAGGCGGGTGCAAACGCCTGGTACTGGGCACATTGGCTCTCTCAGAGGATGGCATCAGCCCAGGATCACAAAACAACCTGCCTTTCAAGAAAGTGAAGAGTTTGGGGGGAATGTGGGGAGATACTTTGGACAGATCAGGGTCTCTTCTGGGCTCCTTCTTCCAAGTATGCTCTGAGTTTTTCCCAACTATGGGAAATGCTGTCAACAGCCACCCTTGCCTAGACAAAGCCTTTGGGTGAGACAGGCTCTGCCTGTGGACCTCAGCTGACCAGGGGGATTCTGGACCTGCAGGTTTTCCTGTCAGAGGCAATGAAGTCCTCCCCTAACATCCACAAGCAGGAAGTAGCAAGCTGAAGTGAAGCCTCCAGGGCCCAGACCACTACTCTTCCCCCTAGGGCTTAACCACTGTGTGTCATGGTCCCCAGACATTGCCTCTTACACCTCATGGTCCATCCAGTCCCCTGGTCTGACTCCTTGCTAGCACCCCACCCATGAATGTGACTGTCCCTACTTATCTCACAAGGAACCATTTGCTGCTGGATTGTAGATGTGAGCACAGGCAGGCACCATTGGTGTGGGCACATGCATGCAAATACTACATGTATGCACATCCCACACGTGGTAACTTTATTATGAGGACAGATATTTTAATTGAGATTATATTTTGAAACTTCAAATGGACAGACAAGTTGGAATGGTGGCCCAGAGTTCCTGTGGGCCTCAGTTTCTCCTCACCTTATTTTGCTAGGTACTCAGAGGACTACCAGTCCACCATCGACTAAAGGCCAACTTTGCTGATTTCATCTGACATGCTGTCCCATCTAGACCCCCTGGGACACTTGATCCTCTTCAGCCTAATTGGTTTTTCTGCCATCATGCATTTTCAGCCCTCTATAGAATGTCCCTCACTTTGGGTTGTCTGATGTTTGGCTGTTGGTCAGAATGGAGTGATGGTTAAGTGTTTCTCACGATGCTGAATCTACGCAGGGCACGTGCTGAGCACAAGGGCCCCCCAGGACACCAGCCCTTCGCTGTCTTCTGATGTGTGCCCTCCTTGGCTTCTTGCCTATGAAGCTATTCACGCTTTGGTCCTTCACCCTGGCAGCCTGTTGCCACATCACCCTGGCTTCGGGACGGGCAGTCACCTTCTGAAGTGGACAGCACCTACCAGAATTCCATGAACTATCCTCCCTCCCTGCCAGTTTATCTATTCAATGGTTTGTGTTCTTGGAGACTTGTGGACATTTTATTTTTTAATTAAAAATATTGTGTGTGCATGCATTCCATGGCATGCGTGTAGAGGTCAGACGACAACTGTGGAGTCAGTTCTCCCCTTCCACCTTTAACATGGGTTCCTGATGGGGTTGTCAGGCTTGAAAGGCGAGTGCCTTTGCCCTCTGACTGGTATAATCCAGGACCACTTTGTCAGTCCAGCTTTTCCCCAGCCTTGACCCTTGGCAGAGTTCAGCTAGGCCCGGCGTTGTTTTGGAAGCTCCTGCCTCTGAACTCTCTTTCCCAGTGCTCCAAGCTCATCTAATCCACCCCAGTGAGAACAAACTGTTTCCATCTGGAGACTACTTCCTTTTATTGGTGGATGATCCTTTCACCAAAACCCAGGGGCTGTCACTGCTTCTAGAACTTTCCAGAGACTCTAGCTGAGCCAAGAGACCTATATGGAGTGACCTGTGTATACACCCATCAACAGGCAAAGCCAGACCTGCACGTGTGCCCAGTGACCCCATGTGTGCACCCATTGAGTTATTTCTCCATGTATCCATCAGTCTACCAGCTTCCAGCAGGACTCTTGGAAGGTCACAGGACATTCCTTACACTTGAGCTGTTCCCGGGCAGCACAACAGATAGATGGGAGTTTAAGGTAGCTGAAAGGTCAGGTGCTAAATATATTTACCTTTGTTTCCTTTGAATTAATGGTTAGGCAAGCCGAGATAAAAATTGTTACAGCTAATGGAGCCCATATTCTCCCTCTGAGATATGAGTCCCTAAGAAGACATGGACAAGGACTGGAGACATTTCTGGTTGTCACAAGTCAACAGTGGTGGTAGCTCATGGCTTCCACTGAATACAGGCAAGGGGAGACGCTTCACTTCTTATGGTGCCCAAGAGGGAAGGGCCCAGGGGATCCTTAGACACCAATAGCCCTGTGCCCACCTCCACTTCCTCCCAGAATGCCTCTCCTGACACGTGGGAATTCACAGGTCTTGATTCCAGTCCTCTTCTCCCCACTGATGTACACTCGACCCAGGAGGGTTTCGCCTCTTTGTGAGGACATGGCTGAGGACAAGGAAGGAGCAGGAATGCTGGGGACAGCAA
The DNA here is from genome assembly GCA_009823505.1 of Rhizomys pruinosus. Lineage (NCBI taxonomy): Eukaryota > Metazoa > Chordata > Mammalia > Rodentia > Spalacidae > Rhizomys > Rhizomys pruinosus. Next base: position 1,703,052 of record VZQC01006319.1, on the reverse strand, counting down.
GAGCAGCTGGCCCAAGGACAGTAAGTCTACATCCTGGGTGGGAGCTTCCTGGACGCTGGCCTCCCACCAAAGGAACCATGCCGGAGGAGTGGGGGTTGAGGGCTCCTACCCTGGCTTCTGCTGTCAAGACAGCTAGGGGCTGGGCCCCTGGTTCAGCTTCACAGCCACTCTGCTCTGTGACAACTCACCTGCCTTATTTGTGTTTGCAATCTTCTTGAAGCTCTGTCCATCTACCCATCTACTCAGACGTCTTCATTACTTCATTCCCTCCTTCCTTCTGCCAGCTACCCATCTACCTACTCACATTCATTCATCCATCTACCCATCCATTCACCCAGTAAGCTATCCATCTACCCACTCACCCATCCACCTATTCATCTATTCCTTCCCCTACCCATTTACTTCCTATCTACTTGTCCTCTCATTCATCTATCCACCCATCCACCCAGTTATCAATCTACCAGTCCACTTAACCATCCAACCGTGTTCTAAGTGGGTCATAAAGATACTCCTGCCCTTCTTCAGTTGAGTCTCATGGAGGAGGGGGGCAGACAGTAACAAACTGGACCACGTATGCCATGGAAGGTGCTATAAAGGAGAAGGGCCCAAGGGGCTGCCGTGCTCTGGGCGAGGAAGGAGCTATCCAGCTCCCAGCAGGAGTCTATGCAGAGACTGTTAGTAGTCAATGAAAGGGAACACACACTTGTTTTGCACACTCCAGTAGGCGAAGAGAAGAGAGTGACACCTATTAGTCCTTCCATACAAATTTATTGGCAGATGCTACACCATGCACCAGGGGGTGAAGGTGGGGCGCACAGCATGACAACTCAAAGCTGCTTGGCCTTGCTCCTGGAGCTCAGTCTTGCAGAGAGGTCAGCCAGGAAACCCTTCAGCACTGGCATTGGCAGTTCACACCAGTAATAATGGGGACTTGAGCCTGAGGCAGGAGGATTCCAAGTATCTGGCCAGTGTGGGCAACTTGGCGAGATCTTGCCCCCGAATAGAAAGGGGACTGACTGAAGGTGGAATGTTTGCTTCTCGTATGGCCCCAAGTTCACTCCTAGTCCTGAAAAAAGGAAAGAAAAGAAATTGTCCACACAAGGCCTGGGTGCCAGGAAGAGACATGGGGATGGATGGTTGGTGGTGCCTGGAGGAGGCAGGAGGTGGTGGGAGTATTCTGGAAGGCTCCAGCAACCTAGAATAACACAGTCTGCCTGTCGGTATGGCGCTCTGCAGACCCCTGCCTGTCGGTGTGGCGCTCTGCAGACCCCTGTCTGTCAGTGTGGCGCTCTGCAGACCCCTGCCTGTCGGTGTGGCGCTCTGCAGACCCCTGCCTGTCGGTGTGCTGCTCTGCAGACCGCTGCCTGTCGGTGTGCTGCTCTGCAGACCGCTGCCTGTCGGTGTGCTGCTCTGCAGACCGCTGCCTGTCGGTGTGCTGCTCTGCAGACCCCTGCCTGTCGGTGTGCTGCTCTGCAGACCCCTGCCTGTCGGTGTGCTGCTCTGCAGACCCCTTCAGGAGAGCCTCCACCCAACCCTCTGAAGCGAGCACAACAGGATTGAGGGGGGGCCCTCTAGAAAGGTCCTTTCTCATCTCCTTCCACAAGAGGCTGTTCCATCTGCCTAGGGATCCCTCCTGGGCCCTCTCAGCCTTGCCCCTCTGTGTGGCAGACAGATCCTAGGGGGTCTCTGTCTGTGCAAGGTCTCACGTAATCACCAACCTGGGTCCTGAACCTACAGCAGCCCTGTTGGACTTCACCGCTCAGGCACACACCCTCCCACTTCTGGCTACTGTGCACTCCAAAGCAAGGACCTTCCACACAGGGTGTGTGGGTGGGCAAGAACATCACGGCCTCATGCTACACCTATCTGGGCATCTTTTATTGCTATCAGCAACCTTGGTGGTGGGTTGTTGAAGATGATGTCCTGTGTGGAGCCCAGAACAATTCCTTGACCCAAGTCCATCCTGTTGGGGAGTCCATGCTGGTTCTGAACAAAAGAAGCTGTTGGCCCGCTCCTAAGCAGAGAGGACTAGCTCCTCCCAGTCATCAAACTCAAGGGAAGAACAGCCCTCCTCTGCCCAAGGCTCGGGCCTCTTCTGCTATGTTGTGATGCAACTGGCATCTACAGTCAGGTCAGGGCGGAAACCGCTGCTAGCAACCATCCTGCCTGCCTCTTGAGTTCTTGCTGAAGCACTCACAAGGTGGTCTGGAAACAGGGTAGAGCTGGAGGATGCTCTAAGGCAGAGCTCTGAGAGCGATTGGTAAAGGGGCAGTTAGCTCTTTCAAGACCAGAAAGGCCACATGTCTAAACAGCCCAGTGGCCCGGGACAGATTGACTATGGCCACCACATCTGACAGGTTTGTTTACTATGCAGCAGAACAAAGTGGCCCATGGTTTCCTGTTCACCACCTGATGTGCCAGAGAACTCAAGGACAGTAGATCTGTATAGGTTGAAAACTGGTCCTTACCTCCAAAAGATAAGAGTTTCCCCCAACCAAACTCTCCTGCTTAGCAAACCTTTCCTTTGGGGACAAAAGTTGTGCTCTCAAGTAGAAGAAGCAGAAACAGTGCAGGTTTCAAATTGGGAAGTGGCATTCGTGAGACTCCATGCACCAGACGGAAGGCCGGGCTTCTTCAAAGGCAGCTCAACGCTGAAGGAAGAGGAAAGCTTGGAGTCTAGAGGAAAATGGGGTAGGGCTATTAGAACATAAACAAAACAGACATTCACAACCTCACAAAGTCACCTGGGAAAGAAAGGTCTGTGACTTAATGTCTTTGTCCTGTGGTCAAACAGCCATCAGCAAGACATATTTATGGGCAATCTTTGTCTTCCCGTCTGTCAATGTGAAAGGAGCCATGCTGTGAAAATATGGACCCTTTTCTGATAAGAGAAAGCAGGTTATTAACGAAATAGGCTGGGAGTCCCGTCTCCAAGACCTTCCTGTATGACCATGGACAAAGCATCTTCCCAGAGCCCACTTCTTCAGGGCCCTTAGCCAGGTAAGCAGAGGCCAAGTTAAGCTTAGAGGTAGAAATCTTGTCTGAAATCCTCTGCTTGAGCAGAGAAAGAGGAGAGAACATGGAGCTCCTGCTGGTCCCACAGAACAAGGACAGGAGTGGGGATGAGAAGTGATGGGTCCCATCATGAAACAGAGCTCCCGATGGATCCCCGCTATCTCTGGCTCCTCCTCCTCCTACTACTACGGACAACAGCAAATCCAAGTCCCCCTAGGTGACATGATTTATGACTTCAGAGCAAGATGCAACAGCCGAGAATCGGGTCCAAGAGGTCCCCAGGGCAGAGGATCCTAGGAACCCGACCCCAGCTAGCTCTCCTGAGAAGGGGCACTTTAACCCTGTCAATACCATCACGGCTGTTGCATCGTCTATCTAGTGGGTGAGGGGACTAAGGCTCTTTGTGCCCCGTCCCACTGGGCCCCCCGAGGATCAATCACCCAGAATTAAGCTCCAGTAGGGCTCCAGGAGTATTAACGAGACACTATCACAGTGTCCCCACTGTGGGCACCAGCTACCCATTGCACTGACCTAGAGATGCCCAACACCTGCCCATCTTCCTCATGGGCTGGAGAAATCTATCAGAAATGAGGAAGGGCATGAGACGTAATCAACTCATCACGCTGCCAAGATAAGCTGCTGGACTCACAAGTACTCAGAGAAAGCTACGGGAGTGCACCCCATCAACCTGAGGGCGCTCTGCCCTAGGCTGTATCTTTGGAACTTCTTGTAGCACCCAGTCCAGCCTGTCGCTGTTCTCTGGGATCTTCCTACCATCTTGGGCAGCTGTTCAAGACCACTTCACTCTGAGGTTTTATTAGTTTAGCAGATATAAAGTCCCAGCTCTGACTATGGGCAGAGCCCTAAAGAGCTGAACATTCCAAAGTCCTGGGTTCCTTTTTTATATACTGGCAAAGGGGCCTCAGAAAAAAGTCTCTCCCAGAATTAACCGGTTGGTTGAACATCCCTGCAAATACTCTGTGGAGTAGCTCAGACCCAATCAAATCGAAGCCAACCTTAAGCTTTGCTCACATACTCATGGGTGATTCTTGCCCATATCACGACCCCCCAGGGGCCCAGCTAGGCCTCACCTGGACTAAAATCACCCCCTGTCACTCCTCCAAGTGGACTTCTTACAGCCCTCAGTGCACAGACCCCAACCTAAGAGAGGGGGGTGCTCTGCCTCCCTCTTCCTGCAGCTCCTGGCCAGCTTTTCCACCCCAGAGCCTTCCCATCAGCCGCCTCTCAGCAAGCTGCAGTCTCCTGACAGTCTAGATATCACTTTGGTGGGGCCACCAAGGGCCCCTCAGCTTCCTGTCAGCATGAGATGGCATGGACTTAGAAAGGGAGCTCTGTGACCCAACTGACTTCTGGGAGTTGTAGTCTGGGCACTACAATTTCCCAGCACCATGTGGCCTGAGGTGCTTTAGAGGGCCTTTCTCACAGTTCTTCCCCTGTAAGTTGCCATCAAGGTTAAATTTATTAAATGAACATATATTCCCCTGATGCCCAAGACACCGTGGACACCACAAATACAGAGAAGGGCTTCTCTGAGTCACAAAGACCAAGCGCGGGGCAGCAGTAGGTAATGCAGCCCGTGTGCCCTTCAAGTCCACAGGGGGGTGGTTGGGCTTGAGGTGGCGGGGACCTCCAAGGCCTCACACTGATCACAACAGCCACGATTTCTTACAGGAGGCGAGGGGGAGCTGGAAGAACTCTGCACTGCCAAGACGATGGATGGAACCCAAAAGAAATAGGGAAAGGGGTTTACTCAGGGGTGTCTGGTCCCCTTCCCTTAGTCCCAGGCCCCTTCTCCTTTCTGCCACATGCTGAGTGGCAAGGCCCAGGTTCCAGGCCTTCCTGGCTGCTTCAGCACTTCTTAAGCCAGGCCCCACCCAGCTGGGGTGGAAGGAGGCCCAGGGACATAGGGCACAGATGTTACGTTGCCATGGTAACTGCCTAACTGTTGAATAGTTCAGGTTACTAAGGGGCCACAAAGGAAACTGGGCAGCCACGCTGGTTTACCAAGCCTGTTCCAGGCCCCTGTGGAAGTTCATGGCTCACAACCCTGGACGTTCCCTTTCACAGGCCCAGCCCGTTCATCCACAAGCCCAGGCCTCCTAGACCAATGTCATGGCAAAGTCAAGGAGGGCTCAGCCAGAAACTCAGCTGCTGGGTCTCTGCCTAATTCTGATGGCCCTGTCCTCCCAGGATAAGCATAGCTGCACTTCAGAGTAGAAAGAGTGAAGGCAAAAGCCAACAGAGGCCAGGGCCCTCTCAGATGAGTGACAAGGCCAGGTGGCAACAGGCGCCACAGCAAAGTTTGCTGCTGGCCGACAGGGGGCAGCCGCCCCTTGCCCACTACCATTTGTAGACAAGCAGATGGCGGTCCCAGAAAACCAAAGGCTCTGCTATGTCAAAAATCAAAGTCCAAAGATCTGGGTAGAACCTAGTATCTAAATACTAGTGAGTGGTTGATAATTCAGACTTTTTTCCTTAGACAGGGTCTGCCTGTAGCCTCAGGGGGCTATGTAAACCACCTAGGCTGGCCTCATTTTCAGAGATCTGCCTGTCTTTGCCTCCCTCCAGGTAATATTCAGGAGAGAGAGAGAGAGAGAGAGAGAGAGAGAGGAAGAGAGGAGAAGAGAGAAGAGAAGAGAGGAGAGAAGAGAAGAGAAGAGAAGAGAAGAGAAGAGAAGAGAAGAGAAGAGAAGAGAAGAGAAGAGAAGAGAAGAGAAGAGAAGAGAAGAAAAGAGAAGAGAAGAGAAGAGAGAAGGGAGGGAGGTCTCATGGCTATGACAGCATGTCTCTAGACAGGACTAGGGTCTAGAGGGCAGTTTCTACATGTATCCCACAATGGAGGGTGTTCACAAATCATGTTCTACTGTTAATCACAGTGACTGGTTGGTATTTGGAGATGCCTTTCTGAGGCCCAGGGTCCTTCTTGTCTTACTTTGGATCCACTCAGCTCCTTGGTCCCAGTAAGGAAAGTGTTGGGCAAGACATAATTGTCTAGAGGCCCCGGAAGGCGGGGAACTGAGTTTTACGCACTTTTCTCTTTAACACCAGAACAGGGCCCTGGCCCACAGACCCTCTTTCATCACTGTTCCTGAGACAAGGCTCTGACCTCTCCACTCTGGCCCTGTCCTTGAGGCAGTTCCATCTGCCCCCGGCCCCAGCACCTGTTCACATCCCTCACTTGCCCCTGGCGACAGGATCCTTCCCAGCCCCTCTTCACGGGTACTTGACAGGCTGGGCCTTTTCCAGTCCCTAATTCTACCCTGCTCTCCTAACCATATCTAGGCACAGCAACAGTGTCCTCCTAATCCCCCTGCTTCGTCCCTCCTCCCTGCTGCCAACTGAGGTGCCATTTGGCCTGTGACATTTAAAAATATCTGTTCACCCTTGCCATATAGAGCCAGTAGTCCCAGCGGCCGGAACTCTACCTCACATGGCCCACAAGCCTTCCAGCACACATGCGCACTGACCTAGAGCACAGGCCATCCGAACCCTCTTCCTGTCATGCTGTCTTAATTTGGCTCCTTCACCCCATGGATGGCCCACACGCCCATTCCTGCCCCTACAAGGAGAAGTCAGGCAGAGGGCTGGGGGGGCTTCTGAGCGGCAGGGCAAGGTGCGGGCCATCTGTCTGCCTGTGATACGGGTGCACATGCCTGGAGCATGGTGTGATGTCCGCCACAGCTGTCCCCTTCTCCTTGGCTCCCAACCCCAATGGGCCCCATGGCTTTGCTATTAATACAGTGCAAAGAGGCCCAGCAGCTGGCCGGGGCAAAATCTTTCCACCCCAACAGTGACAACTGCCATGATCTGGGCTCCAAAAGTTCCCATCATACATTCTTCCATAAAGGGCATAGCTGAAATCTGCCTGGGGGTAGAGGGGGGGCTACTAATGCAAATGTATTGGCTTGGCAAGTACAGAAATTGCCAAAGGTGAAATGTGGGGGTTCCCAGTGATGGGCAGTAGCCACAGGAAATTCCTGGGGTTTCCATCTGCTCAGGGGCCAAACCCACCACTCCTCTAGGCTTCCATTTCCAGGGTCCCCCATGGAGTGACATGTGTCACAGGAGCTGGGAGAGCTGTTTGAATGCTCCTGATCTGCTCTCTTGGAGTGAGTGGCTTTAACTTAGCCCCCCCCCCAAAAAAAAACCAGAAAGAGCAAGTGGCTGAGGAGCCATGAGCTGCGAACAGGGGACAGGAGCATATACTGGTGACCAAAGCTGTCTGGGGGAAGCTGTTCTGGGTCTCAGAAGAGAAGAGGGGGCACGAGACAGAGGACAGCAGAGGTGAGCACCATGGGCGGCCACTTCAACCTTGGGTGTGCTTGAAAATTTCCATAACAAGCTTAAAAAGGTACACATGGAAGTAATATTCTACAGATATTTACAAGGGCACCTCGAGTTGTATGAAAAGCAGAGACGGGGCGCACTGTCCCTCCGCCCACCTGGAAACTATTTCCAGCGCCACCGCTCAGAGGTGGAGTCGCTTCCCAGATACCAAGGATGGCGCCAACTGTTCTGGACCGAGAGACAGGCTGAGCACATGCTTTTAAATTTTAGCACTGAGGGCTGAGGGTGCTGGTCAGTGGGAGGACATTCAGTTGCCTATCATGGCTGAGGCCCTGGGCTCTATCCTCAGCACTGCAGAAAAAAATAAAAAAATAAAAAATAAACTGAACAAAAAAAGTCTAATATTTAAAAATGCAACCAGGAGCCGACGACTGGGAGTGTCAGGGTAGTCTCGGCCCAGAAGTGACCAGGTGGTCAGCTTCATCTCATGGTCACTGTCAACAGGTCAGGTCTACCAAGCACACACAGCTTAGCCCTGCCTGCTTTTGAACTTTGCAAAAAGAGCAGCGGGTACACTATGAATCAGTATTTTTAGGCCACGATCTTTTGGTACCTCACGCAGACAGCACAACGGGGAAAACATCTACCTCTCCTCGCCTGAACCCCTGGGAAAGCTGAGGGAACTTGAGGACAGAGGAGTATGGGGGACTGTTCTCCGAGACTGAGCCCCATCAGGAAGCAGAGCCGGGCGGCACACTGCTGTGTGGGATGCAGCTCTCCTGAGGCCAAGGGTGGGTCAAGCCCTTTACAGATAGAGCTGCTGCGTCTGTGAATGTAAACACGAACAGCAACAGCAAATGTCACGGTGAAGGCCGACCAGGATGGCGACTTCTGCTCATTTATTATTAGGAGGCAAATGTCAGAGAAGGAAAACAGGCCTAACTCATTTAGTCTGGTTGAAATTCAACAGGCTTCAACTTGTTGAAACCACAGTTCCTCCCAGTTGCAGAGGTGACTTACTGGGTCAAAATCTTAACAGATCTCCTTAGCAGAAGAGTTAGGGGTGAGGGAGTGGGGGGTAGGAAGGACAGACAAGTGTTCTGATGAAGAGACAGTGGAGGGTGCCTGGACAGAGCTAGGGATGGGGAACTCTGCCCCTTTTAGGAGCTACATGCTTAACCTTCACGGTTATTTAAAAAATATTTAACTAAAGCCAAGCAATGTGGTAACTGTGTGTTTATGTGTGTGACCGGCCTTGAACTTTCAATCTTTCTGGGATTACTGTGCCACCACATCTGGCTGTTGACAGTGTTTTTATAGCAGAGATATAATTTCTCTTTAAACCTAAGTCCATTTGTGCATGGGAACTGAGCTCATGTAAAGGGAACTGTTATGTGTACTTCCTAGATGGGGCAACAACAAAAGCCATGACGATGCACAGAAGTAACTTGAGTTTGACTGAAAACGGCCCACAGTGTGGTCCCAGGACCCCTAACTGTGTATATCTTATTACTATTTCTAAGATGATTCTAGTCACCAAGCCTGCGCCTACAAATGGCCATCTTACAACCTAGGTCAGCAACCCCCCGCCCCCTACTGGACTGACTGCTGGGCTAGGCTGTGATAACCCCAAGCCAGAGTCCTGCTGCTCAGAGCCGCCTAGGGAGAGGCCACCACAGGAGAGCCTCCTGGGCCCTCTCTTCCTTAGTGTCAGACAGTGACTTTGGACAGAACCCTGGTGGAGCAAATGGCATTTCCACGCAGAGGTCAGTCACCTTACTGAAGCTCTCCTGAGAGGATTTTCTTTAATTATACTAAACTTTGGTCTAAGAGTTGTGGGAAGGGGTTGGTGATGGCTCAGTGGGTGAGGGTGCTTGCTACCAAGCTTGACAATCTGAGTTTGATCCCCGGAATCCACAAGTTGTCTGTCTTTTGACCTCTGAATGTGTACACCCCCATATGCAGTAAATAAACCAAGAAGAGATGTCACTTTTCTTCTCTTTTAAATGTATTAAGAGTATAATGTACCGTCAATTATATACGAACACAATACAGTCCACTGCAGTGCTCTGATACATGCATGGTAACCCTAGTTATGCCCCATGACTAACTCAACTGTGCTGGAGGAGAGAGAGCAGGGCTGGGGCGGGGGGGGGGGGGGAACCAGAAGCAGGGACCTACCTTGACTTGAAGGCTGGAGAGCATTCGGTAAATTGTGGCCATTTCCAACTTAAAACTCTAGATCTAAGATCGGAAAAGGAAGCCTGCTTTGGGTTTCACCAAGGCTGCAGCAGCCCTGTTTCCATACAAGCTCAGTGGCCTCCAAGAAGGATTGGCAGAGACTGGACAGAACCCAGAAAACACCAGCTACTCTCTCCAGTCTTCCCCTTAGCTCATCTGTCCCTTTCCCTTTGTGGCAAAGCTCTGAAATACAGGTCGCTGAGTTCAATTTCTCTCTCTGACAGGCTAAAGAGTGATTAAGCCAAGGTCACGGCTTCATAAGCCTCAGCTCTACAGGCAAAGAAAACAACTCAAGCCCTCCTCTCCCATGCAGTCCCCAGGTGCACCTCAGGTGCACAGCCACCTCAGCCTTAGCAGTATGTGGTGTAGAATTATTAGACATGTCATTCAGACATGGCACATACACGGTAGAACTACTCATCTGCCATGGGTTCACAGGGCAGACATCTTGAGGAAAGAAAGCCTGCCTTTCTGGTACCTTGCTTGACTCCTCTGTTTTGGAGGCTGAGTTTAAGCCATAACTGTGCTTTGGGAGCTGGCTGGGTTTTTGAATAACCAGCAGACAAAGAGCATCACCAAACTCCATTAGCTTTCCCCTTGGCCAAGTCCTTCCCGGCTGTTGTGTGGACTTTGCCAGGCCTGCTTATTCAGGCCATGGTATAGTTCTATTTCTAGCCTGTGAGGCACTTCTAGCCAGCGCTTGCTTTGCTCTTACTTTAATAAGGACCCTGTGGAATGTCAGTTCTAAAGTGATCGAGAAAAGAATGTGAAGCAGTGAACTGTCCATTTGGCTGTGGACAAAAACTAGCTCTGATATCAAGAGGGCTGGCCTCATGTCTCCTTCACCCTCCAGTTCCATGCCAAGCCTCTCTACTTGTTCTTTGGAAAATTGAGAGACAAGAGGTAAGACTAGGAAGATCCAGCCACATACCTGCAAGTCCTGCCTCCTTCCCTAAACCTCAGTTTCCGTACTTGTAAAACGAAATGGGTAAGATTGATCTCTCTGGGGGCTGGAGAGATGGCTCAGCGGTTAAGAGCACCAACTGCTCTTGCAGAGGACCTAGGTTTGATTCCCAGCACCCATATGGCGGCTAAGAAACCGTCTTTGACTCCAGTTCCAGGGGAATCGGATGCCCTCTTCTGACCTCTGCGGCATTGCATGACATGGGTGCACAAACCTGCATGCAGACAGTACATTCATACATATACAAAATAATAAATAAGCCAGGCGTGGTGGCGCACGCCTTTAATCCTAGCACTCAGGAGGCAGAGGCAGGCGGATCTTAGTGAGTTCAAGGCCAGCCTGGTCTACAGAGGGAGTTCCAGGACAGCTGGGACTACAGGGAGACCCTGTCTTGAAAAGACCAAAAAAATAAATTAATTAATTAAAATAAATAAATAAATTAATTAATTAATTAATTAATTTAAAAAAAGATTGATCTCTCTGGTCCCCTCCAGCTCTGGGATGACTTCTGTCTATACAGAACATGCTGGAAACAATTCAGGATGCCCCTCTCTGTGCCCTTGCACTACATTCTTCCATCACAGCTTCTCTATTGAGGGCCAGATTCAGACATCTTCATGCCCAGTGCATGCCTTCTGCAATGGGCCCAGAAGCACTCCCAGATCCTCAGGAAATGCAGAGCTCAAGCCTCCTCCCACCCAACTCAGCATGTTAGAAATTGGGGTCCCACCATCACACACTCGACTGAGGTCTCCATTTCTCTTGTTCAGTGGAGCCTACAGACTTCTATCTAGGTATCCTTCTTGACACAGCCATACTGTCCCCAAACCTGTGGCCAACCTCCCAATTAGTCCTTGAAGCCAGTCTTAACCACCACCAGTGTTTATATATTTCTAGATCTAACAGTCTGAGTTAGATCTAGCTACCAACAACCCTGGCTTTCCTTCTAATTCTCTCCCAACCTTGGTGCAAAGAGAGCTTTGAAACAAACAGCCTAATTAGATACTTCCAGGTCATCAGGTAAAAAGGGCTTTCAGCCACTGAAGGCTATTCAACCTGGCCTTTCCTCTGGCTGGACTGAAAGGACCGTGCCCACCTTTCAGACTCACCCTTTGTCCTCCTGCTCGGCTGAGTGGTCATTAGTTCCCTAATAGGCTCAACTTTCTCCCACCAGTAAACATGTCACTCTGGGGCTGGAATCGTCCCTCCCCCTGCTACTATAAGCTCAGCCTCCAGGCTCAGCTCAATTACGCATGGGCCATATTCCCAGTTCAGCACCCCAACACGCCAAGCCCAGGGAGCTTTGCATGATGTAGGCTCTAAAAATCAAAACCTCAGTTCCTTCCAGCACTGTCAGTGCACTATAATGAACCCCTCTGAGGAGTGATGCTCTACTGCACTCAGAGTGGAGGGACAATGCCTGGTTTAGCTCACCAGCAGATCCTAGTGCCTAGCACACAGTATGACCACCTATGCTGGGCACTCCACACTGTAAGACCTACCCTGTCTCAAAAAGGACCCATTACAATTTTTTTTTTATAGACAAAAGTCCAATCTGACTGACTGAATCTCTGACTTTTAGGCTCTTTTTTTGCCTGAGAGTTCTGAAATCCTCTCCTTCATTCACTTGTCTTTTGGCTTTTCTACCATCATCATCACCATCACCACCACTATCACCACCATCATCATCATCACCATCACCACCATCATCATCACCATCATCACCATCATCATCATCATCACCATCATCACTATTAACATCACCATCATCACCATCAACATCATCATCATCGCCATCATCACCATCACCACCATCATCACCACCATCATCACCATCACCATCATAATCATCATCACCACCATCAATCACCACCATCAATCACCACCATCATCACCATCACCATCATCATCACCATCACCATTACCATCACCACCATCACCACCACCACCATCATCATCATCACCATCACCATCATCATCATCATCACCATCATCACCATCATCATCATCACCATCATCACTATTAACATCACCATCATCACCATCATCACCATCACCATCATCATCATCACCATCATCACCATCACCACCATCATCACCATCACCATCATCATCATTACCATCACCATATCACCACCATCATCAATACCATCACCATCATCATCATCATCACAATCATCACCATCATCACCATCACCACCATCATCATCACCATCATCAATATCATCACCACCATCATCACCATCATCATCACCACCATCATCACCATCCCCATCATCACCATCATCATCACCATCACCATCACCATCATTACCATCACCATCACCATCATTACCATCACCATCACCATCACCATCATTACCATCACCATCACCATCATTACCATCACCATCACCATCACCATCATTACCATCACCATCACCATCATTACCATCACCATCACCATCACCATCATTACCATCACCATCACCATCATTACCATCACCATCACCATCACCATCATTACCATCACCATCACCATCATTACCATCACCATCACCATCATTACCATCACCATCACCATCATTACCATCACCATCACCATCAATATCATCACCATCATCATTATCACCACCATCATCAATATCATCACCATCATCATCATGATCACCATCGCCACCATCATCAATATCATCACCATCATCATGATTATCATCACTATCGCCACCATCATCAATATCATCATCATCATCATCACCATCATCATCATCATCATCATCATCACCATCATCAGGACCACCATCATCACCCACCACCATCATCACTACCATCATTATCAGCACCGTCATCATCATCACTATCCCACCATTATCACCACCACCACCACCGCCGCCGCCACCATTGCCTTCAGTCACCTGATGTCACTGCAACTAGAAGCAGAGGTTGAAAAGCCGAATGCAGCACGTCTGGTTTAGGTCTCCCCTCCAGCCATCTTGCTAAGTCCTCTCTCACAGACATCATCTCATTCCCTGTGGGAGGGGAAAAAAAAAACCACTTTAAGCACTGTCAAGAGAAATGACCACAAGGGAAAAAAAAAATCTCTTTATTTAAAAACAAGCCAGATGAGGGTGTCCCCTGCGCATCCCTCTTAATAAAGATTGCTCTCTCAGACACTTTCAGAAAACACAGTGAGATACAAATGAAGGGAGAAGAAACGAGAGGAAAGTGAAGGAATAAAACACAAGCCTAACTGAACAGGATGACTAACGAGCTGAAAAGAGGAAACCAGGAAGTGTTTTAAAGTAAAAGAATCTCACATTTACCAAATATCTAAATGACAAAGCCCGAGAAGATTCTTAGTTCCCAGATTCTGAGATTTCAGATGATGCGAAAATTTCGAAAGAAATGTGTGGCATTAAGAAAAAAAAAATCCTTGAAAAACAAAATTACATTAAAAAATGGTCTATTGCGAGGTATTTTTATGCAATTCTTAGTGGGCTTGCTTCCCTCCCTCCTTCCTCAGCTGTTTACTGTTGGAGCACTATGGTGGGGTCTTTAAGGCCTCCCTGCATCGAATCATTTCATCTACAAACAAGAACTTCATACATTCCTTTCCTACACGTAACCCTCTTGTCTACTTCTCTGGTCTCACTGCTCTAGCTAAGATTTCCGACTCTACACTGAACAAGAATGGAGACAGTGGACTTCTCATCTTGTGCTGTTTTCCCCATCCGTCTCCTATGATGCTGGCTGTGGGTGTACACTAGAGGCTTTCTTATGTAAGCTATGTCTTTCTATTCTGAGTTTCTTCAGGACTCCCATCATGAAGGCACACTGGATTTTATCAGAAGCTTCCCTCTCTTCTGAAATGATCACGTGGTTTCTGTCCTTGAGTCCCACGTGATACATCACATATATAGACATGCAAATATTGAACCTTCCCTTGCTTCCCTGGCATAAAGCCTGTTTAATAGTGATGACTGATCTTTTGGATGTCTTCATGAATTCAGTTTCCAAGTGTTTAAAAAAAATGTATTACACATAGTGTGGAGTGTGTTTGTGCCGCGCCTCACATGTGGAGGTTACAAGACAACTTGCAGGACTAGGTTTATTCTTTCCACCATGTGAGTGAGCTCTGTGGAACAAACTCAGGTCATCAGGCTTGCTGGCAGAGACCTCTACTGACAGAGTCTTCTCGCTGGCCCTTACAAGTATTTTCTGAACATTCTTACATCCATGTTCATCAGGGAGATTAGTCTATAATTTGGTGGGTGTATATGTTATATGTGTACTTATGTGTGTCTCTTTATGTTTTGGTTATCAAGATAATCCTGAATTCATAAATAGTTTGGTAGAGTTCCTTCCTACCTTTCCTATTTGCTAGAACCGTTTTAAACATTAGGCTTAGTTCTTTTTTTTTTTTCTTTTTTGGTCTTTTTGAGACAGGGTCTCCCTGTAGCCCCAGGCTGGCCTTGAACTAACAGTGATCCGCCTGCCTCAGACTCCCAAGTGCTGGGATTAAAGGCGTGTACCACCATGCCCAGCTTAGTTCTTTCGTGAAGGTCTGGTAAAATTCACCAGTGATAAAATCCATCCATCTGGCCCTGAACATTTTAGTCAGGAAATTCTCACTGCTTGTTATAGATATGATTACCTTATTTACCTCATCTGTGTTTAATTTTGGTAAACCATCTAGAGATGCATCCATTTCTTTGAGATGTTCCAATTTAGTGGAATATATGTGTTTAAGGTATGTCCAGGTGATTTTCTGAATCTCACTGGCATTTGTTCTGTCTCTATTTCAATCTTGTTTACCTTTTCAAAGACCCAGCTCTTTATTTCATTGATTCTTTCTATTGTTATTTAATTCCCATTTTGATAATTTCTGCCCTGATCTTAACTATTTCCTTTTATCTATTGGTTTTAGGTTTACCTATTCTTGTTTCTGATTGTTTTTTACATATATTGGTGGGGGGGGGTCTTTCCACCATCTGGGTCCCAGGGATTGAACTCAGGTCTTTAGGCTAGGCAGCAAGTGCATTCACCTACAGAGCCTTCTTGCCAGTCCTCTGATTCCTTAATGTGGGCACTCAGAGCTCCCAGTCCCCTCTTGGGTGGAATGTTGTGTTTTCATTTTCATTTGTTTCTAGGAATTTCTTTTTTTTAATTTTATTTATTATTTTATGTGTACGAGTGTACTGTATGCATGTAGGTTGGTGCACCCTTGTGGTGCAATGCCACAGAAGTCAGAAGAGGGCATCGGATTCCCCTGCAACTGGAGTTAAAGACAGCTTTCAGCCGCTGTGTGGGTTCTGGGAATTGAACCAGGGTCCTCTGCAAGAGCAGTCAGTGCTCTTAACCACTGAGTCATCTCTCCAGCCCCGAAGAAAAAAAAAATTTTGGGGGGGTCTTTTCGAGACAGGGTCTTCCTGTGGCCCCAGCTGTCCTGGAACTCACTCTGTAGACCAGGCTGGCCTTGAACTCACAAAGATCCACCTGCTTCTGCCTCCCAAGTGCTAGGATTAAAGACGTGCACCACTATGCCCAGTTGTTTCTAGGAAATTTCTTAATTCCCTTAATGTCTTCATTTACCCACTCAGTTATGCTTTGTTTAGTAACTCTGTGCATTTGTGGATGTTCTATAGTTTCTCTTGATAATCTGTAGTTTAATTTCATTGTGATAAAATATATAATATTTGTGCCCTGACATATAATCCATTTTAAATTCTTTGGGGTAATGGAAAGAATTCAAACAATTTGATTTTTTTAATTTTTTTATTATTTTTTTTATTTTATTTTATTTATGTGTATGAATGTACTGTCTGCATGTAGGTCTGTGCACCTGTGTCATGCAATGCCTCAGAGGTCAGAAGAGGGCGTCAGATTCCCCTGGAACTGGAGTTCTCCTGGAGTTGGAGTTACAGATGGTTCTCAGCCGCCATGTGGGTGCTGGGGATAGAACCTGGGTCCTCTGCAAGAGCAGTCGGCGCTCTTAACCGCTAGGCCATCTCTCCAGCCCCTAAACAATTTGATTTTTTTAAAAAACATTTCTTACTTATTAAGAAAAAACCACCTAAAATCTTAAACC
The DNA here is from genome assembly GCA_009823505.1 of Rhizomys pruinosus. Taxonomy (NCBI): domain Eukaryota; kingdom Metazoa; phylum Chordata; class Mammalia; order Rodentia; family Spalacidae; genus Rhizomys; species Rhizomys pruinosus. The sequence continues at coordinate 1,686,457 of VZQC01006319.1, read as the reverse complement.
AAAACAAACTCCCCTACTCGAAAAACAAAACCAAAACCAAACCCTTCTAATCACCATCCTTCTAAAAAGGAAACAACAAAACAAAACAAAAAACAAAATCATAAAAGGTGGGAGGCTTGTATACTCATAATTAAGATCAGTCCCTTCCTATACCGGCCTCCCCTCACTGCAGATGATGGCTATGGATCACTGCCTTTCCACACCCCCCCCCCCGTGGAGGGCTGAGCACCCCCAGAAGCTGTCCAAGCATGCACTGGAGAGCCACTGGGGGCCTCATCAACCAGCCAAATCCAGAAGTAGAAGAATATGAGGAAAACATACAGAAATCAATACCATGCCTATAAACACGTTAATAAACAGCCTGAAAAGCAAATGAAAAGAAGGCCTGTTCAAAAGACAACAAAAGTATCAAATACTTAAGAAATATGTGCAATGAGGTCCAGTCAGATATAAAACTCCACATTCAAATTACGTAAAGAAAACACAAGACCTTAATATGAGAAAGAGACAACATAACAGAACTGGACATCAGGCTTAAGGCTAAATGCAGAAGAGACAACGGCACCAGCCCTATTAATTTATTGACTAAATGCAATTCCAGGCAAAATATCACCGAGGTCATTATAGAACTTGATAAAGATGGTTCTTAAATTCATATGGGAAAATAAATGGGTGAAACTATCAGAGGGCTTGGAGATGGCATGAGAGGAGCCTGCACGGGCTGTGGCAACGGATCTTAAAACACAGCACAGAACGGTCACCAGGCTGTAAAGCAACCATGGCGAAGCGTTGGAAAAAAGACAGTGCAATTTAACAAACTGAGCAGGAATAAACCAGATCACAATAAAAAAAAAGTACAGAGCACATTATGCATCAACACTCTGAAGGCAGATGTGTCTTTCAAAACCCTCTTTCCATTATAGATGGCAAGGCTGTCTGCTCTCTCTCTCCCTCTCCCTCTTCCTTTTAATAACTGAGCAACAGCAGAAATTTTCAAAGGCACAAGATGAAAATTTCCTGACAGCGAGGGGGAGAGAAAGCCCTTTCTAATTCCAATTTTCCAAGGTCCATCTCAAGCCCTTCAGTCCTGGAGCACTTATAGTCAAAAGCATGCTGAGGCATATTAAGCCCATATTGTTCTTGAATTATGGATGTGGTGTGTGTGTGAGGCCCTGCAGCAGTATTCTGCCCACTCTTTCGCCAGGGACTCTGTGATAGCTTTGTCTGGTGGGTACCCAACAGGTACCGCAGGAGCTTTTTGTTGGGCCAGTGACTCCCTTGAGGACCCAGGTGACAGCTCCAGGGCGTGCCTTGCCTGGATGTTCTCACCCAGGTCACACCGACACAGACTCTCTGCAATGCAGAGTCCCCCTCAGCATTTCCTCCTTCCATAACAGATGACGGCTAGGCCAGGAGGAAATCAAGGGGGACTCTAATGAGGGAATCCCAGGGCCAGCGTGAGGAAGAGCTTTTACCACAGCAGTGAGGGATACATAAAACACAATGTTTTTATTTTTTGGACCTGAGATCTGTACTTCCAGGTCATCATGTGCAAATACTCTTCTTGGGCCCCATTAAGAATCTTACCACCTTGTGCTAGTTTCAGCAGCACATATACTATAATTGGAACGATACAGAGAAGATTAGCATGGCCCCTGCGCAAGGATGACACGCAAATTTGTGAAGGAAAAAACAAAACAAACAACAAAAAAAGAGAATCTTACCACCTTAACACTGAAGGTGACCTTATAAGGCTATTCGGCTCAACATCTCAAGATTCTTATGCACAGAGAGAAGGAAATGGACAGAAAAAACAGACTGGAGAGAGGGGTCCCCTGGAAGGACAAGGGCCAGGTCAGTGGAAGAAGTCTTAGGACTGATCTGATCACACACTAATGCATGTACCTGACTGGCTGTGGGAGCCCAAAGCTGGGACCACACACCGTAACCTTTGCGTGGGGCAGGACTGGATGTCCACCAGACTGCCTTTGGGAAAACAAAGGCACGTCAAAAATAACAAACAAATACCTTGCACAGAGTCCTCTTTAACTCAAAGCAAAGCTCTGTGCATGAGGCAGATTTTGCCCAGTTATCAGGATGGGCTGATTACAGAGCCCAGACTCATTTGCCTGAAGATAATTGCCTCAATTCTCCACTTCACTTTGCACGTATAGAAGAGCCCCCATCTACTGCAGCCTCAGTGACTAGACATGTAAAATTGGTCTAATCATAGTTTGAAGAGCTCAAGCTGAAAGGATTCTATGAGCTGAGCCTGAACCATGACACTACTATGGGTTTCTCCCCTCTGGGCTCAAGACTTGTCTGCTCCCTCCCTTCCTCCCTCTCTCCCTCCCTCCTTCCCTTGGGTCTAAAGGGTGAGTCAGATCCTTAGCAGAGGAGATGAAAACAACTTTGAGGCTCTCTGTTCCTGCTGTTGGCTGCGGTGGGGGAGGTGAGACTGAGATGCCTAGGAGAGCCAGACAACAGGCAAAGCTGGAAGCCAAGGGTCCTTCTGGACACCCAGGTGGTCCCGAGCAACCAGCAGCATTTCCCCCACAGCCACCAGCTCCAGGCAAAAGCTGGGTGGAGAGCAGATTAGAGATAGGCAGGGCCAGAATGGCCCAGGTTAGTGGCCTCTTCTGCACAGATGTCTAGCCAGGCCAAGGCAAGGACAAGCTAAATCTAAGAACAAGTGAGGCAGGTAGTAGAGGCCAGTCCTGATCTCTGCAGAATAAAACAAAGCAGGAGCTCAGAGCCCAGGGCTTAATGCAGCGAGCCCAGGAGCACCAAGCTGTAGGGCCAACACCCAGAGGCAGCACTTCTGAGAAGGCCTGAACACTGGAGTGCCAGAGTCTAGAAACTGCTCTTTCTATGGCCGAGGGGGATGGCAAGAGGCACTGCATAAAGCAGAGAGCAAAGGAGAGCAAAGGCAATTCACTCCTAGGACAGCTCCTCAGGGTTGGTGGATTCAGCTCTAACCCTATCTTTCCCTTCCAATGAGGGTGGCAGATAGGGCATTGTGATCCAACAATGGCCAGGCCAGGACCTAGTAATGACTTAAAGATGGTTATTTTCCACTATTGTTTGATTTTAGCTCTAGATGGCCTCCCCCCAAATCACAAAGTCAGGAAAAATGGGGTTTGCACCATTTCTATTGGTAAGAGCTGACTGAGATCAGTGCAGTCTGAGTAACAGCAAAATAGCACCCTGGAGAGCTGACCCAAATGTTCCTGCATTGTGCCCAGTCCCCTTGGGGGATGGGAGGGAGGGGGCTCTGCCAAATTCTCAGTGGGGCTGAGCCTTTCTGGCTGATTGCCACAGTGAGGGGTGGGAAGTATTTCAAAGTCCCTGAATTCATTTCTATCCAAAGGAAAGTTCGAAAAGCTCTCCATTTCCAAAAATAGTGCTTTCCAATGACTCTCCAAAAAACATGTTCAAGAGCGACTGTACCCACTTGCCTGGCAGAAAAGAACCAAACCTTTATCTTAAGTCTCATCTTGGAAAATGTGTTCGTGTCTACAGGACCTCTGACAATAGCCTGCAAGCCTACAGACCCATGTGATTCATCCGTTGCCCAGAGCAACCAGTACATGGCCTGCACACGGGGACAGGTGGAATGAAAGCAATCCTCTTATGAGTCGGGGGGGGGGGGAGACCTAAAGAAAATATCAAAGTTGGATCAGGCTTTTAAAAAAATCATCAACAACAACACCCCCCTCCAACCCCATCTCTTTCAGCACCTGTTTCAGAAAACCCAGGGGATGGACCTGTGGGCTCGGCTGCCACTCCTCAGCCCCTCCCTGTTTATCTGTCTGTCGTGGGTTTCATCTTTCTGAACCCACTGGTAGGCTGCTTTTAGTATTTGGGGGGCATCTCCTATCGATCTGTGTGCTGCTGGATGACAAAAATGGCTCGTCCTCATTTGCTTCAACCTCCCCATAATGCCAGGAATAGTGTCTTGGTCATAGAAGTGACTCAACTGGTGATTGCTAAATAGCCAATTTCATTTGTAATTTCCGAGACAGTGCCAGGAGGGAAGGCAAGGAAGACCGACGTAATTAATAGACGGACCTCACTAATGTCTTTGTTCCAAAAAGTGAGTGTTACAGAGCAAAGAGCCTCAGCATCCTGCCTGGTTACAAGAGCTCTGAGACAGGCCGCTTGTCCGTCTGCATCTACCTGTGTTGTCTCGAAACATCCAGCTTGACATTTCTTCCTGCCACTGAGCTATTTGTGCCCTCAAATGCTTCTGAAACAGAAGCAGAGTGGAAGGCTTGAGCCTCCTAGGCCCTCACTGCACAGCACACAGCGAAGAGGGTACAGCCAGCCTTTCATTTCATCACTAACTGGCTCATGACTGCCAAAGAAAATAGCTCCAGTAGGTGGTCATCTGTCCAGTAGGTGGTCATCTATCCTGTGACCTGACACAGTTGCTGATGAAGAGCCAACAGCCTCCTAACAGCCCATTCAGCTTTAGAGCCCTGATTGTGAGAATATTCTTCTCCAGGCTGAGAAGTAAACACCACCCAAAGGTTCTAACTCTGCCCTCATGACACTCCTTTAAGGAGCTTCACAATGCATCCAAATAAAAACCTTACTGTATGGTACTGTAATGAACTGGAAACTGCTTTCCTGTCCAACTGGTTTAGGAGCCTCCTTCTGGCAGAGCATGGAGGTAATATATGACCATACTTTATTTACCGACAGAGAGAGAGCCCCTTGTTCCTCAGCCTGGTAACAACCGAGGTCGTTCATCACCCACTTGGTCCTTTTTGAAATTCACTCTGCAGCCAGCACTTTTTAAAGTCATGCACGTAATGCATTTTAAAGAGCATTTTCTGCACGGATCCATTTGCCCGACCTCCACACAAAGTGCGAGATGGAACAGCATTTCAGTGCAGTCCTTGGCTCCTCTTGGAGCCTGTACCAAATGCTCACTGAAATGTATTTTGCAACTATATGTATGACTGGGGCTTGAAAATGCAGTGTTTTGTTAAATGTCCGTTGGCTGATTAAAATGCATCTTACAAGGAGAGAGCATTGCTAATGCAGAATCTAGTCCAAAAATATGTATTATGTAATGCATATTTTTTAATAATGCAGGCAATCTCGGTGTATCTATATTAGTGAATCAGCTCTGGGCTACCACCTCTGTTATAGGCATAAAGCACTCCATCTGAAAAATGAAGTACTTTCCTACTAAAGAACCCTAATCCACCTCACTGCTGACAGCTGGCATTAGTTTCTATTGAAAGGGCATTTACCAGCACCCACATATTTCTGAAATCAGCTTGACCGATGTCTTGTCCATACGCTGTCTGTGGAGCTGTACTAATTGAAAGAAATCAGGTGGGTATATCAAAATTCACAGGCCCCTTAGAAACAACACCCCCCCCCATCAGCCAGGTTGGAAAGGCAGAGATCAGGATCTGAGATGCTCAGTGTCAAACACCCCTGTCCAGGGCCCCAAGATGGCAGCCACACAATGCTGAGAGGCACGTGGTACCATAACCCTTCGGTTTCTCTGGAAAGTGTTAAGGGCAGGGTAAAACTAATTGGAACACAGCTGCCTGTCATGAGCTTTGCTGACTCAATCCCACTCTGTTAGCAGCTGGTACCCACCAACTCCTAGACCCTGAGACGCAACAGAGATACAGCCAAGTAGGAGCAAAATCCTCAACCCAGCAGCAGGGCCCCCACGAAGACCTGAACTCTGCATCTGGAAGTTTTAATGCAGCTTGGTGCCGCAGGTGTGTCAATAAGTGACCCACAGTAAGGAACCACTTCAGGACACCAGAGTTCATGTCTTTCCGGACAGCAGAGCTCTGAGAGGCAGCATCTCTTCTTTACACAGACTCAAGGAGAAATGCTTCTTGCAAGGAGAGAGCATTGCTAATGCACTGCACCCACGACAGCCATCCCAAGTGCAGCACCCCTGCAGGGGATGGGACAGAGATGCTGGTCTCTGTGCCAAAAAGGGCACTCTGTACTTAACAGGCAAGGCAAGATGGAAGACACCCCTCCCCCAAAGTACTGGTCACACAGAGATGAGCCCTACAGCTTCCCACACCACAGGGGGCTGGACCCCCTCCTGGACTAACGGAGCTCACTTGGTTTTCTAGGGCTCAGGAATGGGACTAGTTAACTCCAATGCTTCAGCCTTCTGAGTTCAACACAGTGGATCTCACGGTGTCTGGCCGCCCCCTAGCCCTGATATTCTGCTTGATACATCTATTTTTCTCACAGTTTAAGCTAGATGAAATGACGTTGGTGGGTAAATAATTTAATGCTCCGATTAACAGTAGATTAACCCCCAATGTCCTTTAATGCAAGACCTTTTCTGGTCTGTCCAGTCTTCAGCACCTAGAACAGAGCTTTGCCCTGTACTGGGTGCTGAAGGGAGTATGCGTTGGATGCATCATCTATGTTGAAAATGCATCGGAGATCCAGCTCCAGGGGCATCTGGGAAGTACTCTGTGCTAACTACCCACCCCAAAGAGCCACCCAGCCACCCAGGAAGGCAGCAGGAATCGCCGGGACTGACCTGGAGTGCAGAGAAGTCTTCTCTTAGCCGATCCATCTCAGTTCCTCCGGTCTTCCAGCACACCTCGGCTGGACAGAGCTCATGGCGCGCCAAGCACGACTTGCAATCTACTACCCCTCGAGCTGTGTCGGGGGGACGACGGGGGACTTTCTCAGTACATTGTATTTGTCCATTGGGTGTCTACCCAGCTGAGGCTACATGGGCACATATTCTGGGGAAGTTTCTCTAATTACAGTCACTAATAAACATAACAAACCTGACAAAGGTGGTTTCATGATTAATGACTGCGTGAGGTTGCTATCCTCAAACCACTAAGCCCTGTGGAATGCTTGGGTCTGGATCATTAATTAATACTCATATACAGATCGTCACTCCCCCTGAATATTTGCAATTCGCGGACTGGTTTTCAGTTGTCCAATGACTGTGCCCATCTGTGCCTATAGGCAAGTTGAGGAGTGGGACAAACTGCGCAGGGAATGGGCTCCCGAGTCCGCTAACCTGAAGTCCGCTAACCTGTGGCTGCCGCAGCTCGCTAGCTTTGCTGGCTGGCGCTCTACAGACTGCATTTGGCCAAATCCTCTCAAACAAGGTTCCCTCCTGCCACCTGCCGGCCCACTAGGGTCTGCGCCACGGGCTAAACGCCACCACGCAGCTTGCGGGGAGGCGCCCCCACCTCCCTACTGCACATGCCCGGCAGAAGTCCGCGCAACTTCATAAAGGCCCCATCCCTCCCCGCCTCAGTCTCCTCTACCCTCTCCCAGGCGAGAGGACCAGCGGAGGCACCTCTCGGAGTCTTAGACTTCAGAGTCTGAGACTTAGCGAGAGGAGCCCTGGGGAGACAGCCCTTCTCTCCCTTCCCGTCTCTTCTTTTTCCTCAGAGGTAAGCAAAGCTCGGAGCTTTAAAAGTTCCTAAGTCTTCTGGAAGGTAAGTGCCTCTCTGCTCTCCACCCGAGGTGGGACCGGGACCCCCGGATCCAGAGTCTAACCTTGTAAGGTGCGTCTTTCACAATCTTTTTTCTGTTCCAGCAACCGCTCTCTGCAGAGTCAGAGAGTGGGTCGCTTCTCCGTGTGCTCCCGGGAGGATGGATCGCAGGTCCCGGGCTCAGCAGTGGCGCCGAGCTCGCCATAACTACAACGACCTGTGCCCACCCATCGGCCGCCGGGCGGCCACCGCGCTCCTCTGGCTCTCCTGCTCCATCGCGCTCCTCCGTGCCCTCGCCACCTCCAACGCCCGAGCCCAGCAGCGCGCCGCCCAGCGTCGGAGCTTCCTCAACGCGCATCACCGCTCCGCCGCCCAGGTGTTCCCCGAGTCCCCCGAGTCCTCCGAGTCTGACCAGGAGCAGGAGCACCAGCACGAGGAGCCCCGGCCCCAGCTAGCCGTTCCCGAGTGCCTGGAGTTCGAGGACGAGTTCGACTACGAGACCTCCGAGACCGAGTCCGAGTCCGAGTCCGAGTCCGAGTCCGAGTCCGAGATCGAGTCCGAGACCGAATTTGAGACCGAGCCTGAGACAGCCCCCGCCACCGAGCCCGAGACCGAGCCGGAAGACGAGCGCGGCCCCCGCGGTGCCGCCGCCGCCGCCGCAGCCTTCAACCAGTCCCTCACTCAGCGTCTGCACGCTCTGAAGTTGCGCTCCGACGCCTCCCCAGGGCGCGCGCAGCCCACCACTCAGGAGTCCGAGAGCACCAGCGAGGGGGAGGAGCCCCAGCGCGAGCCCGAAGGCCAGGCTTCCCGGGACCCCGAGGAGTCAGAGGAGCGCAGAGAGGAGGAGAGGAGGCAGCCACGCCGCTGCAAGACCCGAAGGCCCGCCCGCCGCCGCGACCAGTCCCCGGAGTCCCCTCCCAGAAAGGGGCCCATCCCCATCCGGCGTCACTAATGGGTGACTCCGTCCAGATTCTCCTAGTTTTCATGGATAAAGGTGAGTTGCCTTGGCCAAACCGGGTACCCTGAGGGCAGCTAGCTGCACAGTGCGGGAGGAAGGAGACAGTTGGGGGCAAGGTGGGAAGGGAGCGGGCGAGGGCTCCCCAAATCTCTCTAGGTCGCCCAGGGGCGCTCCGGGGGGTGCTAAAGGCTTGTTGGACGGCAGGGCGCCCCTGGCGCCTCGCTGGAGACAGCCTGAGGTCCCACAGCTGGCGCCCGGGACACGACACTGAATGCCCGAGCGCGCCCCAGGTTTGGAGCCGCGCACCGAAACTGCAAAGGTAAGTCACTTGTTTGCTGCACTTTTTTTCTCTCCTACGAAGGTTAGTCTGGCACACTTGAGCTGGCTTAGGGGCTGAGCCGGCTTTGGTCGGAGCCCAAAGGGCTCGATGAGGAGCTGCGTGCCCCAACTTTGGGTTTTTGAGCAGACGCTCAGTAGCGACATTGTTGCAATGCGCGAAAAGTAACCGTGTAGGGATTGGGTAAGAACTCCGGAGACTATGGCCTCCAGAGTGACTTCGCAGGCGCGCGCAGTGCCGGGCAGGCGCGGAGCTTGGAACCCGGGTCCCGGCACGGCCAATTTGGAGTCGCGGGACCTCGGAGCCTGTGCTCCCCTCGCCTCGCAGGCAGTCTTGGCCAACACCGCTCGCCTCCAGGGGCTCGCGGTGGCCAGAGATCGTGAAACGGAGTGCGCGCGCCTCTCCATGCGCCCCAGAGCCAACTTCTCTACGTGCACGGGCATGTTCCCGTGAGCGAAGGGTGTTTGGAGGGCAAGCAGTGTTGGTACAGGGTCCCTTGGAGGTCCCCTCAGGGCTACAGGGGCTGGCAGCGTGTACGTGACCGTGTCGCGACAACGCCAACCTTTTGGCGCAGTTGGTCTTGCGGCGTGACTGGATGCGGCTAGCTTGGAGAGGTCTGGCGCTGTGCGCCTAGGCCCTAGAGGCAGAAGAGAGGAGCTGAGAGCCGCACCCAGTGGTCTAGGGTGTAAACATAAAATGCATCAAGGCACAGGCTGGATAAGGGGTCGCGGCTATCACCAAGACACCTTCTAAGGCGTCCCCAAAAGATCGTGGCACTGATAGAGCCGGGAAAGATGTCGGCTCTTGCGCTCAGGAACCAAAATGGGCCGGGGCTGATGACTCTGGCGACTCTGGCGGCTTCTACCGCCTTGGGGCGGGAGGACGGCTCCGGCCATTTTCTGCTCAGGTAGAGCTGAATTTGTAATCTGTAACCCGGGGGAGATCGCTGATGATCTGCCCCCAAACCACCGTCCATAACTCGGAGCATCTTCCTCTCCAAATGAGGAGGAAAAGGCTGAGAAGTGAAACGTATTTAGAAAAAATCTCACCTCATTTGGAAATATATTTTGGTTTCTTTAGGTGCGCGCCTGTTGTCCCGCGCAGGCTCGAGTTATTTTGGTGGGATGATTTGGCAAACCTGGGAAGGGAAAGAGATTTAACGGCTTAAAATCAAAGAATGTTGGGATCATGAGCGGCTGGGGGGGGGGGTGCTAGAAGGAACGCACTAAAGTCTTCCTTCCAGTACCTACCCGCTTCCCTGAAATGGCGTCGCAACCCCCAGAATTTAGCAAGGGTGGGCTGCACGCCCTGTGGGTAGATGTGTCTGATGCATACAGGAAAGGGAGTTTTTAGCAGTGTTTTTCCTCACTGCGTGTTAGTATTAGGCACGTATCAGGCATGTAGAAGACAGGCTGCTAGTCCGCAGAAAGAAGCGGGGGCGGGGGCGGGGGGGCCGCTTTGGGCTGGAAAACTGAAATTGCCTAAGTGAAATGCATCTCTCCAGAAGTTAAATTTCTCATCAAAATAAACGATGATGCGACATTCTGTGACGTTGTCGTTTCTTTAATCTAGTAATGTTTTTGGTAGCCCGAGTTTACCAAGCAACAAGTCTCTAGATAACAGGTGGAAAAGCAGAGGACTTGAGGTTCTGCGCAGTGCGTTCGTATTCGAGCAATCTTTCTCCGTTTGGAATTTGAGAGACGGAGTTTTCGCAGCGCTAGGCTTATCATTAGCTAAATTAGTATGCTGCCTTGTTGCTGGGATAAACACAGTTTTTTAAATTTAAAAGATCTTTGGTCCCTGTAGCCCCCACCTCACCTACGTTGCTGTTTTAAAAGCCTTAATGAGCATGTACCAGGCTGAGACGGGTTCCCAACTAAGAACACGCATTCATTGTGCTGTCTCAGAGCCTCCCACCTGAGTCACTGGAGATACACTTACAGTACAGGCCTGGAAACCTGATACCCACCAGCACCTTCCCGCCCCCCCCCCCCAATTTCCACTCTGACTTGGGGTGGAAAGGATGTTAACGACTATATAAAAATCCAGCCTGGAAAAGCACCCCTACCCCCACATTTCAAGCCCACTTTCTGTGAAGTAGACATTTTAAGCAAGCACTGGGGTTCAGCTGCCTTCCTTTTCTAGCAGGTTCTGCAAACATTTCCAGCCCCCTGGTCTCCCAGGGGCCTTTGTCTCACCCAGTTAAGCTGGGGTTAGCATTTGAATGGGCTGGCTCTCCCTTTAGCTTAGGTAGATGGGCTGGGGTAGATGTGCCCTGAGAAAAACTGTGGAACCCAGGGTGATGCAGCTAGCTACCCCTAAGTAGAGGGAGGGGGGAGGCGGGTTGCAGGGCGGGGATAAAGGGAATGAGTTGGCAAGTCCCAACATTTAGGAGTCTTTACTGCATTAATCATTTGCTTAATGGGAAAACTTGTGTGTGCAGGGTGGTGGTGGGGGGTGCTCTAATTGAATTTTTGAAGTGGGAAATTATGAGGCGATGTAAATTTGCTTTTTAAAGTTTGTAAACAACCCTTTTAACTATGTTTATCAGAATTGGGGAAATGAGGGGAGGAGGGGTTAGCTGTGGAATTGATTTAAGGTTGTTTATTTACTGCGTGAGAATCCTTTTCTCTCCTGAAATTGCTTACAGCCTTTTGCTCCTTAGCCTTCATTTTAGCAGATGTTTCGGGCTAAGAAGGGAGAAAGGTGAAACGTAAGTACTGGTAAGAATAAAGTTCTTTTTAAAAAATATATATATAAATTTTAATTAACTTCTCTGCTTTATCATTGCTCTTCGACAGGGAGTTTACTGAGGAAACTGGGCAGATACCTCAGTAGGCGAAGCGTCTTAACAGGAAGGTCACAAAAAAAAAAAGGGAAAAAGTGAAAAAAGGAAAAAAGAAAAGAAAAAAACCCTCTAAAATCAAATTAAGCAACCCAAAGGCTAGTGATGTCATATGTCAACTCAAGTGCTGCCACCTCCCAAGTACTGCTCAGCAACAGGAAGAGAATCTCTAATTACCTTTAATCCCATGTTCCCTTGCCCTGCTGTGGGATTTTGACATTAATGAGACTGTTTCCCAAACCTCAATGTCTCCCCCAGGCCAGTCGGTTCCCAGAACAATGGCAGAAGATGCTGGGCTAGCCCAGAACAATGGCAGAAGATGCTGGGCTAGCCCAGCCTGCTTCTATTCCTGTGTGGCTTCAGGTCTTCCCCAACCCTCCTCTGCCTCAGCTTCCTCTAAAATTCACTGGCTAGACACAATAATCCTGGGATACCTTTCAGTTCCAAATGCAGAATAGCCCACTGGTTAGGGGAGTTTGGGGAGTCCAGCCGGACTGTCAGGATTTTAGCCCTGTAGAAGCCCAAACCTCACGTTTGATTAAATAAAAAGCACCATCCATGAGGAAGTCTGTTTTGTGTTGTTTTAATATCTGTTTTGTCAAATCTGCTTTTCAGCTAATGGCAAAAATGATTTAAAGCAGAAGGGTAGAGTGTGTGGATGCCCACTGTGTCCTCCAGAGACAGATGCCCCCCACCCCCACCCCAGGGGCCATTTTCAATAGCTGCCTTCAAAGTTCAGTATGGTGGGGACGGTTTTCCCGAATTCTCTCCCTGACCTTAGTATAGAAGGAACCGTCCAGAACCAAGCATGACATAAGTGCATGTGGGGGATGTTTGCACAATATATAGGGGACAGACTGTTGGAACTCTGGTTTAAATGACCATCTGTGTTGAATCCATCATCTAGTAAGTTTTAAGTGTGCCCACAGTCTAGACCTGGAGAGATAGCTCAGCAGATATAGCCAGCCTAAAGGCACCAATTCTTTCACTTATTTTTCCTCTTCATTTCATGCTCCCCCTGGAGATTTTTTTTTTAACTTTTTTTTTTTTTTCATGGAGACAAGGATACCCCCCTACATCACAGCTGGTCTTGAACTCACTCCTGTAGACTCAGCTGGCCTCGAACTCACGAGACTCTCCTCCTCTGCCTCTGAAGACTAGGATTAAAGGTGTGCACCACCACGCCGCTTAAAGGTGGAGCTAGCCACTGTGTGGTTGCTGGGATTGAACCCGGGTCCTCTGCAAGAGCAGTGATTGCTCCTAACTGCGAGGCCATCTCTCCAGTCCCTGGAGCTTTTTTTTCCCCCAGCCATTTTTTCACAGTTGTCCCTGTCTCCATGAAATTAATACTATAACATGATGTCATCCTTTTGTACACTGTAAGGTCTCGTAATAACTAAGTTCTTTTTGTGTGTGCATATACACGCAAACCAAGTTTGGTTCCACTGAAAGTGCATGGGGATAAACAAAGCAAACATTTTCCCCCCCAAACAACTGGTTCTGTCAAATTGAGTGAGCATCTGAGTTTATTTTTTATATTTTAACCCTTTTTCACAAATTTAAAAACTGGCCAAATTATTTATACTATTGTTGCTATTTCTGATGATATTATTATATATTATTATAGACAGTTGATTTTATTAGATTTTGTTGTTTGTTGTGGCTGTTGTTTTTTAAGATTTCACAGCTTTTTCTCAAAATCTCCCTGACAGGGAGCTCACAATACCAGAGGCCAGAATAAACACCCTAGTGACTTGGATTTCCCAAGGCCAACAGTTTGCAGTGCAGGACCACTGTCACCTGTTGATAGTACCCAGGCAACAGGGGCAGGCTATCCCAGGGGAGCTGGCCCCGTGGCACCCTTGGGTGCGCACTGTTCTGGTTAGAGCTGGGGAGGCAGCCATCCCAGTTTCAAATCCGAGCACAGCCTCTGTGTTCATTCTATGAGCCTCTTTTTTTTTTTTTTTTTTTATTTTTTGGTCTTTCAAGACAGGGTCTCACTGTGTGTTCCTGGCTGGCTTGGAGCTTGTTATGTAGATCATGCTGGCTTGAACTCACAAAGATCCGCCTGCCTCTGCCCCCCAAGTGCTAGGATTAAAGGTATGTGCCACCACACCCGTCTTGGGCCTCTTTTAGGGTAAGCATGATGCACAGTACTGAGGGGATGTGGTTACCTCAGGGCTAGTGCAGACTGCAAGGATAGAGGGTGTCTATGGGCAGTCACATGGAGACAGACTTAGGAAAGACAAACAGAAAAAGAAGGTTTGGTGGAATCAGGAACCAAAAAGAAAGGGAGATACAGGCAGATAGGCAAGTACCCAGGGGAGATACAGGCAGATAGGCAGGTACCCAGGGGAGATACAGGCAGATAGGAAGGTTCCCAGGGGAGATACAGGCAGATAGGCAGGTACCCAGGGGAGATACAGGCAGATAGGCAGATACCCAGGGGACATACAGGCAGATAGGCAGGTACCCAGGGGAGATACAGGCAGATAGGAAGGTTCCCAGGGGAGATACAGGCAGATAGGCAGGTACCCAGGGGAGATACAGGCAGATAGGCAGGTACCCAGAGGAGATACAGGCAGATAGGCAGGTACCCAGGAAGGACCACATGTAAGTTTTTTTTTTTTTAAGGCGAGGGAGAGGTCCCTAGGTCAGCAAGGTTTATGGCTGTGCAAACCATTTTGTAGGGACAGAGAGAGAAAGGTTGAAGATACATTAAAACATGGCAGGCTGTAAGGGCCCAGACAAGGTGGCACAGGAGCAAGTGTTGACTTAGTGTTAACAGCCAAAGGTGGCACTGGAAGGCCACTAATGAGGATTTCATTTCAGATCAGTCACCCTGGAAGTCACCATCCTCTGACAGCCTTCTACAGACCCAGCCTAGGAATTTCAGTTTCATGTATGGAGTAGGGGGTTTTGTACAAATGCTTCAAGAGACAGAGAAAGGCCTGAAAGCTAGTAATCTTATGTAACAGTCCAAAGCCTAAGCCTTGGGTTTTGGGTCAAGAAAAGCTAGTCTCTGGGGCCTCCCCAGACTTGAGGGGAACAGGGGTGCTGACCTAAGAATTGACAGCCAGCCAGCATTGACAGGTTTCTCCTTTCCCCAGGCAAGAGTGTTTTTCTGAGTGTCCTGGCTTATGTTGCTATTCCAATTACACTTCGTTAGGAAAATTTGCTTTGGGTAATTGAGATTGTGTGAGAAGGTGAAATATACCATTCCCCTTAAATTCAAACAGCAGAAGCCCCCAGGGTGTCTGGATTCCCACTGTGAGTTACAGAAATTTCAAATAGCCTTTCCACTAAAGCCAAATCCATCTTCCCGGATCCCTCCTCCCACCCTGTCATGCCCCCTCTCCACAGCCCCACCCACCCACCCAAGCAGCCTTCTCCTGGCAGCACGTTCCTGGCATCTGGAATGGCCACTTGTCCCTCAAAAGTCTCTGCAGCATCCTTAGCTACACAGCAGAGCTTAGGTGGGTGCATGAGATTGTGTAGACACCCTTCGCAGGCATGGGTGGCCAGGTGGCAGGGCCAGGCCAGGCCAGGCTGAAGTACAATTTTGTGGTCCCTCTGCAAAGAATGCCATTGAGACCAAGCCCCTACTAGCAAGCCCGAGGAAGGGGTCTGAGTTCTTGGCAGGGCATTTTGTATAGAGCAAGTGGAGGGTTTTCACCTCTAACACCAGCCGCTGACCCTAGCCCACTATCTTGCCCTGTGGGTGGGGGGCATCTTCCCTCTAACTAGCATTTGCCTGAAAACAGGCTAGTCACATAGCCCCTTCTGCACACAGCAGTAAGCTGCTACTGCCTCCATCGGCCAAGACTGGCAGAGATGCTGCCAGGGAAGGGGGCTGCAGCAGTCGTAACTGAACAGTAATTAATTGAACAGCCTCAAAGTCTTAATGCTACTCAGGGAAACACTCAGAAAGCCTTTGTCACTGGGAAGATGAGAAGCTTGGCGGTTGCCTGAATCCTCTTTCCTGTCTTCTCTTCTGAAAACAAATGGCATGGGTGGGCTACATTTCAGGGAAGCCCCCTCCAGGGTACCCTTTCTGCAAAGCACAAACCCAAAGAAACCCAACTACCAACAAGCCCACCTTTCTGCTTTCTGCTCCCTTCCCTCTCACCTACCCACCCTCCCTCTCTTCCTCTCAAGGGACCCTCCTATTTGGCTTTCTCTTTGGTGGCGACAGGGATGAATCAAGAAAGCTGAGAGGTAGCTACCCTATCTGGATGTGCCTTGAGTTTTGGCAATGAAAATCCCAACATGTAAGTAAAAACACAATTGTTGATTATAACCTATGCTTTCCACAGAGGTGTCAGTAACAAACACCACAAGCCTAAGTCTGCAAGCCCAGGGCAGCAGAGGAGGGGACCACACACCCCTGCATGTGGTAATGTCACTAACCGGAGAGTCAGCACTTAAGACACACCTTCTTTCCATTCGGTGTTATTTAGAAAAAGAAACTTGGTTTCTCACTTGGGCATCTGAGCCACTTGGACCAAGCCGGCCAAGTTTCCAGAGAAAAGCAGAGCTTAATAGAAACATGATCAGAGCTTCCCATTCCTGATGCTGTTAAGCAGCCGAGCAAACACAACTGTGACAGCATCTAATGATTCATCTCTCTTCAGCCCTTCACTCTAGCATATTCCCCGGTGAAACAGGGTCAAGACCCTGAGCTTAGCCTTTGTCCTTTGTTCCTATGAGCCTTCTTTAGCCACACGTCTATCCTGACTTCCTCTTCCTAGAGCTGGCTTTCTTTCCTTGTTCCTACTCATGGTTCTCAAACATTTCCCTCTTTTCCTGATACGAAGTCAAACTGGAATTGGAAATTTGTTTAAGATCTTCTGCTGGGGGGGGGTCACAACGTGGCTCAGGAAGTAAAGATGCTTCTGCCAAGCATAAAAACATGAGTTTGATTCGCCAAAAACAGCACGGTGGAAGGAGAGAACTGACCCCTGCAAGCTGTCCTCTAAGATCCTTTGCTAACCATTAACTGCATCACCCTGGTAGGGAGGTGGCCCCAGCCCAGGCTGCCCCACCAGCACCCAGCATTGACCCTCTCCATGGACATCAGTTGTATTTCTGTATTTAGTCAGCAGGATCACCAATCCTCAGCAGGCTGTAAACAGTCTAACTCTTCAGGGTGACACCCAGTCAGGCTACAGGCTCCCCGCCCCCAGGGCTTACCACATAATGTGTCCCTCAGTCCATTGGCCAGGCCATCCAGCTGTCTTTTGGTTGCTCAGCTTCTCAACCGCCTGGCCCCTGTGCTAGGGCCCTCACTGCTGGTGTGCAGTTGAGCCTCAGCTGTCAGCTCCACTCATGAAACTGACTTGGGACTGTCAGTCACTATAGAAAAAGGAGAGTGGAAATGGGGGCACCATCAGGAATAAATACCGAATATTTTTGGAGATCTGGTCTCTCTGTGTAGCCCCAGCTAGCATGTAACACACTCTATAGACCAGGATGGCTTTGATCTCTGAGTGCCTGGACTGAGATCTGTTTTCCTGAGTATGAATTCACCTTTAAATCAGAGCAATTTCTATTTGTGTGTAAGGGCTCCTCTTTCGCAGCTTCTAACTCTGAATTTTCAACCAGTGCTAATTTCTTGTACCCCAGAGGATGGTCAGCAAAGTGTGAGGACCTTTTTATTATTATAGCAAAGGAGATGCTGCTGGCATCTAGTGGGTGCAGGCCAGGGCCATAAACAGCACCCTACCACACACAGGAAAGTCACCACAGCAGACAAGATCCACAACCACATCACGAGGGCAGAGGGTGGGGAGCCATGGCAGAGGCTCTGGCAACTCCCACCTTTCCCTCTGGAGTACTCCTTTATTTTTCCATGCTCCAAACGCTCTTCTACCACCAAATTTATTCTCCTCTGTGAGAATTTCTATCAGATCCAGTGATCTCAGATCCTAGTATGGTTGCTTGTCAATTTGACTATGTGTTTTCTCCTTTCTTCTAAACTTCAGATCCATTCCCTCCAGAAATAGATGGTCAAAATCGCACATCCTCCTTTCAGCTCTTCCACGTCTAAAATCAAAGTGGCTCTACCTCCACACCAGCCCCTCCCCCAAAAAGCTAGGCTGCTCCCAGGGACCCCTCAACCAAGTGCTGGTCCCTGGCCCCGCCATATTTCTTGACCTTCTAGGACATGAATTACAAGCGCATCCTCGAATCACCCTCATGTATGCCTTTGACTATGTCGAAGTCTCTCCTTAAAGGTTTAAGGCATGTAAGCTTCAGCCTTCTTTGCAAAATCCTTTCCTTTGTTCCCTTTATGCGACCCACCCTCTAAGTTGCTCCGCGTTTTCTAAAACTTGATTTAAATTTTTCCCTGCAAGGAGGAAAAGAATACAACCAAAAATTATAAATTAAAAAAAAAAAAATCCACCCCTTTCTTCACTTCCTCTCTTCCACTTCCTGACAAAATAACCCGGATGCTCCATGGAGTCCTCTGAAAGCCATCCAGCTTTCCTTGCTTTTTCCCCTGCAGTTTCTACAAGAGCAAAGGTGTTGGGTGTCTCCCTGCAGGCTCCATTCTTGCAGCCTGGACCCTTTGTTCCAGATAGGTGAAGGTGCGCCCGCCCCGCCCCTTCCATTCATCCTGCAGGCTTCTCCCTTCCATGGAGGTCCATTTGAGGCGCCATTTTCTCCAGTAGGAATTATCAATCCCTCCTTCTGTTTCCATGCCGTTCTACTCCTTAGCAAGGAATGGGTATGCACCGGGTCACTAATGGCCCCTTGTCCATGGTACACTAGGAACCATGGTAGAGTAAGAACATGGAACAAAGGGCTCCCACGGCTCCATCAGAATGTCTGAACAAAGGCAGCCTGAACCCGCTTCTTCATGGACCACCACGGTCCATGGAGTAGCTGGGAGGCCTGGAGAGCCCAAGGGGCGCGCATTGTGGCCTCCAAGCCCATCATCTACTGACCTTCCACCTCGTGCAGTGTTCAGCAGCCCTGAGTAGGACGTGAACTCTTTGTTCGGCAGCATCTGGACGGTCAGCCCTCTCTCCAGGGTCCTGGCTCACCACCTCCAGGCCCTGGGCTCAGTCTCAGCCATACCTCAGCGGTCACCCTCTCTTTAAGAGGGGTTGACCCACCGCCATCATGAGCCCAAAGGGCTGGTGCAGGGGCGGCGGGTGCAGGGGCGGCGGGTGCATGGCTGGGCTGGGCCAGTGCAGCCCCCGACCCCTTCACCTGGCACCCATGATTTGAGGCGTCCCAGAGACTGACCCCAGGGTGATTGCTGGCAGTGCTCCTGACCTTCCAGGCCTGGTCGCCATACGCCCGCCCGCTCTCCCGCCCGCTCGCCCGCCCGCCACAAACCCAGCGAGCACAACCTCTTAGGGCGTTCCAACGCGGCGCCCCCTATTGGACCTCCCACCCATATCCGGTTTCCGGTCCGAAGCCCCCTGCTCATTCGCCAGGCGGCCTTGATTGGCGTGACCCCAGCCCAATGGCTGACCCAGTTTTGGGGTCGGAGGGGAGTGGGTTGGTGGTTGGAACCCAGTTGGCCCATTCAGGAGGTGTTCAGGCCGTTTCGCCATTTTGCGTGGGAGTAGTTGGCCAAACTTTGTAACAAAGTTCACTCTTGCCACCATGGAGGGTGTCGAGCCGTAGAGCTGAGGGGTCACGCGCCTTCGGGCGATCCCACGTGGGTTCCCGGGCTGGACTGGGTCTGCTTGGCTCTGCTCTGGCCACCACGTGCAGGCTGGGTGCCGGAGACTGACTGCTGCTGCGCCTGTGGGTGGAAACAGGGACAATTAGACTTGAGAGAAACGTTGCTGCGGTGCAGCCGCATGGCCTCTCACCTAGCACTGTGTGCAATGCTGCATGCAGCTACACTGTACACCCTCACTCCCCGCCTCTGCCCAGGGGCGCGGGGGCCCACAGTCACTTGCCCACCGCCCAGCAGCTCTGCAAGAACACACGCCTCGCATGTCGCCATCACCCGCGTGGTTCAAAACCGGCCACCGGCCGCGGTGCATGCGTGCCAGATTCTTTTTTAAAAGATCTGAGAGCAGGAATGTTTTTTTCACTCCCGATTCCTATTTCTCCATAGACCCTTCTCCCCCAGACCTAGAGCAGGGTGTGCAAGCCCCGGGCCCACCCGGCACTGCGGCTGTTTACGCGCCGCAGGCTCATAGCCCACCGCGGCACGGCTAGGGGCGCGCAGTCTAGCGGGGTTTGTGGCCGCTCTGGGTGCTGCCTAGGCAGACAGTAGGGGTGGAAAGTAAAGCGGCTACCCTGGGATGCTCACATGGGAAGCAGAGGGGCCAGCGGGGGGTCGAGGGGAGTTAGAGGAGTGGACTGAGAACCTCCGCGGCCAAGCCGGAAGCCGTGCCTCTCTGCGGCTGTGGCTGGCGCGGCACCGTTGGTCGGTGGGTTAAGTACGCAACGGTTTGTCTAGTCTTTTGAGACCACCATAAATCTGTCCTAAGTGGCATGTGAGATCCCCTTTCACCCTTCCCTGGAATGCGGACATTCGACACCCAAACTGGGTAGGGGTCTTCCGGGGAGACCCTCACCCCCTCCCCTAGCCGCCGGGTCGCGGCAACCGGCGCCGTAATCACCCGGGGGGCTTTTTTTTTTTAAGTTTTTTTTTGGCTGTGTCTCTGCACCACGCTGCTAAAACCTTTATTCTTCCTGCGTCACCATCCACATAAACAAGGAACAGTCCTGACTGCGTCATGCTACGCCACTGCTGAGACCCCCCGCGATGTGAGGGGACGGGGACACTGATGAGATACACCGGCAACAGCCTCGGTAAACAACAAGCACAAACAGCCAAAGACCACCACAAAAAGTACCCCAGAGATGTTAAAAAACAAACTGCGCACTCACATCCGGCAGCCTCTCACCCCTCGCCCCCTCTCCACCCTTCCGGTGGGTTCACGACCACCTGTCGCATTTCCTTGGGTGCTTGCCGCTACCCCTTCTCTGGTATCTAAATCCTCCTTTTCCCCGATTTTGAGCTCAGAATCGGTGACTGTGTGGGTCTGGGGGCTTTAGGAAAGGATTTCGGAGGATGCTGGGGTGATCTGAGGTGAAGAAGCCCTCCTGCAGTCCCTCCTCCCCTCGCGGAACGTCAGACCGAGAGGGAGGGTTTCAGCTCCCGCACCCTACCAGACCAATGCCCACGTCTTGCGTCACGTGTCCCAGCAACGCAGAAGAGCTCGAGCTCGCTCTTTGGCCAGGGGAGAAGCAGGGAGAGAGACTCCAAATCAGTCGGGAAGAGCCCGCGGAAGGAGCCGAACGTTCCTGTGAGGCCTGCGCTCACCAGCCCCCTTACCCAAAGTCCGGAGCTGCCGGCGACCGGAGCCGGCTCCAGGAGGGGACCTGCGTCCTCTGGCGGCAAAGAAAAGACTGTGTCGACGATTTTCGAAACGAATCGACACGCTCCTGGACACCCAGGAAGTGGAGAAACTCTGAAGAAAAGTAAGAAGAAGGAACAGTGTTGTCCTGCGGATGCCTGGCCCGAGGTAACTTGAAAGTCCAGTGGGTACAGGGAAGCAATCAGGGTTCCATCAGCAAGAATGATGCACTTCTGCCACCATCTGGTCTTCTAGGCCCTAAGCAACCATCCTTTCAAAGGTGGGAAACTGAGGCTGGGAAACTTTCCAGGCAAAACTTGAATATTTTTTGGAAAAAAATTTTTTCACCCTAGTTTGGCTGGGTGCTCCGTCTTACGGAGCCCCAAATAAAATTTTAAGACCGCCACCGTGTTATGGGCATGCGCAACCGCCTCTACGGCAGTAATATGTCAGGACAACACAATCTCCCCCCTGAAGTCGGGGAACAGCCCGAGCAGGAACCCGTGGAAGCCCCAGGGCCAGCTGCCCCCGGTCCTGGGCCTGGCCCAGCCGAAGAGATGGAGACCGAACCGCCCAACAATGAGTCCATCCCCAACGAGGCTGCTGTGGAGGCTCGCGGACCCCCAGATGTCCCCAGACCCAGTTTACAAGGCCTCAGCCCGACCTTCGAGGAAGACGGGGCCCGAGGAGGCTACAGCCCACCTCCGGAGGAAGCCATGCCATTCGAGGTCGAACAGCCCGGCTTGGAAGGTTTCTGGCCCACCTTGGAGCAGTCTGGAGAATCTGGGGCCCAGCCAGACTTCAAAGCCTTCGCCCCCGCGATTTTGGAGCCCAGGACCCCCGGTGGTCCGAACCCAGATGTGGGAAGCTACAGCCCCCCGCCAGAAGAAGCTATGCCATTTGAGTTCAGCCCGCCTGCCCAGGGAAGCTATTGCCAGCCTCTACTGCAATCCGCAGATCACGCCCCAGGAGGTCCAGCGGCGGGCTTCCCCAGAGCTCTTCCCGCTGAGCCCGGAGCCCGCCGGCCCGAAAACACTGGCTTTGGAGGAGACTACAGCCCTCCCTTTGAGGAAGCTGTGCCATATGGGCTTGATGGAGACACATTTGGGGGCGATAGCCCACCCCCGGGACTCCCGCGAGTCATCCCTGAGGTTGGTGGCGGCGGCGGCAGCGGCAGCGGCGACTTCCCATCAGCCGCGGTCCCGAGGGCGCTCAGCCTCCCTCCCGCCGCGAACGCGCCTCCCTTCTGGGTCTCGGGCGCCATCGACAGCCCAAAGCGAGAGGCAGTCAGATCTGCTCTCAACTTCGCCTACGCCAGCCCCCCAATGGAGCTCTCCAGACCCCAGCTTGAGATTGGCAGCGCCTCCACTGGGGTCGACGACGCCACCGTCTACGTGGACAGCCCCCCAATCGGGAGTGACGGCCCGCCCATCGAAGTCTCAGGAGCCCAAGATAAGAGCGAGCGAGCAGAGAGACCCCCAGTTGCAGACGCAGCGGAGATGGAAGGAAGCACAGCCACCACCGTTCCTGCGGTGGACGAAGTCCCCTCTCCACCCGGGAGAGGGGACGAATCCTCCCTCACCTTGCCTGCTGCGGATGCCGGACCAGCCCCAGCGGAGCCCGAAGCCGGAGGAGCTCCTGCCGGCCCAGCCGAGCCCGAAGCAGATCCCGAAGTCGGGGCAGCGGCTGCTGTCCGAGCGGATCCTGACGGAGGGGCAGCCACAACAACCCCAGCAGATCCCGAAGGCGAGAAAGCCCTTGACACCGACACTGACTCGGCCGCCGCCGCCGCCGCCGCTGATCCAGTCTCCGAAGCAGCTCCTGCTACGCCACCAGATACCACCCACAGGCCAGTCCCCGCCACCCCGGTGGTTATCACAGCCCAGCCAGCGCCTGTCTCGCGGCCAGTCCCGGCTCCCCGACCCGAGCCTGTCGCCCGGCCAGTCCCTGCAGCCTCAGCTCATCCTGCAGCAGGAGCAGTCCCCGGCGCCCCTACAATGTCAGCCCTTAGGGCTGCTGCTGCCGCTAACGCGCCGAGATCCATCTATTCCTGTCCCGGCGCCTGGTCTGCCAGGTCTCTCTCAGCCTCCTCCACTCCTGCCAGCCGGGCAACCCTTGCCGCCCGAGCCGCTGCCGCAGCCCGGGCTGCCTCGGCTGCCAGGGCGGTCGCTGCCGGGATCAACGCTGCACCTCGCCGGACCCACCTTAGACCGCCCAGTCCCGAGATCCAGGTTGCTGACCCGCCTACTCCACGGCCTCCTCGGCCGTCAGCCTGGCCGGACAGCGGAGAGCGAGGCCGAAGCCGCCGCAGGTACGAAGACGTGTCAGTCGTCTGCGAGATGGACTCCTCCAGTGACGAGTCCGAAGAAGGGGCCACCGGCTGCTTCCAGTGGCTTCTGCGGCGAAACCGCCGTCCCAGCAAGCCCCGGAGCCACTCAGAAGGCAACTTCTTCACCCGAACCTTCGGGAGCTGCTTCGGCCTGTGCCAGGGTGCCCAGTCCCGGTCCCAGAGCCCCCCGAAAGATCCTATGGCGGAGAGGCGCAAACAGATGCGCCAAGAAGCCATTGAAATGCGAGAGCAGAAGCGCGCAGACAAGAAACGCAGCAAGCTTATCGACAAACAACTCGAGGAGGAGAAGATGGACTACATGTGTACGCACCGCTTGCTGCTTCTAGGTAATGCGGCGGACTCTGCCCCTGGGCAGCAGGGCCGCCCGGGAACCCGGGGAGAGGGGGTGGCAGGGCCGCTCAGTGGGCCTCGGGCCTCGGCCGTGGGAGGAGGGGTCCGGAAACCCTGATAGAAGTTCCAAGGAGGGACCCCAACTCTGCCCTTGGGAGCGGGAGGGGATCTTGCAAGGGTTCGGGTGGCCGAAGTATATACCCTCCAGGGAGAAAAGTGGTGCCGAGCGAGGGCGGTCGTTACCGGCCGGAGGCCAGCCCTGTGGCCAGCGCCAGCGCCAGCGGTCGTAGGCTGGACAGGCGGGGGCTTCAGGTGAGCCAGGAACTGCCGGGGAGGGCCCTTCGGGGCGCCCCTGGCTTGATTGTTCGCGGCCGCGGTGGGCTAGGGCCATCGGGGTGCGCGCCCCCGCCTCGCCTGGCACGGCTTCTTCGACTCAGACAGCTTGTCGTTGATGTGTGTTGGTGTCCATTTTCTGTGTTCGCCTGTGCATGACATGCTCAGTGTTTTCATCCCTGGCACCCCCAATCTACCCGCCGATTGTGTGTACTTGTACTCGAAACGCACTGTGTTGTGATTTGCGCCATGGCGCGGGCAAAACTTTCCGTGTTGGCACATTCAGTGGTACCTGTGCGCGGACTCTCTGCAGATAGCAGAGCGAAAACGCGCAGGGAAAGGTGGCTGGGCATCCTGGGTAATCTGCTAGGCCACTGGCCGGGGGGAGAGGGGCCGCTGCTGCGGGCCTCTATAACCTTTTTCCTGTCTGTCTGTCTCTCTTTTTCCCCTTTGCACTAAGCATTTCCTCACTTCTCAATTCGTTCACCAAACCCTCCCGCCTTAACGGTTGAAAAACCAGACACTCAGGTATCTGGGGGCTTGGGGTTGCATATGTATTCTGTATTGTGCACACACACACAGCTCACCTGGTGGGAGGGGGAGGGGGAGGGGGGAGACTTAACCAGGGTTGGCAAAGCCACAAATAAAACCAAGGGGGTGGGTGTGGCTGTGTTTAAAAAAAAATATGAAATAATTTTCTCCCCAGCGAGGACCCTGAGGTAAGCCAACCACTTCTGTTTTTAACAGTCTACAGGAGGAGGCGCTTGGTTTAAACAAGATGGGATTTGTGAGTTGGGACCGTCATGTTATCTTGATTGAACTGCAATTAAATTTTTTTTTAATTAAATAATCTGAGTGGCCCCTGAGTGTGTGGACAGTATGTAGAATGCTGGAAATATACTTAAGGATTATGTAAATGTTTGCATGTGAATTTTTTTGCAAGCAGCTATAGCTGAGGGGAAAAAGATTATAAGGTAAGACCTTCAGTAAATCGGTTTTGGATTTAAAAATTAAAGGTATTAAGATGCAGATTAAACTAATGATATGCCGACCAGGGCCTTTGGAGGCCCTCATCTTCCACCTTCTTGATCTTCCCCCTCCACTGTCCACCTCTGCTCCCGGCTCTCTGTGTCCCCTCCCCTCACCCAGACCCCTCCTCTCACTCCACAGCCAGGGCCCCTCCCTCTTCCCCGGTCCTTTGCCCCCCCAAACCTGAGGGATTCACTCTTCATGCCACAATTAATCAAAACAGTGATTAACAATGGTCTGGATCCATGGCTTAAATAAAATTTTCACAAGTGAAATCTCCACAATTTATTTTATTCTCTAAGACCTGTCAGGGGATTTCAAGATCACATTTTCTGAGGCTGTGTTACATTTGTTTGTTCATATTTTATCATCTGTGCTGGTGTTCATTAAAGACATTATTGACATATGCCTCCCCCAAGTCACCATTTCAGATGGGATGGCCATTTTATGTATGCCTTCCTTTGGGGGGGATGCCATCATTGACTTAAAAACATAGAAAAGGAAGAGAATTTTAAATGTAAAAGGTCCCTGGTACGTGGAAACCACCGCACCTTAGATAACAACGCTCTGGGTTTACTGCACCCAAGTTTGCTCTGAGAAGCTGACCTGGGGGGGTGGGGGGACACGACTGTCTGCAGACAGAAGGCCTAAGTGACTGTCCATACCTGACTACCTAATTAGTAAACTAGATAGTCCCCACTCCCTGCTGGGGCCTCAGTTACCTCATTTGAGAAATAAAACTCTCCCAACAAATGTTTACTCCAGAGTCCTTCAGCACCAGGCCTTGGGGCTTCTACCTTGCTCCCACCCAACTCCAAGGCAGGGAATTGAGGGTGGGGAGGCTTAGTCTCTCCATTATGCAGTTCCCTGCACCAAACCTCAAGTCTGGGGCCAAGTTTTTATAAGCCTAGAAGTTTCTCTCATCTCCCTTAGACTTGTCTCCAGAAGGGAAAAATGAATCCAAATTTCTCAATCTACCTTGGCACCTGTCTTTGCTTCCTGGGGGTCAGTAATCACCCACTTTCCAATGCAGCCCCAACCATGAGACAGGCTGCTCAGCCTAGGCCTAGGCTGAGCCTGAATTAAGTTGAGCATCGTTCCCTGCAGCAGTGCTGTCTGTCAAAGCAGGCTGCAGTTTCCCACCAGGCTGGTTTCATTTTGCTGAAGTAACGACAGAGGGGATTTTATCTGGGTCCCAGTTATTGGTTGGGGATAGAAGGTTAAAGATTTTTTTCAATTTACAACAAGACTTCTTACTAGCTGTCTAGTCCCAACGTTAGAACGAGATGCCCCTTGATGCTAGCCCCTGGAGATGCAGATCAAATGGCCATCTTTTCACACGGCTCTTCATTTCTGACATGCACGTTCATCTGTTGCTTTCTTTTTTTAAAAAAAAAATGTTTTTCTCTCTGCATATTCTGTTTTTATTGCCCAAACATCACATTGCTGAAAATTATTTAAGGTAAAGATTATAGATAGATAGATAGATAGATAGATAGATAGATAGATAGATAGATAGATGATAGATTAAAATAGATAATTTAATAAAAATTCTTTAAAATCTAGAGATGAAGTCTTTCTTTTTTTTTTTTAAACACAATCCAAATCAATCACAGACTGTTTTCCTTTTTCTCTTGGCCTTTTAAAATAATTTTGTGAGTTAGGCCTTTTTTCTTCTCTTTTTCAAAAATCTCATTTAGGAATGATTCTTTGGTTTAAGAATTGAAAGGGGGGGGTCCTAGATCAGAATGTCTTAATCTCCTGTTTTGATTATAGTTATGCAGGCAAATACTATATGTAATATGCTCATTCTGGACTGATACTTTATTTTTACAGCGAATCATAACTAACTGAATTATAATTTACTTGGCTGCCACATGCAACAAGACTGCACTGCATCTCAACGTCGTGCAAAAGAGTTTTTTTTTTTTTATTATGCAGCCTTTTTTTTTTTTTTTCCTGGATTCAGACTGCTTCCACTGAACTGTTTGGTGCAGTGGGAGGAGCCTAAAAAAATTTTACAGTTATGGATGATCTTTATTATTTTCCTTTCTCTGTCTCCCAACGGCATCTAAGCTTTGCAGAAGCCATTTTAAAATTTCAGTTTTTCTCAAAAACATTTTTTTCTGTATGGGTTTTTTTTCTGTATGGGTTTTTTTTCTGTATTTTTTTTAATTAAAAAAATTTTTTTTAATTTTGTTCATGTTATCTGCCATGAAAGGTGGTATTAGGCATAGAGAATTGGGGGTCAGCGCCTGCCTATATGGCCCCTCCTAACTTAAAAAAAAAAAAAAAAGAGGAAAAAAAATTTCATTGCTCTTAACATTGTTAGTGACCAGGATGATTATGCTGACACATTCTGATTACATTTTGCATTTTTAAAAGCTTTGTCTTTTCACCTCTGTTCTCTGAAACAGCTTTGGGCAATAAAAGCACCCCTCGCAGCACCCATTTTATTAGCATTTGAACCCAAAGCACAGAGATTAAATATTGGGAAGTTTTTTTTTGTTTTGTTTTGTTTTTTGCTCAAAGATGGCAAGGTAAGTACTCACAGGACCCCAGGCCTCTAATTCTGATGCATGGTCCCCAAGCCAATGAGGGAGGTGCTGTGTAGCCTGGTCTAAGTGGAAGCATGATTGCCCTAAGAGCTGCATGATCTTGAAATCCCTTGTCAAATGACAGGTGTCTAACGTCTGCTGCTTTCTGAATTACAGCCAGGCCTGACAGATCACTGATTATAAATGTCCATCGAGTGTACATGAAATGTGAACTCCCCATTTCTGGAATACCTGTCACTGCTGTGGGGATTTAGTTTCCACATTTGCTTCAGCTCCTCTGCCAGCACTCAAGCTGCAGTCTCCTCCGGCTGGACTCTCCTTTTCTGTTGGGTTTTTTTTTTTTTTTTGCTTTTTTGCTTTTTCTTTTTTTTCCCCTTTCTTTCTTTTTTTTTCTTTTCTTTTCTTTTCTTTTTTTTAATGCAGGTTTTCTTTTTTTCTTTTTTCCTTTTTTGCAGGTTTTTTAACATCATTTTTTGGGGGGAAAAAAATCTCCAAGTAATTTAACAGGGTATATATAGCTTTTCTTTTTACTCAAGCTTTAAAACAACAACCACAATAACAGTAACAACATCAACAACAATGACAACAATAATAATAATAAACAATAAATAACTAAGAGTGATAAGATGCAGCAGCCTTTACGCATAAATTTCTGGATGTATAATGTTTTAGTGTATAGATTTCTGGTCAATAGGATCACTTTTTCTTCCCAATTTTTTTTTTTTTTAGGTAATCATTTTTAGTTCACAGCTGAGTTCCATTTTTCCATTTAGCAAGAATCAGTGAATGATCTTTAAGAAACAAGTTTTTTCTTTTTCTTTCTTTCTTTCTTTCTTTCTTTTTTTTTGGCAGGAAAGTTGGTAATAAAAAAGAAACGGCAGCCTGATTTAAGTTGAAATCTCAGTCCTAGACTTACCCACCCTTTTTTTTTAATCAAATTCCCCTCCAAATAAAATGTAAACTTCCCCCATCCCCAAACACACACCAAACTATAGCTCTTCAAAACCTCTAGTGCCTTTCAGGAGATACACAAACAGCAAATAAAAATTAATTTCTAATTTTTTTAAACCTATGGCAAAGATGGAGTTCTTCTCAAATGCACCCTCCAGGGTTTTAGTGAGATAAAAGTTAGCATACTTTTTGCCTATTTTGAAATAAAGCTTCTCAGGTAGAATAGAAGTTTTCCAGATAGGAAGGCTAGGGTAAAGGGGAGGGGACACTAAAAGCAGTAGTCAGTCTAATTAACCCTTTATGGCCCTCCCAGCAATAAGCATTGGGACTCTGGTCCTGACACCTACCTTGACAAGTTTCACTGAACTGGATTGAATGAGCTTTTGTTCCTATCACATCCCTAGCATGGGCTGTGGACCCTTTGACCTAGGATCAAGCTCTTTTTAGGGAATAAGAAGAAAATGGATCTGGCCTTTCTCTTGGAAGTTCTAAAGAATCTGTAAGGCCTTTAGGTTTAAGAGCAACCAGGGAGAGAAGTTTCCAGAAGAATCAGAGGATATTTTTTTTTCTTAATTTTCCTAAAAGAAAGACCAGATGCTAGAATTGAGGTTTTTATTGGCTATGAGCCCAGGGTGTTTTACATATAAGTGCCCCCCCATGTTGAATATTATTTTTAGAAGTTTTTTTTTTCTCTCGGACTCCCCCCCCCACCCCCATATTCCACTGACGTTTTGTTTCTTGTGTATTCTCCATTAGGACTGTTAAGTTAAGCTCTAAAAAGCCAGGACACCCCATTCTTCTGGTTTCCACATTTGACAGTACACTCTTTGTACAGGCTTTGTAAACAAAAGTCAACTCGAGCAACAGACAAATGACACCTTGTCAAACTTTTGAGCAATGTGGCAGAGAAAACTGAGGGGGGGGTCACTTTTATATTTGTCCTGAAAGTGTCACATGTTTTTCTCACCTGTGTCCCCCTTCCCCTTCTTCTTTTATTACCTCCTGTCTATAATGCAATTCAAAACCGTGACTTAGCTCGAAGATCTGAGTGGCATTGCTCTGTGGTGGTTTTATATGCAAAAAAAGTGTTTTCAGTTTTCTTTCTAACAGACCAGGTGATGAAGCAGAGGAAGCCAGTGGGGACCGAAGGACAAGGTCCTCAGGAGAAAGGTCGGGAACCACATCACAAAGCCAAGTTGACTTTCAGTTGTCACCAAGCCATCACAGGCTATAGGGGGACACAGAATGCTTTGGTCTTTGGGGAGTAGCACACAGAAGGCACACATCTTTGAAGTTAGAATTACTGGAAGCGTTCTACGCGTGCTTCACTGGGCGCTGTGATGGAGGAAGAACTCTAAGCAAGTGCTCTGTGACACGGCAGTGAAAATTAAGGGACTGCGCTTCTGCTGTACGTAGAGGTAAAATCCCACACTGCACTGTGGAGTCATTTGTTAAACCTCAGGAGAATCCAGGAGTATTTTGACTTGTAGAGTTCTGCCTACAGATTCGAACATTGGATCTTACTAAATGTTTTTAATGATTCAATTTGGGGCGAGGAGAGAGGTATAAAAGTACTATAAATTGTTATCTGATCTCAAATTTAATATGAGTCAGTCAATGTTTTTGACATTTGTCACACACATTTCATGTGTGGGACAGAGTAAGTGCTTTAAACTTCCTCTAATGCATCGGTAGTGGGAAGGGAAGAGCTGACGTCCCTACCTTCCCAGGAGTGTCATGGTTGAGCTTGCCAGCTGCCACTTGTGATGGCCTTGTGGTTCCTGGAGACATCAGAAAGTGGTCAGCAGGAGCCTCTCTTCTGGCTTGCATGGGTCTTTCATGTTCTTTCTGTCAAAGGTCTCACTGCCTCTCTCTTCCTTCTGTCAACAGTTTGCCTCTCATCCATCAAACTCATCACTACCGTGTGACTTCGAAAACATTCTTACAGGTAACCTGCATCCAGGTAAGTCCCAAACACTGCGATTTTTTTATTCTTAACACACAAAATACAATAATAATGATCACAACATACCAAAGCCAAGTGTTGGTACAGAGTTTACGACCCAAGAAGAGCTTCAAAGGTAAAGTGTCCTGTGGCTTACAGGTCCCCAGTTTTTAAAGCAGTAAAAGTCATTTATTGGCCCCATTGACAACAAAGAAAATAACCCCACCCCAAATCAGTCAAAAGTAGATGATATTACTGCAGAAGCAGGAAGCAGATAGGTACTGAAGTTCCTGGCACCACTCAGACATTCTTTCAAATAGGTGCCATCTCTAATCTGTATTTACATATGGTTCAGAGGCCCAGGGTGGAAATTCAAAGGGTTCCTCTTTAGGAAAGGTAGACCTTCTTTGTCCCTTGGGTTTTATTTTTATTTTTTATAGCATGTATGGGCTTTTAAAATCATAGGAAGTGTCCATCAGCACTGGCAGGCCTAACAACTCATTAACAAAATCTCATGTGGGGGCTTCCTGTCTACTATCCCCCCAAATAAGGATTTTCAGTGACTGGCTTTAGAAAAGCCAGAGACAGTAAATATGGGTTGATATTGCAGGTGGCCACTAGATGGTGAGGCAGTATAAGGCAGAAGAAAGGTGCTACATGTAAGCCACAAATAACAGAAAGCCAGCCAGGGGGAAAGGTTCCCACCTTGCCTTCACCACTGCTCCCACCCCCAACATGGAGCCCCGGGGAGCCTCTGAAGCTTTAGTCAGACCCACCTTTTGATAGGTGTGACTTACCCCTGTTTGCTATGTGATGGAGCATCAGGAGCATTCTGAAGGGCTCTGTTGTTAACAGAAGGGGTCCTCCGAGAAGCCCCAGAGACATTTCCCCAGGGAAGGCGGGGCTGCTCTGTGCTCTCAGAGAGCTCTCCTGGCACCTCTGACCTATGATACTAGACACACACACACACACACACACACACACACACATACCACCACCACCACCACCACATACACAACCCACCACACATACACACCAGCACCACCAACCCATACACACCTCACTAAACACACACTACCACACACACAATGCATACACACTCCTCACTCACCACTAACAACACAACACATACACACCCCACTAAACACACACACACCATCATATACACTCCACTACCACAGACACACACCAACACATACACATACACATACCCCTGCACACCACCAACAGCACATACACACCCCAGTAAACACACACCCAATCACATACACACCCCACTGCCATACACACAACTAACAACACATACACTACTGCATACACATAGACTACCATATACATACCCCACTACCACACACATACAGGAACAACAATACATACACATACCCACACACACACCACTAATAACACATACGCACCCCACTAAACACAGACAGATAAACACACGCACATACACATACACATAGACAATACACACACACACAGACAATTAACACCCTTATCTCTAATCAGCACCAAGTCTCACCAATAGCTGAGAGCTGCTGTCCAAACAGCATCCATACCAAATTCTGGGGAAGCTAGAAGTCATGCATGACATAACTTGCACACCTAGAAGTCTTCTGAAAAAAGCTGTCCCCTGGGTGACTATTAACCAGTCA
The DNA here is from genome assembly GCA_009823505.1 of Rhizomys pruinosus. Taxonomy (NCBI): domain Eukaryota; kingdom Metazoa; phylum Chordata; class Mammalia; order Rodentia; family Spalacidae; genus Rhizomys; species Rhizomys pruinosus. The sequence continues at coordinate 1,654,365 of VZQC01006319.1, read as the reverse complement.
GCAATGTGCATACTAATTTTGACAGCCTGCATTCTTGGGTAGAAGCAATTTCCACAAATCTCAGAGCGTGACCCCCAGATGACCCTAAAGAGAATAGAAAAGGGAATTACTTCAGGGAAGTGAGCAGTGAATTGGTCTAGGACCCTGATTAGCCAAGTCCATGTCTAACGAATCAATGCATAGCAGTATCCGGGGCACGTGAAGGTTTTAACCCTTACATGATCACACTTAGGGGGTGGTTGGGAGGCTATAGTGTGTAGCAGGCTAGAAAACTCTCCTTCAGCCTGGTGTACACTAGCAAAATTCTCCCAGTGTAAAAATGGATGGCCTTCTGGTAAGGAAGGGTACCCCTCACACACATGTAGCCCCTTTCAAGTATTCCAAAAGCAGGAAAAGAGCTTCAGATTAGCCTGTGCACGGCAGCCGCAAGAAGGCGGACCCTGTTGGGTCTCCTTACCCTTGGGCCGTGCGGGCTAGCCTGCCACGGGAAAGTGACCTGTTGCCACTGGCTGGTGCAGGGAGGAGGAGATGGCTATGTTGAGGAAGGCGAATTAAGACTCTTTAGAAAGGAAGCAGTTATGCCAACACAAGTAACAGCCCGAGGATGTTTCCTAGTCAAGTCTTGTTCTTGGTCTTTGACAAAACCTTTGATATTCTCCAATCTTAAGATAGCATCTATTTTATGTGGCCTACCCTACCAACTTGCACCTAACCTCTTCACAAGGAGACTTTATTGCATTTTTGCCCATACATGGTCTTTCAGTAGTGATTTCAGAGGTTATAAATTCATGTGGGGATCTAGGCTTTAACTAAGGGTACCTTCTACCCCTAGTTCCTAATTGGAAGAAAAGAAAAGAAAATTAAATTTGTACCTCAAGGTTCATTGGAAAGATGAAAAAAAGTAAGATAAAGCACTCACTCTTCCCCATTTCAGGCAAACACATGTACTTAAATGTGTTATTTGTTAACATAAAAATGGCAATTTGACCAGTTGGACATTGGACCTGGGAAATAGAAAGTAACATTTGCAATCTAAACTTCTGCAGCTTTGCCCAAGTGTCCATGCGCCATCAGCAAAGTGCCCCTAACTTTTTGTAAAAACTCCACATTGCAGAATTCTAGAAATTACTCTAGGCCAAACTTCAGAATGTTGATTTTGATATTTTGCCTGAGACCAAGCACAACATCTTTCCAAGAAAATGCTTAGAAGACTCAGGGCAGAGCCCAAAAACAAATGCCAGACATTAGGGGAAAATGTTTTAAAGTTGGGTTGCCAAAAAACTTTGGGCTATTTATAATTAGGCACTCGTGGGATGACAGTTCTTTCCTTTTAGCTGTTAGAGGGAAAGAACAGAGGACCATTTTCTTTTGCCAACCAAATGGGCAGGTCAGGATTTAAGATGGACACTTCAGAGGGATCTCCCTTTCCAGCAGGCGTATTTGGGAATGTTTCTCATGGGACTTGCCTTTACCCGTTGCTCCAATGGAGAAGTGTGACAATGGGGGGACAGACAGAGACACCCCGACTTTTGAAGAGGGTCCTAGGAGAATGGAGAGAGAGCACTGGCTTAGAAATGGGGGAGGGGGTTCTCCTGGGACCTCAGTTAATTCTATCACTTTTAAGATTCCATGTACTGGCTGAATGACATCTGGAAAGGCTAAAGATAGATTCTCAAAGTACTGACAAAGCTACATGTTGATGCTGAGGTTCTGCCATGGTCACAGAGGGACCTAAAATGGATGAGTTGTCCAAGAGGAAGGCAGAAACTTGGCACATTTGCTTTTCCATACATAAGGCACTCAAGGTTGGGGGAAGCCAGGAACAGCTTGTGGGACGTAGGCACAAGGTACGACTGTTACTCATCTGGCAGACAGACCCTAAACCATCCTGGCTAATGCTCAGCATAGGACTCAAGGTAGAAGACAGTGACTCCTTCACCCCCAACTCCTATCTTGATTCCTCAAATCAAGATGTGAGTTGTGATGTTAAGGCAGCCCCAAGTGGGGGTCTGGATCTCCAGGAAAGAGGAAGACCATCCACTTCTCCTGGGTGGAAAGGAGGCAGCTGAATTTTGCTCCCAAGTTCACAAAGCTAGGAAACAGGGTGACAAATCAGATCTCCAGAGAAATTTTACCCTCTTTCCTTTCCTGCCCTTTCTCTCTTTATCTTATTTTTCTCTCTATCCTGAGATTTAAAAAAAAAAAAAAGGAGGATTTTTTTGTTATTCAGGGAAGGATTTTGTGAACAAGAATTTTAAAATATACGAATTTTTAAAAGGAAAGAAATTAGAATACCCACTATATAGGGCTAGGAAATTGAAAAAAAAAAAAAAAAAACTCTGACAAAGCAAGGCTGCTCTGAACTGGCTGGCAGGGGGCGCTCGGCATTTACAATTGAGCCAGCCTGGCTCTATAAAACTCACGCCTGCGTTGCCTCAGGCTGCATTCCTGTCCCCCTCCCTTCGTCTACCTTTTCAGGGGCACAGCAGGGTCCCAAGGCCTAGGAATGTAAATTTTTAAGGTTTTCAGTTGAGCAATTGCTATCTAAGGGCAAATCCCCGCCAACTCCCTCAACACACGCTTTGTTAGTTTTGTAGGCTTTATCCAGGGCAGGAAGGTAAGACTATGAGGAGACCCTCCACATCTGTGGCTTTAATCTCTAGATTCCAAGTCCTGGTTCCTTGCTCTGTCAGGAGCCAGTTCTGAGACTCTGGGCACGTTCTTTTTTAACCACTGGGTTCTAGTTTTCCTCCTCTGGAAAGGAGAGAGGGGTGTTTTGTTCATTTTGGAACTTTTTAATTTCTTAGGAAAAGTCTAAGTAGTCCCCTATCCCCCATACACTTACCCTTGAATGTACCCTTTCCAAAATGGCAGATGCCATAGAAAATGGGGCCATCTTATGTCCTTTGACAATGATTAATCATTTCGGGGTTTTTCAGCCATGAGAGAAACGTGGTAGCAGGCAAGTTCAGAAGTACAATTGTTTCCTACCCTAGTCAAGGCCTGGGAAAGAGATATAGAAACTGTGCTTCCAAGAGAAAGCCAAGGAGCCTCCCTGGAGGAGAGGGCATTTCAGACACCATGGAACAGTGCAGGACTAGGTCTCTTGGTACCAAAGTTAGTGTTTTTGCACTTACCTTCACCTTATGCCTACTCAACAGCAGCTGAGAGGGGGCATGTGGACCTCCCAGACAGAAGCAGTACAGTCTGCTGGGAACTTAGTCCTTTTCCACCAACCTCAGCCTCGGATCCCCATTCTGATATGCTTTTTCCTCCATTGCTTTTCTAAAATTGAAAAGTTAAAGGAACCAAATAAAAAGCATTAATCCAGGCAAAAATTCCCCATACCCACTATTCAATTTTTTATAAAACAACTTGACTACAGCACTCCTCCCTCTTGTCCCTGCTTATTTTTCCTGGGGATTAACCCTTTTCCAGATCCTTTCCCTCCTCAGGGTTTCTGATATGTGACCCTGAGGGCTGACAGTGGGCAGGTGGACACCTCCTCCACTCAGGTGTTACAGTAGATAGGGGTAGAGGTAAACAGCCCTTTCTAGCACCTTCTCTGGACCAGTGGAGTTCCTACCCACCAGAGGTCAGCAGAGAGCCTCAGAATAGCTGGGCCTGTTTGTAAATGTATGAATTCCATAGAATTCTCTAGACTAAACCCAGGAAGCCTAAGCAGGATCAAGCCCCACATTTCAGGGGTGCCCTTGGCTGGTGTGCCATCTTGTCTTGGGTCCCTAAGTTTAGTTTGAACACCACTGCTTCCACTTTGTGCTCTGTAGGGGGAACATGGTTTTAATCTGTTGGTATTTGGTGGGTTTCTTTCTCAGCTCTGGTCCACACACAATTCTCCTCCAGGGGGCCACAGCATTCTAGAATTCTCCTTCATGGGAACAGACTTTCACTTCCCATACCCCACGCTTGGCCTGGCCCTTTTTTGTTCTAAAAGTTGTATTTATTGTTAAGAGGGACATTAGAAGATGGCAGGGAAGGCCCCCAGCCCTGCCCTGTCCCTTTGAGCTCACTCCTCCTTATCTCCAGTTCTTCACCCAGATGTATGGCTATTAAGCATTTATTAAACATGGTTTGCAGACTTTTATTTGGCTTCCCCCACCACAGGCACACACAGGCCAGTTCCCACATTCTGTCATCTCTCCATGGACCCTTGAACATAGTCAGCCTTTTCACTGGGGTGGGAAAAGGGGAAAAAATCTTGAGTTCCTCTCCCCTCCCTATTCTTCTCTTTTTTTGAGCTTTTGAAATCCCCTGGTCCTTACGAAGCACTGTAAGTTAGAATTTGCTCCTCCAGCCAGTTCTTTACTACTCTTGGGGGTTGGAGGAGGGAGAGAGAAAGGTTCAAAGGAAAAGAGAAAAATCAGCCGGGCGTGGTGGTGCACGCTTTTAATCCTAGCACTTTGGAGGCAGAGGCAGGTGGATCTTTGTGAGTTCAAGGCCAGCCTGGTCTACAGAGTGAGTTCCAGGACAGCTGGGGCTACAGGGAGACCCTGTCTCGAAAAGACCAAAAAAAAGGAAAAGAGAAAATAAGTGCCAAGAAATGAATAATTATATATATAACTATTTATATAAATATAATATATATATAATATATATATATATATATTATAGGAGGGAGAGAAGAAGAAGAGAAGAAAACGGCACATTGCCAAGTTTAGTGCTAAGATCCGGATGAGGTTCCTGCCCTGTGGAAACTTCTAGTCAAGAAGAGGATTGGATTGCAAGTAATAATAGCTGTTCCAAGTCAGGATGGACAGCTGCCACAAGCTACAGGCTACACAGCTGAGGGTTCTTAACTGAGGAGGAAGAGGGAAGACTGGTTGACCAAAGGGTCCAGGGTCCAGGACCCCACCAGGGAAAACAGGCCAGGAGGCAGGTGGTCGAGCCAGGTTGGAACCACCCTGTGCATGGCCTCGGACCACACCATCTCTTTTTCTCACAGGCCCATTTGCTTACTCTAATGTTTCTTACCTGGTCCCATTATGATGATTCTGTTTAATTTTGAAGTTTGGAAGCCACACCCCCCCCAACACACAACACACACCACACACACACCACACACAAAAATGCTTTTCCCAAGGTTTCCACATGCCTTATCCACTTAGTCGTTTGGTTTGGTTTGAAGTAATCTGGGCACACCATGGACCTTTTTTGTCCTTAAAAGAAAATCCAATCTTAAGGGCCCTTGACTCAATAACCACCTAGAACAAAGCTAAGGAACAGGTAAACAGTGAACTCTGTACATTTTAAGTATACATTTCAGAAGTTGAGGCAATCCTGAAAGTTACAGGTTGATTTCCTCAAAAATTGGCACCAGCCAGACCCCATATGTAGGTATTGTTTTCTCTCCCCCCACTTCCTTCCTTTCTTCCACTCCACCTCTACTACCCCCTTTGAAAAACAAGTTTTATTCTCCTGGGGTACCTTCAATAGAGAGGGAAGACAATTTTCTCCAGTAAGGAAGGGTGAGGGGAAGAAAAAAGGGTGGGTTAAGCCAGAGGAGACCAGGAGACAAGATTGATGTGCTCAAGCATGGGGGTCAGGGCGAGGGCCTGGAGGACACCATAACTAGCATAAATGGAAAGAACAGAGCTTCAGCTTCCTGGCCATAGTGAGGAAAATATTCTAGGAGCTGCCTCTCTGTTGTGTCCTGTGCTTTATCCACTTGTCAAGTGAGAAAACAAAACAAAACAGAAAAAAACAACCCAAATCTTGCCGCAGTTGGTGGGTGCCAGGGCTCTCTCTATTCTCCACATCTGGGCCTTTTGATTAAAGCACAGCTCCGGACACGAAGGGCTCCCAGGCTAACTCCCAGGGCTCCTCAGGGTTCAGGCTCCCTCACCAGGAAAAGTTCTCTCCTCCCCAGCAAGTGCCAAGAGTTGGAAATGTGTTGCTAATTGATTTCTGCTGAATTTGTATTGCTTTGAGACTTAGCAAAATGGCTGGGAGGGGGGCATAATTGCTGTTCTAATAGCCAAGAGAAGGATCTCACCACAAATATGCTCCTACAATGAGCCTTCTGTGACATTTTGGAATCACTGGAGAGTGGGGAAGAGGGGAGAGGGTCACAGTGGTTCCTCAGGAAGGAAGGAAGAGAAGATTGTTTGGGAAGTGTTGAATGGAAATTTAGCATCAAATGACACGCCTGATTAGGAAAAGAGTCACTCTATCATAGTCAAAGGGAAAAAAGTTGTTGCAAATTAATTTTCACAATTTGACCATTGGTCAGAACTCAGGTTTACCTCACATGTAGGTTATGTCCAAATTGGCAGAGAACATGGAATCCTATCTAGTCTTCAGTATACATGAACCCATTTTCCCTCATTGATAAGTTATTCCCAAGTTTTCAGTCAACTTGTGTGTTGAAAAGCCTTGTCTCCGCTTTGCACCCCTAGTAGCCTTTCTGCACAAGCAGCAGCTGTGCACGTGTCTGCCATGACTCTCAAGAGGATGAGTCCTTGCTGGGTCGGTGAGTTTGCCTTAATTTGGGTACCTTTTAATTAATAATTAATCTATCATTCTTCTTCATTCACACACAAACCACACACACCACACTAAAAATCTTCCTGACATGTGCCCTCCTATGGGGAAGACAAAGTCTAAGTCATGGTTGCCCTGCATGGCCCTCAGTAGAAACAGACCCAGGAAAGTTGTGATGTGACTAATTTTACTAAGGGTTGTAGGAGAGTAGAGAGCAACAGCTAAAAGAGGGTGACAAGCGAACTTGTCAAAGTATAGGTTTCCAGTGCACTTTCATACTGAGTCTGCAAAACCCATGAGCAAAATCAACAGAACTTGGCATAAACCTCGTATTGTGGTTTGATAATTAAACTATAGAAAACTTCAAAGAGTCTATTTTCCTCAGTTAAAATAAACAGCCACATCCAGGCATCCAACAGGCATAACCAACCATTCAGATTTCTGTGCAAACCTGAGGCTGATAATTTATACATGAATAGTGGTGATTGAAGCGTCTCTAGTTACAGGACAGACCTTGATGTTGATAACTTGTCAGTCACAGTACCAATGGAGGCCTTTTTATAGGAGATAGAGTCCAGAGCTACGATCTTGCCCGGCAAAATTCATGCTGAAGGACGTAGGCCTTACTCCAGTGGGCTTTCAGAGCCATAGTTGAGGCTGGTGCTGTAGTTCTGCCTTTACCGACAGTTCACTATGGGACAAAATGTGCCTTCCAGGACCCAAATGTTCTTAGAGAATAGGCTTAAATTCCTCCACCCAACCTTAAAGTCTTCTGTGTCAGGGATGGCTATTTAGTTAGTTATGATTTGCAGCCAGAAGTGCTGAGAGATTGTAGAGTACTTGCACATTGGCTGCAGCCTTCCATTTTAGCTATAACCTTCCAATATTTGATCTGGCCTGTTCTTCTATGCTAATCTTCTTAGAGCCTGCTCCTGGCCTCCCTTAGCAACAATCCTCAATCCATCTTAGCTCTGATTCATACTTAGATCCATACACTTGGCCTCATTTAACTCTAATTTTCCATCTTAGCATCTTGAACCCAGTCCCCCCTCCATCTTAGCTCTACCCCTCCATTTTAGATCCTGGCCTGCCCTCCATCTTAGCTCTGATCCTCCATTTTAAATCCTGTCCTATCCTCCATCTTAACTCTAATCTTCCATTTTAGACCCTGTCCTATCCTCCATTTTAACTCTGATCCTCCATTTTAGGTCCTGGCCTGCCCTCCATCTTAGCTGTGATCCTCCATTTTAGATCCTGTGCCTTCCTCCATCTTAGCTCTAACTCCTCCATTTTAGATCCTGTCCTCCCTCCATTTTAGCTCTATCCCTCCATTTTAGGTCCTGGCCTGCTCTCCATCTTAGCTCTGATCCTCCATTTTAGATCCTGTCCTATCCTCCATCTTTACGCTGTGATCCTCCATTTTAGGTCCTGGCCTGTTCTTCCATTTTAGGCTCTACCCCTCCATTTTAGATCCTGCCTGCCCTCCATCTTAGCTCTACCTTCCATTTTAGCCTGGCTGCCCTCCATCTTGCTGTACCCTTGCCATTTTAGGTCCTGCCTGCCCTCCGATCTTAGCTCTTGATCCTCCATTTTAGATCCTGGGCCTGTCCTCCATCTTAGCTAACGCCTCCATCTTAGGTCCTGGACTTGGTCCTCTTTTACTCATCTCACCTAACAACCTCATGGATGTTCATTATTATACGTGCCCGCCCCCCCCACCTACTCGGTGGTACTACATCTGAAACTCTGTAGAAAGAAAAATATTTTTATTATCTAGCAATTTTGTTCCCTACTTTCCTTTCACAATCATACTTTTAACGCTCTCTATATTTCCCTCGGATGCTTTACATCTGAGGGTTCAAATGTTTGCACATGATTTAGGTTATACACACTTCCAACAATATGCATGTATATCATAAAAAGACTTTTCTCTTTAAATATTGAAAACTTGACAAAGGGAACTTCGTGTGTAGGTAAACTGAACTGGAAACTCTTAGAGATACAAATTTTATTTAATAACATATCAATTCAAGTTTCATAGAATTCTAAATTTTTATTTTTCCTTAAAAGTCTTCACCGTTTCAAAGAGAACTGAAACAGGAACATCTGAATTTTTCATCCTGGGTATTCCAGGATGAGCTCACAGTTAATTTGAGAGGTGGGGATTTGGCCCAGGCCTCCTTACAGGCCTGCAGGTGGCTGTGTTCTGTTCAGTTAATCCCATTAGCTGGCAAAGGCTTATAGCGGTTACTCTTCGAGGGACATTTCATTTTAATAAGAGTTTCTGTGAGGCCAAAATGAGGGGACAGTCATGTTTTTAATAATGAGGGTCCTGGGGCTGGAGAGACGACGCCTCGAGGGTTAAAGAGCACCAGACTGGGCTCTTGCAGTGAGAGAGTGGCCTGGGCTCGATTCCCCAGCACCACCATGGCGCTTAGAACTTCTGTAAACTCCAATTCCAGAGAGACTCCGTTTCCAGGGGAATCTGACACCCTCTTCTACTTCCAAGCCATCTGCACACGACCGGTGGGCAGCAGACCTACAATGCAGACCAGTACATTCGTACACACAGAAGATAAATAAAAATAAATTAAAAAAAATGACCGGTCCTGTCGAATAAGACAGTGGCGCTGAGGAGCGAATACGGGGAGAGGCGCCATTTGGCGCTGGCTCTCCTCAGCCTCCTGTGCCCATTCACTTTGCCCAGTGGCTGCTTCGGCTGTAACTCCCCCTTCCTGTGCAGCAAATGGGCTTTCTTTCTGTCACCCCAAATCTCCAAAGCATAGTGCCTGGTATGTTGCACGCTCGATATTGCTTTGATTTTCTGCTTTAAAAACGGCTGCCATGTGGGGGATGTGGAGAAGAGAAGAAAGAAGTCCAGACCAGTAAACAAGCCACAAAACAGCCTTGTTGGCATGCTTCACAAACAGCCTCCTGGCATGTGGTTACATCTGGGAGGAGAACCTGGTGCTTCAGGACAAGGGTTGATTCCACACCTTAGCCTGGAGCTACTCAGAGGGTCAGGGGCGTATGGATCGGGATTTTGTTTTGTTATATAGATCTTTTTATAAATATTATTTTTATATTAATTTTATTTCGGGGAGGAGACGTTGCAGAGGAGGGCGGGGATATTGTTGGGGGGATGGGAAGGGCGGGACGAGCGGAGGGGCGGGCGAGCCGACGATCGTTTTATTTGGAGAAGGGTGGCTATGTTTTGTTACCAACTCTCCACAACTACATAAATTAAGATATTTGCATTAAGAGGGGACTGTACCTGCCAAATCACAAGGGAGGACACAGACTCAGGGTTGAGGTCCCCTTTGCCTCACAGATGCAGAGTCATCCCGTGATTTATTAGCTCTCCTATCAGCACTCCCCATGTAGACCCATTCGCAGACACCTTGATTCGCTCCAGGTGCCAGAACCCCCAAATGTATGTTTCTAGCAGAGAATGAACAGTCACCACGTGAACACTCTAAGGAGCTCAGGAAATCCCCAAGCTCCAAAGACCTCAACCCAAGCCAGACCAAGATTCCTGACTAAATACTGATGTAATTTTACTAATTAGCAAAAGGAAGTTTGTCTCTGATCCTTTGAGATAGCAGCTGGGTGGAGTAAACTCACCAAAGCAGACCAAATGGGCTGACCTTGAGCTCACAAGAACTGCTGCCCCTCTGCCTCCCAAGGACTAGAATTAAGCACATATGACAAAACACAGAGAACAAGAGCCAGTTCGCAAAACTCATTTCTCCAGACCTGAAGGCAAGGTAGTATATTAAATCAGGGATAAATCCACCCAGAGAATCTGGCCCACAGAAGTCTCAAAAAGACACACAATAAAAGCAGCAAACACAAACCAAAAGTTATCTAGAAAATAGAATCCTTAAAAAGTCAACTCAAAACGCTAACTCCTTGTCAAAATTTTTACCAACCTGGTTCAGTATACAAGAGATTTAAATTTTTTTAATTTTAATTTTATTTTTATTATATATTATAATTATTTTATCAAATCTATACCTACATCCCCCCATCCCCCAACTCCCACCAGAGCTCATGCATTCCTGCCAAACATGCTTTTCATACTCTCTCCTCCGTTTATTTTTTTTTTTCCTCAAAAATATTATTTTATTCTCGCATGCGGAAGTTTACTGTTTTTGAGCAGAAGTTCACTTGTTTCAGTCAGTTCTTTTGAGTGCTAGTCCTTTCTATTGTTTTGTTGTTGTTATTGTTGTTGTTGTGTTTCCAAAATGCAATCACTCCCAACGCGTTGGGACAAAAAATTTCAAGGGGCCATGCACAGGAACTACTTACAATTTTGGGTAATTGGCTACTATGCATCCACAGATGATTGAACAGATACCCATCATGTTGTTTTCTGAGACTGTAGTTACTTCACAAACAGCATGATTCCTCCTCTACTCCACCTTTTCCTGCACAAGCTCATCAGATGTCTCTTACTGGCCATGAACTCCAATTGTGTAGCATGACCACATTTTCTCTATCCACTCATCAGATTAGGGCATTGTGTGCTGGTCCAGCTCTCTCACTGTGAAAAGAGCTGAAATAAACACTGGCCGTGCATGTATCTCTGCAGGTGGGTGAGTCTTGAGGGTACATCCCGGAGTGGTATGGCTTGGGTCGGGTGGCAAGTTCATTTCAAGTCTTCCAAGGTTCTCCACACTGCTTTCCACTAGTGGGCTGCAACATAGTTTACATTCCACTGGCAGTGGATGAGTTTTCCCCTTTTCCCCACAACCTCTCAGGCACCTGGTATCATTTTTTTTTCTTAACTAGAGTCTCATTATGGATCTCANGAGTATTTGAATATTGGACTTCATAATTCAGTGTTTAGTATATTGTTATAGATATTTGAAAGAATTATACTTGTTGCATTATTACACAGTTAAATTTAGGCCTCTTTAGTTTTACCACTATGAATTATGACAGAGAGAGATTAGCTCTTTCTCATTTTGAAAAAAAAAATATATATACATATATATACATATATATATACATATATATATATATGTATATATATATATATATATGGAGGGAGAGAAAAAGAAGAGAGAAAACGGCACATTTGCCAAGTTTAGTGCTAAGATCCGGATGAGGTTCCTGCCCTGTGGAAACTTCTAGTCAAGAAGAGGATTGGATTGCAAGTAATAATAGCTGTTCCAAGTCAGGATGGACAGCTGCCACAAGCTACAGGCTACACAGCTGAGGGCTTAACTGAGGAGGAAGAGGGAAGACTGGTTGCCAAAGGGTCCAGGGTCCAGGACCCACCAGGGAAAACAGGCCAGGAGGCAGGTGGTCGAGCCAGGTTGGAACCACCCTGTGCATGGCCTCGGACCACACCATCTCTTTTTCTCACAGGCCCATTTGCTTACTCTAATGTTTCTTACCTGGTCCCATTATGATGATTCTGTTTAATTTTGAAGTTTGGAGCACACACCCCCCCCAACATACACACACACACACACACACACACACACACACACAAAATCTGATTTTCCAAGTGTTTCCACATGCCTTATCCACTTAGTCGTTTGGTTTGGTTTGAAGTAATCTGGCACACCATGGACCTTTTTTGTCCTTAAAAGAAAATCCAATCTTCAAGGGCCCTTTGACTCAATAACCACCTAGAACAAAGCAAGGACAGGTTAAAAGTGAACTCTGTACATTAAGTATACATTTCAGAAGTTGAGGCAATCCTGAAAGTTACAGGTTGATTTCCTCAAAAATTGGCACCAGCCAGACCCCATATGTAGGTATTGTTTTCTCTCCCCCCACTTCCTTCCTTTCTTCCACTCCACCTCTACTACCCCCTTTGAAAAACAAGTTTTATTCTCCTGGGGTACCTTCAATAGAGAGGGAAGACAATTTTCTCCAGTAAGGAAGGGTGAGGGGAAGAAAAAAGGGTGGGTTAAGCCAGAGGAGACAGGAGACAAGATTGATGGCTCAGCATGGGGGTCAGGGCAGGGCCTGGAGACACCATAACTAGATATAAATGGAAAGAACAGAGCTTCAGCTTCCTGGCCATAGTGAGGAAAATATTCTAGGAGCTGCCTCTCTGTTGTGTCCTGTGCTTTATCCACTTGCTCAAGTGAAGAAAAACAAAACAAAACAGAAAAAAACAACCCAAATCTTGCCGCAGTTGGTGGGTGCCAGGGCTCTCTCTATTCTCCACATCTGGGCCTTTTGATTAAAGCACAGCTCCGGACACGAAGGGCTCCCAGGCTAACTCCCAGGGCTCCTCAGGGTTCAGGCTCCCTCACCAGGAAAAGTTCTCTCCTCCCCAGCAAGTGCCAAGAGTTGGAAATGTGTTGCTAATTGATTTCTGCTGAATTTGTATTGCTTTGAGACTTAGCAAAATGGCTGGGAGGGGGGCATAATTGCTGTTCTAATAGCCAAGAGAAGGATCTCACCACAAATATGCTCCTACAATGAGCCTTCTGTGACATTTTGGAATCACTGGAGAGTGGGGAAGAGGGGAGAGGGTCACAGTGGTTCCTCAGGAAGGAAGGAAGAAAGATTGTTGGGAAGTGTTGAATGGAAATTTAGCACAAATGACACGCCTGATTAGGAAAAGAGTCACTCTATCATAGTTCCAAAGGGAAAAAAGTTGTTGCAAATTAATTTTTCACAATTTTGACCATTGGCAGAACTCAGGTTTACCTCACATGTAGGTTATGTCCAAATTGGCAGAGAACATGGAATCCTATCTAGTCTTCAGTATACATGAACCCATTTTCCCTCATTGATAAGTTATTCCCAAGTTTTCAGTCAACTTGTGTGTTGAAAAGCCTTGTCTCCGCTTTGCACCCCTAGTAGCCTTTCTGCACAAGCAGCAGCTGTGCACGTGTCTGCCATGACTCTCAAGAGGATGAGTCCTTGCTGGGTCGGTGAGTTTGCCTTAATTTGGGTACCTTTTTTAATTAATTCATTCATTCATTCATTCATTCATTAATTCATTCATTCATTCATTCATTAATTAATTAATTCATTAATTAATTCATTCATTCATTCATTCATTCATTACACACACACACACACACACACACACACACACACACTAAAATCCTGACATGTGCCCTTCCCTATGGGGAAGACAAAAGTCTAAGTCATGGTTGCTCCCTTGATGGCCCTCAAGTAGAAACAGACCCAGGAAGTTGGTGATAGTGACTAATTTTTACTAAGGGATTTTGTAGGAGAGTAGAGACAACAGCTAAAAGAGGGTGAAGAGATTGTCAAAAGATAGGTTTCAGTGGCCTTTCAAGAGTTCTCCAACCCATCTGAGCAAACGAAATCAGAACTTGCATAACTGTATTGTGAGTTTTGATAATTAAACTATAGAAAACTTCAAAGAGTCTATTTTCCTCAGTTAAAATAAACAGCCACATCCAGGCATCCAACAGGCATAACCAACCATTCAGATTTCTGTGCAAACTGAGGCTGATAATTTATACATGAATAGTGGTGATTGAAGCGTCTCTAGTTACAGGACAGACCTTGATGTTGATAACTTGTCAGTCACAGTACCAATGGAGGCCTTTTTATAGGAGATAGAGTCCAGAAAGTCTTGGCCATGCTGAAGGAGTAGGCTTACTTCCAGAGGGGGCTTCAGAGCCATAGTTGAGGTCTGGTGCTTAGTTCTGCCTTTAGACAGCTTCATATGGACCAAAATGTGCCTTCCAGGACCCAAATGTTCTTAGAGAATAGGCTTAAATTCCTCCACCCAACCTTAAAGTCTTCTGTGTCAGGGATGGCTATTTAGTTAGTTATGATTTGCAGCCAGAAGTGCTGAGAGATTGTAGAGTACTTGCACATTGGCTGCAGCCTTCCATTTTAGCTATAACCTTCCATCTTTGATCCTGGCCTGTTCTTCATTGTAATCTTCTTAGAGCCTGTCCTGGCCTCCCTTAGCCACAATCTTCCATCTTAGCTCTGATTCATCTTAGATCCAACCTTGGCCTCCATTTTAACTCTAATTTTCCATCTTAGATCTTGACCAGTCCTCCATCTTAGCTCTACCCCTCCATTTTAGATCCTGGCCTGCCCTCCATCTTAGCTCTGATCCTCCATTTTAAATCCTGTCCTATCCTCCATCTTAACTCTAATCTTCCATTTTAGACCCTGTCCTATCCTCCATTTTAACTCTGATCCTCCATTTTAGGTCCTGGCCTGCCCTCCATCTTAGCTGTGATCCTCCATTTTAGATCCTGGCCTGCCCTCCATCTTAGCTGTGATCCTCCATTTTAGGTCCTGGCCTGCCCTCCATCTTAGCTGTGATCCTCCATTTTAGGCCCTGGCCTGCCCTCCATCTTAGCTGTGATCCTCCATTTTAGATCCTGTCCTATCCTCCATCTTAGCTGTGATCCTCCATTTTAGGTCCTGGCCTGTCCTCCATTTTAGCTCTACCCCTCCATTTTAGATCCTGGCCTGCCCTCCATCTTAGCTCTACCCTTCCATTTTAGGTCCTGGCCTGCCCTCCATCTTAGCTGTGATCCTCCATTTTAGGTTCTGGCCTGTCTTCCATCTTAGCTCTGATCCTCCATTTTAGATCCTGGCCTGTCCTCCATCTTAGCTACAACCCTCCATCTTAGGTCCTGGACTTTGGGCCTCTTTTTCCTATTCCCTAAAACTGATGGATGTTCTATTATAGTGAGGTACTATCATTAATTCTGTAGAAAGAAAAAATATTTTTATTATCTAGAATTTTGTTCCTACTTTCCTTTCACAAATACTTTTAAGCTCTCTTATATTTCCCTCAGGATGTCTTAATCTGAGGGTTCTAATGTTTAGCACATGATAGGTTATACACATCTTCAAAATATGCATGTATATATAAAAAGACTTTTTTTTAAATATTGAAAATATGACAAGGGAACTTGTGTGTAGGTAACTGAACTGAAGAAACTCTTAGATAAATTTTATTTTATAATAAATACAATTCAAGTTTATAGAATTCTAAATTTTTATTTTTCCTTAAAAGTCTTCACCTTTCAAAGAGAACTGAAACAGGAACATCTGAATTTTTCATCCTGGGTATTCCAGGATGAGCTCACAGTTAATTTGAGAGGTGGGGATTTGGCCCAGGCCTCCTTACAGGCCTGCAGGTGGCTGTGTTCTGTTCAGTTAATCCCATTAGCTGGCAAAGGCTTATAGGGTTACTCTTGAGGGACATTTGCATTTTAATTAAGAGTTCTGTGAGGCCAAAATGAGGGGACAGTCATGTTTTTAATAATGAGGTCCTGGGGCTGGAGAGAGAGCCTAGCGGTTAAGAGCACCGACTGCTCTTGCAGAGAGAGGGCCTGGGCTCGATCCCCAGCACCCACATGGCAGCTAAGAACTATCTGTAACTCCAATTCCAGGAGAACTCCAGTTCCAGGGGAATCTGACACCCTCTTCTGACCTCCAAGGCATTGCACGACAGGGGTGCACAGACCTACATGCAGACAGTACATTCGTACACACAGAAAATAAATAAAATAAAATTTAAAAAATGAGGTCCTTAGAATAAGACAGGGGCGCTGAGGAGAATAGGGAGGGCCATTTGGGCTGTCACCCATCCTCCTTGCCCATTCTCCTTTGCCCAGGGCTGTGTGGCTGCCTAACTCCTTCCTGTGCAGCAAATGGGCTTTCTTTCTGTCACCCCAAATCTCCAAAGCATAGTGCCTTGGTACTGTTGCACTGCTCTATAGTTGCTTTGATTTCTGCTTTTAAAAAAAGGCTGCCATGTGGGGGATGTGGAGAAGAGAAGAAAGAAGTCCAGACCAGTAAACAAGCCACAAAACAGCCTTGTTGGCATGCTTCACAAACAGCCTCCTGGCATGTGGTTACATCTGGGAGGAGAACCTGGTGCTTCAGGACAAGGGTTGATTCCACACCTTAGCCTGGAGCTACTCAGAGATATATTAACAACTAATGATTCAACTGAGCAAGGCTTAGATTGCCATTCTGACTTGCCAGATATTAGCATTTCCTTCTAGAAACCCAGAAGCCTGCCAATTAAGCTCCCTAGTGTAACTTAAAAGGGGTAGGGGTCTTTCCAAGATGTATGATCTTTAGAAAAAGGAAATTAAGCTAATTTTGAAAGCTCCTGACACTCAAGTTTCTTTAAAATGTAAGTAGTTGAAAGCTAAGATGAATATTATGAGTTCTCCCCTTAATGTGTATTTAAATACATGTCACAGATCCTAACAGCAGACTTCAGCATCACTTATGGGTGGGGCTCTTTTGTTTTTATTTTTGTTTTTTTAGGGTCACCTGCCTGAAAGGTGCTTTGCATAACATTATGTGCTGGCTAAGAGGAGGAAAATAACATTGTCACCAAATGAGACATGACTCTAGAAAGACCCCTCCATGGTTCAATGTCCACAACACACATAAAGGACCCTCCCTGTGGCTAGATGACATTCAGCTAGGAGCAAGGTGATTAATTATGTGTGTAAGTTACAGCTTTACTGCAAACCCACGGCAGGCCTGCAGCAATATTATCCACACAGCCAGGCTTTCTTGCTTTCCCTTTGAATATTAAAGGAGGTTGGATTTTATCTTCACTAATCAGACTTCTCTACTTCCATCCAAATAGTTTCCTCTTGGCTGCTGTTGACAAGACACACACAATCACAATTGGCCTCTAAGTTTTGCTAAATTGTGGATCCTGACAATGACTTGCAATTATGACATTTCTTGTGGACACAAAGCCAGCACCGTGCGCCCACCATTTTCACCGATGAAAATGGCCTTGCCAGCACCTTGCAGCAGACACAGGCCAGCTTAAAACAGGGACTTTTCTCCCTACTCTCCCAACGTTAGGATTTTACTTAGAACTCTCTGCTTCCAGCTAAAATTTCCATCACTGAAGGGCCTGATTTCAGGCTGAGAAAAGACCACTTAGTAAATGAGAGAAAGAGAGGGGGAGTGGGAAGGAGGGTCATTGCAGTGGAAGGGAAAAAACCAGCCATGCCATTTCCCTGACAGCTCTTTAATTATGATAAAAGAACAAGATGGTTTGGGTTTTGTTTTGCCTTTTTTTTTTCCCCATAGAGAAGGCTTGTGGTAGTGGGGAGGGAAGAGACCTCTGAAAGGAACATGGACTGCTGGGGTGAAGAGGACAAAGCTGCTGTCCCCTCTGGGCAGTAGACGCCCTTGGAAGGGGGTCTGAGCCCTTCTAGTAGTAGTCCCTGCAGCGGGGGGGGTGGGGGGGGTGGGAAGGAAAGGGCCTGAAGGGCAGCTGAGCCACCTGCTAGGTGTTAGCTTCCCCTTTCCCTCTGTAGGACCAGGTAATTTTAACCCATAGACAATCGATCCTCCGGCTGCTGCCCAGCTCCAGAGGCTGGAAGGCTTTCCAAGTGGTCCATTCCACACCCATTGTTGAAAATCATGTTTTCTTTAAGGTCAGTGGCTAGGTCAGACATGCTGTTCCAGTGGACATGCAAGGGCCTTGAGCTAGAGAGAGACACAGGGCCAGCCAGCATGGGGACAACTGTTCCTGCAGGCAGAGGCTGTGTTGGGCTGGGGAAGTCTTGGAGACCTAGATGTTAAGCCTCCATTCAGCACAAGCAAAAAAAACAAGGACAGGTCCCCATTTCCCTTCCCAGATCTAGCCCTATCTCTAACCCTGCTGTAATCTCAAGCAAAGACACTCACTTGGTTGCTTCAACCCTCAAAAGGCACTTGAGAATGCTAGGCTGGCAGTGTCTAGAAAAGAAAGCAAAGTGAATCCTAGATGGAGAGAGCTTCAGCTTCTGGGAATGGGAATTGAAGAGAGAGGAAAAAACATACAAAAAAGCAAAACAACAACCACCACAAAACAACCAAACAGTAAAATGCATGAGTCCAAGGTTACCTGTGAGACCTGGGGATGACAGGCATGTACACAAAACCAGACATGCAAGCTACATTGCTTTTTACTTCCCCTCCACTCCCTGCACTTTAGGGCTCAGTCACCACTGTATGCAACATAACGCAAACAGGCTTCTTCAGAGGCAGAAAGCAGAAGACAGGGGCTGAGCCGTTCATCTCGACTGCCTTTGTGTGACTGTGACATACACAGTGTCTGTTAGAAGTGATGTCACTACTGAGAGACATGCTTTGAATTAAGCACCAATAGCCATGCTTTGCCTCCACCCCAGGATACACACTATGCAGTCACTTCTCCAAATAATTTGTGATATTTCCCCCCTTGGGCTCCTTACCCTCCTCACAATTGACATGCTCCTGCAGACACTTGTGATTTTGCTTATTAACCAGCAGCTGAGGATGGACTGGCAGGGACTTAGGGCTTTCACAAGTAAAAACCACTTCGTTTTTCTGCACTTAGTAAGAGGATTAACATACAGAATATGCAGCATCTGCAGCATCTTCCAGGAGGAGGGGGAGTCTCGGGATGGTGAGGGGTACTGCAGGGCTAAGGAGCTGTCTGCTTCATCTAGAGCAACTACAATCTCCCCAACTGAGCCAAGTCCAAGTGGGAATTTGTTCCTCATTCCTGTGCTGGGTGATTCTGCCAGCTGCAGAGATGGAGGAACAGCGATCTCGCTGATTTTAATGGATCTGTGATAGAAAAAGCACTTGAAAAATAAGATAGACCCTCTTTTGTTTTGTTTTTTTTCTATTTGCAAGGCAACATTTTGGGGCCAGGAGAAAGGTGCAAAGAAGGCATTCAGATTTATGACTCTGCCTGTTTAGATATTCTACTTTAGAATGATTATATATTGGAAAAAGGAAATATCACAGCTGTCTCAGATATAAACCCAGCTTGGGGTTCTGAGAAAGCCCACGTTAGGGGACTGCTCATTTTCAATGTTAGATTAAGTCAAGTATTAGAGGACTTGTGTCTCCTTTTAGCAATAAGCAGGCACTTGGGAAAAAGAAATACTGAGGCTTTTCAGAAACACTGAGGTGATGCAGTCCATGAGGTGCCGAGATACTAATGCTGTCTTAAGACTCGGCCTCATTCCTCATGTCAGAATTAATGTGAGCAGAGACTAGATGGCTTCCTCATTTACATTTTATTAGAGCACTAGAAAAAAAAAGGGGGGGGGGTCCTGGCCATATGCTCACAGCTGCAACATGAATCCACTACAAAACAGTACAACCTAAAAGCACCCCTCCTTTCATTTGCATGGAGTTTTGCTCTGGTAAATTTTGAGTCATTTGGCACAACCTAAAAACTCAGGTTTTTCTCACTAGAAATCTGTAGGTCTTCCTGCTCTCCTTAGAGTATTCCACTGTCCATGCAGGTCCTGTGCGGGTGACCTTTGTGACTCGAGTTTTTGTCTTCTTGACACCCATACATCCATCCCATCAATCTGGTCGAAAGTTCAATTGTAAAAAATGCGTCTGGATGTTTTTGTCTAGAAACAACCAGTTTGCCTGAATTGAGCCAATCCGTTCACCCAGCCCCAGGGTCACCCCAACACAGCCCGCATGCTGTAAAGAACTTAATTTTTAGGAAACAAGAGAGCTCTGACCACACGGGCAGCTAAGGAAGGGAGCTTATGCATGAACAAGGTGTGGGAGCAGGGCTCCTTCTCTGCGGTAGCCATTTGAAGTCTGCCGCAGAGGGAAGGTGGGGTCGGAGGAGCAGGCTGGTCCCTACAGGCAGGTGTACAGGGAGAATGGTTCAGCTAGGCACGCAGCAGCCGCAGCAGTACAAGAGTGAAGGTCTGTCTAGTGCCTGCAGCCATCTTAGAATTTAGAGAAACTAAAGCCGTTCCCTGACATTTTGTGACAACCGGCTCCATTCAGCTAGTGAAAAATAATGAGAAATCTTTTTAATCACAAAAGAAAAATGTCCAGGACTTTGGTTTGGGACAGATTGACATCCCCCCATTTTTAATCTCAAAGTCACCAGACTGAGACTAGGGAATCAGGTCTCTTTCTCTCATCTCATCTGCATAGACTCTTTAGACCCTCCACACCGCATCTTCCCTTTCTGTTTTTCAGTGCAAAAAGAGCCAGGCAGGTGGAAGTTAAAGGGGGTGGTGCCAGCATGTTTCCCTCTGTGGCTTAGCCTAAGGTTGTTTAGTCCCGTTTGCAAGCACCTCAGCTTGCAGGGGAGCCCCAGTACTGCTCCTCATCAGTATTCTTCCTTTTCTTTCTGGAGAGCAGGCAGGACAGAGCCCAGTTGTGATCAGCCTCCATCATTTGGCCTTGATCCTTTATTTTTATGTAACAGTCACAAGACCCCTGAAAATGTGATTTTAGTAATTTACCATATACCAAGAATTTCAAGGAGAAAAGCCAGAAGGTCAACTAATGACTCAGATTTATTAAAGCCCCATTAAGCAGACCTCAGATTTCTAATAACGAGTCTTTGCTAGACAAATCAATGTCATGTTTCTGAACGGGGAAGAATGGCAGCTGACTGGTTCACAGAGCTCTCAGGTATTGAGGAGGTTAAACTAGGGTGCAAGGAAGATGAATGCAGTGATTTTGCTTATTTCTTTCCTGCAGTTCTCAGACTGCCTTTAGCTTGTCTACTCACTTACAATTCCTTTTTCTTCCCTCTTCTCTCTCAGATTTGCTTTGTTGTTTTTCTTCATTTTAGGAATTATACATCCATTTTTCATCTCAAAGACTCTTTTGCATCCATTTTAGAAGAGAAATTTGTTGTAGAGTTTCTTTCTCTCTTCTTTTTAAACAAAGCCTCCCCCTACACACACACCTTATCTACCTCCCAATCAATCTAGTAGACATGTAATTCTGCAAAGTTGGGAGATTCACATTTGATACATTTAAGAAAGAAGAAAACAGATTAAATATGAAGGTCTCGTTATAAAATAAAATATTAAGCCTGTGTAGGGATCACACTCATCTGCATTTTGTTTTTGTTCTTAATCTGTCTCATTGATATTTAATTATAAAGATTTAAGAAACTCATTTTTAGGGTGACATTTACTTTAAATGACTATGTTCTGGCTACCGCCCCAATGGTTCTGTTAAAAAACTCCAGTTTGGGGGCTGGAGAGATGGCCTAGTGGTTAAGAGTGCCGACTGCTCTTGCAGAGGACCCGGGTTCGATCCCCAGCACCCACATGGCGGAACCGTCTGTAACTCCAGTTCCAAGGGAATCTGACACCCTCTTCTGACCTCCAAGGCATTGCACGACACGGGTGCACAAACCTACATGCAGAGAGTACATTCAGACACATACAAAAAAAACCCCAAAAAACTCCAGTTTGGGGTCAGGTAGGTTTTTAGAATTTAGCATGCCTTTAAGTGACCAAGGTATATGGAGTGACCATTTAGCTAGGAGATTGGGTGTTTCTTGATCTCAGCCCAAGTTTTCAATCAACCTCACTGTCTGGTTTAACTATCTTGACCAAAGACAGTCCAAGGCAGTGGAAAGGGCTAAGGAGAGCCTGGACTAGGATCTATCTAGACTTATCCAAACCTCCAGGGCCCTTGGCTTAGGCTGGTCTTAAACATTTCAAAGCTATGCTCTCACCAGCATGCTGATCTCATCCCAGAGCTCCCAGGGCTTGGACTTAATGCCCCACCTGGACCTCTTTTCTCTTTCTAAGGTCTCTGGAAAATCAACTGTCTCAATGGGTGACTGCTGATTTTTCAGACTGCTCCTCACCAGAGGAGCCAGCGAGGGTTCCACCTCATGTCCCCAACCCCAATGGGCTGATTTCCTCTATAGGTGAAGGGCTACTTTCCCCGTATTTATTTCTTGGTGTTAGGTCACTGCAACCCTGGGATAAAATATGCATAATTAGTATGTTACAGTTCAACTCTTGGTGTCTAGATTTCTACCACCTCCTCTAATAATACCAATTTTGGTGACCCATGTCCTAGAATCCAGGGCTTGCTTTGTTCAAACACTGAAATCCTCCCTCAGCTGAGCTGCAGGGAAACTGCTTTTTCTCCTTCCTATCTTCCTGAACAGGGCAGGGACATCTCTGCTTTCTGGTTACTGTGATCAGTCAGGGAACCTCAGCTCTGATCTCCCCAAAGACTGACATTGCTGTTGAAATGTTGAAGAGTGAGCACACATGGGTTTCTGTGCCTGCGTGGCAAAGCCTCATTTCTGCCTGGCTGAAGAGACGCTACCAGTTAAGTGTGGAGGGAAAAAAAAATCTGAGTTAGATCTCACAATTTCAGCCAGGCTGGGCATGCAACAGGCACACCTGTCACTTCAGCCTGTGTCCAGATTCAGTCCCACAGGTCACAGCTGTAGCATTCTTTCAGCATGAGCAATTTAATGTTCCTTGGGAAAAATAAATCATTCCAAGTTGGCAGTGTTCACTTATTAACCCTTAGGGGATTTCTTGGGACCTGTCATTTGCTTGGCTAGTAGGGACAATACACCCTTTCTAATTTGGTTTTTTAAAAGGCTTTTTTGTTTTAAAGACAGAGTCTCACTTTGTAGCCTAGGCTGGCCTTTCACTCACAGTAATCCTCCTGCCTCAGCTTCCTGAGCATTGGGATTTCGGGTGTGAACCACCGCACCTGACTGAAAAGGCCATTTCTTTGCTAGCCCAGAACAGGCAAATGCAGCATCAGCTTACCCCTCCAGCCGCAGCCATAGCCTTCCAGAGTGAGCAGTTAAGATTTTCCTGACTGTTCATTTCTTTCTATTTCTCCATGCAGAGTACAGATACTTCTTTCAACAGTCTCAGTGGCTTCCATTTACTTCCTCTTTCCATGGCACTTTAGATTGGCCTGTCATTCTTGGCAAATTTTAATTCACAAGTGCTGGAGTGGGGGAGAGAAAATTCATCAGCCTCAGACCTTATCTTCTATGAAAATGTTCCCTCCAAAGCAGCACACAGTTTTAATATCTCCCTATAGCCAGAATCATTCAATCACCTGGGACTTTGCAAATAAAATGGCCATCTACAATTAATCCATGTAGCACAATCATCCAAAAGCCCAGTCAGTCATCTGCCTTCTGAAAGAAATTGGCTATATTTAGATTTTAAAGCCAGTTTGCTTTGGGTTCTTTGTAAAGTCAGTGACATTCTTTCAATTTTGGGGGTGTAATTAGCACAAAAGGAGCTGTAATCTGAGAAGGTAGTAGGATCTAAAGCAGTGGAGGGACAGGAATGTTCAAGAAAGTGGGTTGAGTCAGCTTTCCCAGTATTGGGCAGCCGGCGTGCAGAGACCCCGGATGTGGCTGTGGGAACAGCTGAGTTTTGCCGCTCATAAAAACATCTCCGTTTCATCTGATCCACAGACTGGCTGCAAGTGCCTAATACTTTGGCTGCAGAATTTTCTCTCGTTCATCACTTTCAGAGCTCAGCAGAGACCTCAGAAAGCCACGGTGCCATCTGAGCTCCCCCAATGTAGAGAGGGCATGGCATGGGCTTCCCAACAGACATAGGCTGGGGGTCCGGCACAGCCACCTGCCAGGGGTCTGAGCAACCATTCTCTGTGGAGGGGCTGTTCACTTTAGGCCCCTTCCCAAGGAGATAAGCAGCACTAAAAGATAATTACCAGTTTTTCAATTTCAGTGTGTGTGGGCAAACACAAAAAGATGAAAAGGTGCCGACACTTTTAGACAAGCTAAACATACGATTAGTTATGTCACATTAATAGCTTAGCTCGGGGTTTACTAACAGCACACTAAGGAAGGCGAGGGAGAAATGGCCCCTGCTTCCCCATCAGCATCTCAGTTTTCCTAAAGTGAGGCGAGTCTAGTCTTTGCAAAGCTCTTTGAAAACACATTTTGGTCAGTGCAGAAACAAAATTAAAACTCAATATTTAAAATGATTCACTTAGATATATACACAAAGCCACATTTAACTATGAGAAATTGTTTGTTTAATCAGGTTTTAAACTAATCCAGTTTTATAACTTTCTAATCTCAAATTATGAAGAAATGAATATAAAGGGGGGCAACCCCCCCAAAAAATCTTAAAATTAAAATTTTTGAAGGTTTTTTTTTGGGGGGGCAGCTTCCACTGGCCTCAGAACTGTCACAGGAATCTTCCTGCCTCTGGAGTTAGAGTCCTGAGCTACAATATTAAACTCATTTTAGCTAAGGAAATTTTATTCAGATTTCCGCACTCTCAGTTTCAGCAACATATCTCTATTATTTATGCCAAGCAGGTATTTGTTTTCTCATCATTTAATCGCAGCGTCATCTCAGTGAAGCACCTTGTGCATTGGAACACAAGCTAGCTACTATGCAGCTCTTTGTAACTTGTCTTCCTGCATTATTCCCCATCCAGAATGAGTTTCCATCTTCAAGGCCAACTTAAAAGTTCTAGGAAACAGGTTTTCCCGTTACCTTACTCCTCATGAAATTTTTCCCCAAAGGAAGTGAAGGATATTTTGCTTTAGAAAATTCACTTTCCTACTGTCAAGTGGTAGAACTCTTCAGTATTCTTTTACCCAATTACGATCTATGCTAGGCAGGTCCACCATCTTCCACTGATGTTGCTCTACCCCTGAGAGAATAGGGCTGACTGCTTTCTTTCTGGACTTGACTTTTAGTTTTATGGTTCATTGTTTAAGCTGCTACTATGCAGAGAGAGCTTCCTTTAGTTCTGTTAGTGGCTGTTTTCCCTTCCTTCTTGTTGTTCAGATTGTTCCTCTACGTAGAATTAACACACTATTTAGGGTTAAGTTTGAAAAGGAAGAGAGCCAATATAATAAACTTCTCATATCTCCCCTTAAAAAAAAAAAAAAACAGGGAGTTTTTTGGGGGAGGGGGAGAATTAGGCTTCTGTAGCGGAGACTGCAAGGTCCCTTCCATAGGTGGTACCTGCCTATCTGGGTCACAGATAATCAACAAAGGTAAAAGAAAGCCTCAGTTGCCCTCAGATGCCTGCTATGATTTTAAATAGATACTGGCACAGGCTCAAGCAATTGGGCCTCAACACACTGGCCAGTGCACCTCTACACCTGGTTTGAATTAGAGTATGAATATGTTTTAAATTAAAGACACGTTATTTGGAAATTAGTTAATAGATATTAAAGAGGGAAATTTCAAATGATCATGTAGTTAGTTAATCCTTCAGTAGTTAACTTCAGGTCTTCTGAAATGAAATTTAAATATGTTTAATTTGCAATGCAAGTTTTTAGTTCGTTGTGGTTGAAATACTAACTAGTAAATATGACAAGAAAAAAGAAAGCCTTAGATGAACATTATATCTTGAAGAACCTTATGGTCTTAAGTATTAGAACTGTCTTACAGGGATTATCCAAGACTAGAAAATACTTCCTACAATACCTGCTTTCATCTCCAATATAGCATAGGAGACAAGTAACATTTATTTGCACTAACAGTTTCAGTCATTCTAGCTAATTAAAGTGCAGAATGTACTTTGAAGACAAAATGCCTTGTAGAAGCATTAAGTACTATTATTAAAACCTTACAGTTAAAGTTTCTGTTTCAGTGGAAGCCTATTTATTGTTTCCTGGGCTATTAAAATAATATTATAATTATATTTTCTCTGGGCTCTTGGAAAATAGCTTACAATGACCCCAACTAATAAAAGGCTCAAGAGAACACTTTTGTCCAAAAACTGAGTTACATCATTAAGTATAATAATCTTCCAAGAGTTTGAGCCGCAGCCATTCTCTTGCTTCTAAAAGCAGATGAGGCACTCTTACTCAGAAAAGGCAGATTTGGAAAAGCCAAGGAACACATACTCCATCTATAAATACAAAGCTTTCAAGGCCAAAGGACTCAAGCCCCAGTATACAAGTTCTTCCATTGTGGGGGGAAAAAAAGTTGGAAAGAAATGTAGCTCTGCTATCTCTATGTGGTGTGCGACATCACCTGCAAGGTCAAGTTGTATGTTTGGTGACCTGGTATTTTATGTTAAGGGTGTTGTTATCTCAATTTTCTATCCTTTCCATGAAGCAAGTCACCTGATGCCAAGGAGGGACCTGTGTCCTGGGCATTTTCTATTTAAGGTATTTTGACCCTTGGTGTCTCTTTGCAGCCTAAAGTTTCTATAACTTCCATGACTCCCTGAACCTAATGAGGGGTCTCTTCCATTGAAAACCTCTCTCTAGTCTGGATCGTTCCAGAATTACGCTAACTGTGTTGCTCTACTCTCAAAACATAAACTAGGTGCTTAAAATCACAAGACAGTCTATGAAAATCTATTCTGAATTCACGTGACAGGGTCCTACAGAGTGATCTCTGAATTTGTTTTAGAAACAAAATATATACATAACTCCTAGGGCTTGGGTAGGTCACTGCTGGGCCAAAAGCCATAGGTGATGTCAGCTAGCCATACCAATTAAGTAAAATATCATCTTTCACTTTGTGTCAAGTGAAAACAGAAAGTGGAACAGACCACAAAGCAGCTTGTATTTCGAGTTCTAGGTGCTCTTTGCTTTACCTGGAAACCCTTGATTCCACCTGCTGCCATTTATTTACAAAGTAATTGCCTTACCTGTCTCCCTGTGCTTAGTCACAACAAAATATAGGCGAAACCTACACTTAAAACAATTTTTTTTTCAAGGATGGCTAAGTTAGGAAGGAGGAAAGACTGACCTTGTGTTCTGCATTTCTGGGACAATGGTCCAAACTGTACCTTGCTTAGAACATGTGTCACTGTGTGCCTTAAGACAGTTTCATTCCTTTTACAAA
Organism: Rhizomys pruinosus; assembly: GCA_009823505.1. NCBI lineage: Eukaryota > Metazoa > Chordata > Mammalia > Rodentia > Spalacidae > Rhizomys > Rhizomys pruinosus. Next base: position 1,627,295 of record VZQC01006319.1, on the reverse strand, counting down.
TCAGGTATGATATTTATTTATAGGGGAAGGGCTCAGAGACTTCCAAATAAGGAGACTCTTTCTTATCCTCACTGTTGTTTGTGTAGTTGCTGGCACACACATGGTGGTTGTGTTGGCCACTGTTTACTTCTTACCTTTTAAATGCAGTGTGTTAGTGCTTTGCTACCCTAGAAGCCGGAAAGCAGCAGCTTTTGAGCAAATGGAGTAGAACAAAATTTTCTGGCTAGGTCTTCCCTCTTCTAAGTCTTTACTTAAAAAAAAAAAAAAAAAGACAACAGATGAATCAAATTCAACCAAGAAGTTTTTGTTGACTGTGTGAAGAGGTGAAACTTAGGTCCTGGTCTTCAAGTAGGTGGGGAAGAGCTTGGGGCCTCAGATTCACAGTTCATACAATGGCTTAGCAGTTAAATATTTTTTTTATCCACCATGGTTACAAAGAAAAGCACCAACCTGGGGCAGAAGTTCCTTTGAGCTTTTCTTTATAAAAACAAAACAACAACAACAACAACAAAAACAGTAGCAATGACAAGAAGTTTATGTGGAAGTGAAGCCGCATAAACTCTGGGGGATCAACTTTTCAGTAGTTTTGAGAAAGTCGTGAACTGCTCAGCAAGATGACCAAGGAAGAGCCCTCAGTTAGGTTTGGCCTTGTGCTCTTCATCCCCAAAGTTCTTTGGTTATTTTGAGTCTGTCTTATCCTTGCAAGTCCATTTTTCAAAAGCAACGTCCAATGGAGGTAGATGGGGCTCTGCGGGTGTCAAGAAAAACCATGTGTGGCATCTTATTTTTAGCACAACTTTGAGGGAAGGTGGACCTTAAATTTTTTTTTTCAATGCCTCTGGAGATATCCCATCCCATCCCCCCGAGGACCATTAGCTGTGTTTGTATTAAGAGGGTAGTGAGTGGCCTTGTCTTCCTTCTCTCAGTATCCCAAATTTTGAATTGTGTTTAAAAGTGAAAGTCTTTGGAGAGTTTGAAATTGCTTTGCAGTTCTGTGCTTAGTGGAGCTCACGTCCCATTCAAGAAAGACACCATGTCTTAGGTTGGCCACTGGCTTCCACAGCTCACCAGGGCACATGGTGGGTGTGGACCCAAGTTATTGAATGAATGAATTGTATCCAAGCAGACCATCCCCTAAGTCAAGACTTCTTGTCAATGTGCATTCATGTAACCCAGTGCTGTCTACCATGTCCTAGGATGGGAACCAGGGAGTTGGGTGGACACTTGGGAGTTTTGAAACCATCTTCAAAAAAGTTCATGTTCACTAAACTACTTTTTTTTCTCCCTTTATTCAAGAGCCCCACATGGCGCCCAAGCTGGGCTCACCGTTTCTCCAACCTGGGAGGACTCCATGTGAATGGATTCTCCTCTGTACCACCACAGCCACCACCATCTCTCTTCTACTGTCGCCTTGCCTGCGTGCGCGAGGCGCGCGGCTGCCTGCTTCTGGCCACTCCAGCCGTGCGCACTGAGAAGATCTGAACCTCCCGCTCTGGCGGGCATCATCGCCGTTAACTAGCTCGCCGCCACCAATTTCCACGGGCACGCGCCACTGGGGGGGGGGGGGGGGGTCCGCCGTCCCCGCGTGCGCTCTCTGGGAAGCTGGAGGTAAGGAGCGCGCGGCAGGGATATGCGCCGCCGTCGCACACTTTCCACGCCGCCCAGGGCTACACCACTACACCAAAAATTGGGAGGCAGGTCTGGGAGGTGGAGTCGGGTGCCCACCGCCTCGTGCACACCCTGGCCCCGCACCAACGCACCCTCCGAGACCCCCACGCCGTGCCCTCACCGGCCCTCGCCCCCAGACCGCGGCGCAGTCCATTTGGACGCGTCCTCGGTGGGGCGATTTTTCGAGCTTCCCCTTCGCTTTATAGGGGCCGCTGCTATGGGTCGGTCCTCTGAAGAGGCTGGGGCGTCATCGGGCGGGATAGAAAACCCCAGTCCCTGGCGGGGACTCTCAGTCGCGTCGGCACCGCGGAGCGGGCTGCTTCAGGTGGCTGGCCCTGCGGCGCTCGCCAGCTCCAGGCTCTTGGGCTCGGGGCTGACCGGCTGCAGCGAACCCCTGTCCCGGCCGGCTCGGCTGGGTCGGCGGCGGGCAGGCAGATAGGCAGGCACTGACTGCCTTCCTTGCGTGTGAGTGCGCCTCACTCACATGTAAGTCGGGGAGCACACGGGCTGCCCGCACGCCTAAGTGCGAGGCGCCCAGCGCGGACAAAGCCACCGGGGCGAGAGGAGCCGGGCCAGGCCGGGGCAGAGGTGCTGGGCGCCCCTGCCCTGCCCCGTGCCACTGGGCGCCCTCCAATTCTCTCTCTTTTCTCTTTTCTCTTCTCCATTGGCGTCCCCAAGAGCCAAAGCCAGGAGCGCCTGAGGGTAACGGCAAACTCGTGTCATCGCGCCTTTGCACCTTTTTGTCGTTTTTTCCTCGTTTTGAGTTGGGGGACATCCCCAGTGCTTTTTACTCTTTTGGTTTCTCGCTGTCTTTGGGTGCTTTTTGGTTTGTTCTCGCTCTTTTTCGTTTGCTCATCCTGTTTTTGACGCTAACTCCTAGGCAGCTAGTCCAGCAGCCTTCCTACCCCCCCAGAACCCCAGTGGCCGCGGTCCGTGGCCCCGGGACACCGCAGCGGGGACCGCAGCAGAGCCCCCGACACGGGGCGCACAGGAGCCGGGAAGCCCGAGGCCAGGGGCAAGCAGAGTGCCCGGGCCAGGCGCGAGCCTAGCACCCCGAGGTGGCCGGGTCACCATGCTGAAGATGGCCATGAAGTTCAAAGCCCGGGCGGCCGAGAGCGAGAGGAAGACGGCCGCGGCTGCTGCCGAGGTGGCTGCAGAAGCTGCGGTGGCGGCTGCGGCGCTGGCCGAGCCCCTCGCACCCCCGAGGAGCAACGGGGACACCGCGAAACCCCCCAAGAACGCCGCGGAGCGCGCCGCGCTGCCCGGGCCATTTGTCAGCGACAAAGAGCGCAAGAAGATGGAGAAGAAGCTGCTAGAGCAGAGGAAAAAGGAGGAGAAGAAGAGGGAGAAGGAGAGGAAGAAGTTGGAGAAGCTATTGAAGAAGAAGAAGAAGAATGTGCCAGAAGCGCCGCCGGAGGCCCGCGGCCCCGTGGCCGGCGCCGCCGCTGCCGCCGCCGACGACGACGACGCCGGGGCCGGAGAGGAGGGCGCCGCCGGGGTCGGCGGGGGCGCCGCCGGCGGGGCCACGAGTAGGGCCTGGGCCGAGTGGGACACGGACTCGGGCGACGAGGACGACGCCTACTATGCGCCCCCACGTGTGGGAGGCGTCGTGTGGCGGCCGGGGCCGGCCAAGGCAGGCGCTCTGAGCACGCACATGCCCCTGGTGGTGTTCCTGGTCTTCTCGGTGCGCAGCCCGTCCTGGGTGCTCAACTTCCTGCTACAGAGGCGCACAGAGCAGGGCCGCGGCTGTGGCTTCGTGTTCGGGGCGACCTGCTGCTTCAGAGTGTTCCTGGGCTGCGCCTTCTTCTCCTTCCTCAGCAGCCGCGCCAAGCGCAGAGGCCGCGCGCGCTCCCGGGCCAGGGGCGCCTTCTGCTCTGGCCAGGGTCCCCGGCGCCGGGGCCGCGACGAGCGCCTCATCTGAGCGCTCTCCCCGCCCCCTAGCCCCCCACCACTCCACCACCATCGCTGTGTACTGTGGGTGTTTATTAGTGTTCGTGTTGTGTGTGGACACATATTTCCTTTTCGGTTGCTGTCCTTTGGTTTCGTGCTCGCCTGGCTTTTCTCCACACTCCCTGCTCTCTGGCTCTCTCAGTGTCTCTCTCCCTCTCTCTCTCTCTCTCTCCTCTCTCTCTCTTCTCTTCGAAATTTTCCTAAGTCCGGGCCCGCTCTCCCGCCCCTTCCGCCCACCCCGGCCCCTCGGCGGCGCCCGCGGGAGGAGGAGAACGGGGAGGAGGAGGGGGACCGTGGGCCACCCGGCCCGGGGGGTGGAGCGCTAACATCGGGCGAGGGGTCGGCACTGGCTCGGGGCCGCCCCTTCTCCCCCCTCGGCTCGGCCGCGCCCCGGCCTGCCTGGGGGTGGGGAGGTGGCCCCGTGGCCCGTCCCGGCCTGGTGGGCGCTTGCGGACGGACCCCCTCCCCGGCCTCCGGGGGGGCCGCCTCCCTCCGCCGGCGCCCGCCCTCCTCCCCACCGCCGCCGAGGCCGCTCCTCGGCCCTCCTCCTCCTCCTCCTCCTGCTGCTGCTGCTGCTGCTCCTGCTTCCACCCCCCTCGCCGCCGTCGCCTCCGCCTCCCCCCGCTCCCCCCGCCCGCCGTGGCGCTTTTGGGTCGGGGCGGCGGGCCCGGGCCGAGGCAATAAGAGCGGCGGCGGCGGCAGCGGCTGCAGCAGCTCCCGCAGCTCCTGCTCTGGTGCGCCTCGGCCCCGCGGCGGCGCTCAGTCCCCTCGGCCTCGGCTGGAGGGGCGGAGAGCCGCGCGCTCCCTTAGCTTCCCGGTGCCCCGCGCCCGCCCGCCCGGCGCTTGCCCGGCCTCTCCCGGCCCGCCCGAGGCCGCCCGCCCCGGCCCCGCCGCCGCCCCGAGCCCGGCCGCGCCCCGCCGCCGCCGCCATGGGCTGCCTCGGCAACAGCAAGACCGAGGACCAGCGCAACGAGGAGAAGGCGCAGCGCGAGGCCAACAAGAAAATCGAGAAACAGCTGCAGAAGGACAAGCAGGTCTACCGGGCCACACACCGCCTGCTGCTGCTGGGTAAGGGCGGGCCGGGGGGCGCCGGCCAGGCCGGGCCCGGGAGCCCCAGGGGCGCCCCGCAGGCCGCGCGCGCCGAGCCCGCCCCCCGGGACCCCGGGCGCAGGTCGGGCCGGGCGGGGCGCACTCAGGGGCGCGGGGCCCGTCTCCCTGTCCCCCTCCCTTCTCTCACGCGCCGTGGCCGTTCGCGCGAGGCCTACTCGGTGCCCGGGGCTGGGGTGTTCGCCGGGGAGGGGGAGGGGAGGCCGCGGGGCCCCCCAGACTGCGGCAGAACGAGGGCTCTGGGGACAGGAAACGGGGCGGCGGGCGCGGGAGGGGGACCCGCCTCCTCTGAGGGAGCTCGTGGGGTGGGGAGGGGGCCCCGGGAGCAGACTGAGGGCCGAGCGGAGTCGGGGGGCCTCGCCCGAGGCGTCGGCGCGGGTGGGGGGGCGGTGACATCAGCCCCTCGCCGAGGACCGGGCGGTAAAGGTGGCGCAGGGGGGGAGGGGGCGCGCGCTAGTCGTGGCGCCGGAGTGGGGGGGTGGGGGGAGCGCGCGGCCGCTGGGCGCGACTCGGGCAGACGTGTCCTGGGCCAGGCCGGGCCGTGGAAAGGAGAGAAGGAGAAGCAGCACAAGGAAAACCAAAAAAAAATGAAAAATAAAAAATAACAAATTCAAAAAAAGTGCGCAGAGTGCCATAGGAAGCCAAACGACACGTCATTTTACAGTGTGACCTTTTTCTCCCCTTCCAGACTTGCAGGCTTTTTTGAAAAGCAGCGTGTTCACGGTAGCAGCTGTCCCCAGCTGTGCCCCCCACCCGTGCGCTAAACACTTAACACACACACACATTTTCCTGCGAGCTGGCCACGTTGAGAGTGCTTTGTGAAAAATCAAATAAAAAAATTTAAAAACTCACAAATCAGGGGAAACTGGAAAATGACATTTGTCTGAATGGCTTCTTGCCTTTGAAATGGCGTTTTAAAAATTTTTTTCCTTTTCAAGGGGGGAGGGGGAGGGCTAATCTGAGACTTTCCAGGTGGGAGCAGATGAGAAGACATTAATTAGTTGTCAACTGACATTTGGTTGTTTGGTTTTTCTTCTCTTTTTTTCACCTCGGCTTTTCCTCCTTGGGAGAGAGAGGGAAAAAAAAAAAAAAAAAGAGGGGGCATCCCAAAATTAGGTGGTGACCTCTCCTTTTTTCTTTTAAGGTCTTGTTTGGGGGTGCAGCGGTGTGGGGGGAACAAAAGGAAACATTCACACACACCAAAAATTGTTGAAATGTCCAAAGGCAGTAATACATTAATTATAATGGGCGCCTTCCACTTGGCATTTTGGCTATCTGAATAAATTAGTAAATTTGCTAGGTTAAGAGCCTAGCCTGATGGTCACATTTCAACAAAACCTTAATTATCAAGAATAAAATATAAAAAGTGGTTTTTCTTCGTGGTGGTGTTTGGTTGCTCTTTTTGGATAGGGTCACGCCTTTGTCCTCCCTGGTTCAGATTTTATAGAAAAGCAGAAAATTAAGTAAAAAGTCTCTTTGGTGTCTATTTATTTGCAGTTTCAGTAATTAAATGATACATATGTGGAAGTCTAAAGCTTCTAAAGGTATAATTATGCTACGTGAATATTAATATGCATACGCTTTGATTTCAAAGTAGAACCCTGGAAAAGTCTAGAATCTTCTCTATGGGTGCTATCTTGCTATATATGACTACTAATTTAAGTCAAGTGTGATGTTAATAGCACATTAAATTTCTAACACCTTTTGTGCACTGATTACAAATTCTCCACTTAATTTGGAGACTGTTATTCTGAACACACCCTGCCTCTTTTCAAGGTATCCTAATCTATACAGCTACACCGTGTCAGGATTAATTGATGACCTCTGGCACAGAAATCTGTTGCCCTAGCCATTGGCAACATTTTGCGTTTTTAAAAAAATGCAAATAATGCCCCCCCAAAGGAAACCTAATGCCCCCAACCCTTTTTTTTAAAGGCCATTTTAACTTAATTACATGAAAATTAAGTAAATTCCAGACCCATAAAAACCCCTGACAGCTATTTTCGGGCCAGTGCCCTGATTCTCACTTAATGTGGAAACTGAGGCACAGATCTAGTTCTGCCTTTAAAAAACAGTTATCACACATTAAAATACTTGTGAAATCTGAGTATTGGAGATCCTGATTAATACTAGGTATTCCTTCATGGGATCTCTTGATAGTGCCATTTATATTTTAATTTGAGAGTTATGCTTATTAAGATGGTGTTTGCTTTGAAATCAATGTTTCTGTGGAAACTAATTTTTAACTTTTACAGATACTGATTATAGCCTTGTGAAAAGGAAAAAGGGGGAGGAATGCTTTGCTATCTGGGCATTAAAACAAAAACAATTAATGCAATTAAACCTGGGTAAAAGCATACAGATTCGAGTGGGAGGAGGGGGAAGCACTTCACTTGGGGAATGTTGGTTGGAAAATATATTTGCATTTAAAAATGGGCAAAATAACAGCAATCCTCCCTCTAACTTGATGGAAATGTTTGTTTATAAAATATTGCTTTTTTAAACAAATGAAAGGTGATTTAAAATGGAGGCTTGTATTTTCTATTCCTTTAGTTGGGAAAAGCATAGAATCTTTAAATTCAAAGTTTACCAGGAATATTTGTGCATATAATTAAAATCTTACTGCTTTTATAATTATTCACTGTTGTTGTTTGCAGGTTTCCTAATGTTAATAAGGTCTTAAGTGCTATATTTGATATTAAAACATATGTCTTTTTGTTTTTTGTTCTATTTTTTTGTTTTTTTATTTTATTTTATTTTTTTGATGCTGACAGATAATTGATGGTCTTCCATTTTCTTCTGCAACGTGGTGGTTGTCTCCAGAGAAAATGTATCTTTAGGAAGATTTCCTTTGCAGGGAAAGGGGGGTGAATAAGTGGATAAAATGCAATGCTGTGGTTTAAGGGTGGATCTGGAGTAACCCTAGGGTGGGAAGCATGAAGGAACTCAGCATCGCAGTGCTGGGAGGGAGGTGCTGCAGAGGGACGTGATGTGGGAGACTGCAGTGTCTGCATTGTTTGCCAGTCCTGGGTATTTTAACCATGAAACACCTGACAAACGATGAATTATGTGGTGATGTGCATTTCTCTACATACCTCTGACCACATTTCAATATTCAGTACAGTCTTCAATTTTCTGCCCCCCATGACAAAATTACATCATTCCTTTGCCTTTATTACCCCCACAGTTTTAAAACCACCATCAAAAGAGAAAAAAGAAAACAAAAACAAACAAAAGCTACCTAAAACCAGCAAACCCTTTAATTCTTGTTTTCGGTTCTAATGGTGAAATACTTCAGGCAGACACTGAGTTGGATGTCTTTCATTTTCTCTGCGTCGAAATGTCAAAGAATTGCAGTTGTGTTGCTGCTTTGTGTTGTTTGTTGTGTGCTGCTTCTGTGGACAACATCCAAATCTCGAAGGTCCTCTTCCAGGAGAAGTATGCCGGCCTCTGTCTTAACCTGAGCCTGCTCTCCTTTTATAGGTGCTGGAGAATCTGGGAAAAGCACCATTGTGAAGCAAATGAGGATCCTGCATGTTAATGGGTTTAACGGAGAGTAAGTGTCAAACCTGTGCAGGCCACTGAGCACTAGTGTGACGCACTGTAGCCATCCCATACTGACCTTGGGAAGTAGAGTTAGGGACTTTGAGACAGTATACTAACCTTTGGCAGGTAGAAGCTAGGACTGTAGGAAATTGGGCAGCTAATTGTCACCTAATTTTCCCCCTAATTTACAAGTTAGAAAGTCCAGGGCAGAGCTGCTGGACACCCCCTTGACCTTCCTGACCTTTGGTGCACCAAATAACAACAACAGTAATATAGCACTTGTATCCACATGAAACTGCTCCCTTAAACGATGGAAAATGGTGCCTGGTTGCAAAGGACAGTGAACAGCACTCGGCCCTGTGACAGTGTCTCTGAGGCCAGGTCCTCTGCCGCAGCCTGGTCTGCTGCAGTGCGGCTCCAACATGGCCGGCACGGCCTTGCCCACCCCTTGTCCAGCAGAGCCAACCAATATAGGGAGCCCCCACTAGCTACCCTGAAGCTTTCAGTGGGAAGAACTGGTACAAGGCATTTTGCACTATCAGGAAAACATTGTTTTAGTAATATCTTCACTTAGAAGTTGGAAGCCACAGCCCTTACAGACAGGCTCTCATTTTGTCAACCCCCCCCCATTAATGTGATAGGCAAATAATTGTTTCTCTTGATTAAAAACTCAGTATTCCTACTTAAACAAGTGAGAAGAAAGCATTAAAATGATGGAAAGACTGGGAGTTAGGAACTTCTGGCTAGCCCAAGGGGTGTTTTTGTCTTTGAAATGACCTTCCCAGCCTGTCCCGAGTTAGGGACTATATGGTAGTGCAGTACTGCAGTGAGAGTCAAGATTTTAAGACAAGAGCAGCCATAAAGAGACTTAACAAATGTGGGGTCCTGCCTTCCACAAAGACCGCAAACTGAGGAAATGCTCAATAAATTAGGGAATTTGACATTTCCCCCAAGCCCTCCTGTGATAATTGGAGAAACAGGAAAAGCTGATTTACTGGGGCTGGGCTTTCACTGAGCAGTCTCTAGATTGGAAGCACCCGAGGGCACTAGTCTTGAATCACTGGTTGTTGGTAAGGGTCCTAGCCCCTTTTCTCAGCCCAGCTCAGCACTCTCTCCCTCAGCTGCCCTCTTTATTTTGCTTTCAGAAGGGGAGATTGAGTAAAGGTGGCAGAATTTTGTTCAGTTATGTATCCCGGGTTGGGGGACCTGCTTGCCTACCCCCCATGGTGCATTAAGCACCAGGGAAACAGGTGACCTGTTGCCTTTCAGAATGCCCCAGGTAGTTCTTCGGAAATTTCTAGAATTTGTTAGATCAAGTAATCGAGTTAGAAAAAGATGACGTCACATGTTCCTTATGTTATAGCTATAAATTCAGAAAGGTTACTATACAGAAGGGAAGGCAGCCGGCCTCACTTAATTTTAGGATTGGCTTAATGAGTTATGTCTACATACCTATAATCTATTAAATAGGTAACCCTTAACTTATTAGAAACCAATTCTGGGGTTCATAGTTCTGTCACACCCTTCTGAGGCCTTGCCTTGGAGATTGGCGTCCTGTCCAAAACCCAAAACAAGACTTCTAGCCATGAATTTATAATTAAAAAAAAAATCTTGCATAGTATCTCCTCCCTATAACTTATGGGGGTGCTTCAACATGAAGCTAGTTAAGAAAGAAAAATAATTTGACTATGTACCCTCTAGATAAATATTTGGATTAAAGCTGTACGTGGCTAGCATTTTTAAAAGATGCAACAGCCACTCACTGTTTTGCTTGGGTCAGATGGGAGATGTCATCCTTGGAATAATTTGCTTGAAGTTTTATTACTTTACAGATTTCCCTAAAATCTTGAACTTTTTTTTTTTTTTAAACCAAGAGAGTCCTTGGGTAAAACCAGTCTAAAATAGCTGAGAGATTTAAAACAGAACTTGTATTTTTCTTTTCAAAAAGAGGAATAGGCATTCCCAGTTTGCCGCCTTTGTGGACCTCAAAGTGTTAAATTTAACCTGTGAAAGTGACACATGGGACCATCCCTTGTGAGGGTCCAGAGGCCTCATTTGTACCTGGTCCAGGCAAGCTGGGGCTCTTTCCCCTCACTGGTGTTGTGATAGATGTCTTGATAAGGGATTACTCTATAGTGACCTGAACCTAAAGGATGGTCTGCCCAATCCAGGGCTTCTCTTCCAGTTTCTGCATCCCCCCATCCCCGCCCGCCCTCGCCCAGTACTGCCTTCTTAGGCTGTGCTATTAAATATGGCTTAACTGTCCGCAGCCTGCCTGCCATTACATTTTTAAAGAGTAACATAAAATTAATTTGACCTTCAGAAATAGAGAGGTCGAATGTAGATGGCCCTAACTAAAGCTAACTCTTCCTGCATTCAATGCCAGAAAGAAAAAAAAAAAAAATTAACGTTAGTTGAGCTAATCAATTACAAAGCCGCATAGGAAGACTTAGCTGTCTTCTGCCTATCTTCCAGGAGCAGTTCACATTTCAGAAAGCCAGGTTTAGGGTCTGGCCACTGTTTTTGTTAGTGTTTTGGCAGACGTAGCTCTTATTTATAAGGAATTATAAACATATATGTAGCTTCCCCCCACTTCCAGAAAGGTTATTAATTTTGCACCAGGAAAAGGGGGACAGAAATTTCCCACCTGTGCTTTTGTGGGTCTGGAGAAGACACTGAAGACTGTGACCTGGGAGAATCACAAGCCGCCTGCGCTTCCCAATTCTCCAAAGAATTGTGTGATAAGTCCCTGCTTCGGCTCCCTGGTGCATGTGCATTTAGTGAAAGCAGAAGAAAATAATTATCTGTCCCTCCTGTCTCCAGCCCGGGTCTCCCGAGGGCTCTCTTAATGCAGCATGGAAGGTGTGGAACACTCCCATACGGCCTGCAGTCTCTGTAGACATTCAGAATTAGCCAGAATGGTGACCTAAGAATTAAGGGGAGGATGGCTGGACGGCTCTTGGAACTGTCACATTGCTCTTGGCTGATTGTTTAAGAATGTAGAGAGGCTGTGTGGGGTTTGTGTGAAATTGTGGTGCTTTGCAGATTAGGTGAGCTTTCAATCTCTCTTTAAAAGGGGCGGCGAAGAGGACCCGCAAGCTGCAAGGAGCAACAGCGATGGGTAGGCACATTCAAAACCAGAAACCATAACCAACAAAACAGACATGAGGAACATAGTGGGGAAACTGAGCACAGACAAGGGGAAGGAGAAGATCATTTACGGGCCATCAGCCATCTTGGTGCATTTGCAAATGACATGGGAACAATTCCTTAAGTAAAGTGCAAAACAAATTGTTTTAGGGCCATGCCTCAAGGATGATTAGATGCAGCTGGAGAACTCGATGGACAAAGGTTTAAGATTTTGAGCATCGGTGTTTTCCACGTGGTTTCTATTTCCCCCCAGTTTGCCATTTGTATCAACTACTTATACTTTTTGTTTTGTTTTCTCGTTTTGTTTTTAACTACTAAATTCTGTCCATTCATTGGTCAGACTAATTTTTTTAAATTTCAGACCTCATTGGAAAAAAATTTTCCTCTACTAAAATCCACACTGCTGCCTGGTCCTTTCCTGTGGAGGGGAGGAAAAAACAAAACCATGGCACCTTGTGACAGGTCATTAACAATTGTCCTGACACATCTGGCCTTAAAAATTACTACATTTTTGTGATTTTAATTCAAGGCACTTTACATTAGCTAATGGACAAAGGCATTTGTGACGGCACCCCCGTTCATTATCATTTTTTTTTGTTTTTGCTTCCTCATCCCCACAGCCATCTCACGCGTGCACACATATGCACATACACATGCACACGCATGCCAAGTGACCATTCTCACTCCACTTGCTCACTCAGCATGCGGGGTGGAGTGGCAGTTTCTCGTGAGGATTCATAGAGTAACTTCTGTAGCCCAGGCCATCACAAAGAAATAGCTTGGGGGTTGGGGAGGGTCAAAGGATATTCGGGTTGGGGACAAAGTAACTGACACCTGTTTGTTCATCTGTTTCTTTTAGAACATATTACCCCTACTACTAGATGCTACGGCTTCTCCACCTTCCCGGCTATGTCCAATTTGCATGCTGGAATTGCCTGGTCTTAGGAAACTTATAAGAATAATTAAGAATAATATTCTGTTTTCTGGGGGGTGGGAGGGGGGGATGGGGACCCTAACTATTACCTAATAACCTTTAAGGATAAGTAAAAAAAAAAAGATGGAATGAAATCCTCAATTGGTAAAAGTGTAGTAGAACAGCAATCTCCAAAATGGCATCGATGTATTGATAATCTACTGTACCAAAAGTTGGCATCTAAGAAATGTGGCAAGTCCCTACTGAGAGAGCCTCTTGTGTTCTTCGTGTTGTGCTAAACCTTTCAACCCTACTAATACCTTGCCTGCACGTCTTCTGTGACTGTTCTACAAGTAAATACAAGTATTAACATTCCTGATAAATAAAAATTCTCTGCATGTTTCAGCAATCCCTGTATCTTGCGTCTGTCTTCTGTCTTCTCTTTTGTCTGTCTTAACCCCACAAGCACAAAGATAGAGTATAGATAGAAGGATCCAGACCAACATAGCCTCCCCTATTATTTAACAGAAGGAAAAGGAGACAGGACCCTCAAAAAATGCTAACCCTACTAATCTACCCTTACACATTTGGGGGGGGTAGATTGGAGCTGGGGGAGCAGCAATATCCTACAGATACTTCCAGCCCCAACTTTGTAGTCAGAATTCTGGAACTGACATATGTCTTGTCTCTTAAGTAGTTTAGAGACATCTGAGGAATTTTCTCTGAATTTCACAATCAGCATTAAATTCATTAAGCGACATTACAAATGAGGGTAAACGTGCCAGCCCCCGGTATGATAACTCCATCAACACAGTAATCGCTTCAATGGAGAGGTTTTATGTTTTAGTATCACACACCCGAATTAGATTTTAGATTTCTATTTTAGCTGCTTTATACTTGATATCCTCCCACACCTATTCACATACGTAGATGAATACTGAACACGTTCTCAGAATATCTGCATTTTAAGACTGGAAGTCTTCCAATGATCGTACTACTACTTAGACCAAAATATCAAACCGAATGAAAGAATCTTCCTCTGGAAGTGCTTTCCTCTAGATGGATAGAGATCAGGGTATTTAATACCCAAACATCCTTGTTTTTCTATTGTGGGACCTTAAAACCAGACATTTGGGGGCTTTGCAGTACCAACAACATGAATCCTGTTTTCATAACTGGAGGTAGATTTTTCCTGGGGGCTGGTTAGGGGAGGTTCTAGGTGAACTCAAATTAGGGACTTGAAGCACACACAATTTTAATCGCTAACATCTCTGAAACTGGCCTCAAACCTAACACCAAGGCTGCAAACTGATAATTTCAGGAAGGAGCTTTGATGATTGTGCCCACCCACTAAGTTATGGGAAAACTCACTTTAGCTACAAGGTGGTAGAGCTTTAGGGGTCTGAGGGTCCCTTTCAGGGTTTGCAAGTCCCTTACTCTGGATGTCCAGCCCCTGATGAGATCCACCTGCCCCTCCCCACAACCTCGTGACTGCTCCCCCCACCTGCAGTGGTAATGGGTCCCCTTTGGGTCGTCTCTGCCTTAATCCCATTTCCTGCTCTCCTCTGGGGATAGGGGAGGTGGGTAGAGGGTTACATTCCTTAGTCATAAATGTGGAAAGAAAAGCAGCTCTCCCAGTTCCTGGGGGTGAGGGAAGGTGTCTCTGATCACACACACACACGCTCTCTCGCTCTCGCTCTCTCTCTCTCTCTGTCCAGGACCTGTGAGAATTCCTGGTGCACCTGCCCTGAGCCCCTCCCACCTCACACCCTCACCTATGGAAGAAGGGTCCATGTACTTCCTGAGGGTTCCAAAGAAAGAACACATGGGCCCACTCCCCGAATATCTATGGGGCTTGTTGGGAGAAGCACTGTTCAAATATTGGCTGCCACAGTTCTTTGTAAAAGAAAAGAACTTGGGCCTGGCGTGGTGTCGCACGCCTTTAATCCTAGCACTTGGGAAGCAGAGGCAGGCAGATCTTTGTGAGTTCAAGGCCTGCCTGGTCTACAGAGTTGAGTTCCAGGTCAGCTGGGGCTACAGGGAGACCCTGTCTCAAAAAACCAAAAAAAAAAAAAAAATTGATCTTGGGGGTAGGCCCATTGGTAGGTGTGCACATCACCCCCAGATCCTCACCCAAGACTCACCTACTGCCCTACAGCTGCCCCTCCTGGCTATCCTAGCCACTGAACCCATCTTTTTCTGCTGCTTGACTGTCTAGCCTGCCCCCTTCCTCCCTAGGAGCATAGTAGTTTAACTCCATTTTGTGATTTTAATCACAAATGTCAAGAAAAAGCTCTGTCCTGTCTCTGTCCCCTCCCAAGTCCTCTGCCTCTGTGAGTAGAGCACTTGTTTAGCCTCAGTTTCCCTATTAGAAAGGTGGGGCCCATTCCCACTGTGCTGTGTCCCCAGGCCTCACACTGCAAATGTTATGCATGTTGGTGTTCTAACCCCCACTAACTCCCCCCCACCCACCCCCCCGCTGAACATGAGGAGGTGTGTGCTTCGAGAGGGGAGGGGAGGGGAAAAGAAGGGGCTTTCCTTTCCCCTAAACACAAGCTAAGTCCACCTGACTCTGCCTGGCATGAAGGCTGGTTTCTAAGATCTTCAGCATGGATCACTAACATCGTGTCTAGGGATTGTGCATAGGGACCCCGGCAACCAGAGGTCATGGCCTCTACTGGAGACCAGTGACTGCATCATTCCAGAAAGACAGCATAGGTTATCCTGTTAAAAAGCAGTGGGACAGCAGGGCGTGGTGGCGCACACCTTTAATCCTAGCACTTGGGAGGCAGAGGCAGGCGGATCTTCGTGAGTTCAAGACCAGCCTGGTCTACAGAGTAAGTTCCAGGACAGCTGGGGCTACAGGGAGACCCTGTCTCAAAAAGACCAAAAAAAAAGCAGTGGGACATCTAGCCAGTTCAGCAGATGGACCTAGTTCCTGCAACACCTCCCCCATCACCTAAGACTCCTGGAAGGGGTGGGGACATATACCGGGTCACAACTGAGGACCAATGTGTACTCACACAGTGAACCAGAGGTTCTGCCAGCCATAGTACATAAAGCCTTGTTAACTTGGGACACACAGCTATTTAAATAATAATTGAAAAACATAAAGGAGCAGAAAGCCCTGGAATCTAATTAACAATTACCACCACCAATAACTAGCAGTGCCATCCACTGGTTCTCACTATGGTGGTCCCAATGCCTAGCAAATCTCAAATCAAGCCTATAGTAGCCGTAGCCTTAACCTTAACCCTAATCTTAACACTAGCCTTAGCCCTAACCCTAAAGTCACCCACCCTGCCCCCTCCCCCACCCTGTGCTAATAAGAGTCAAGTGGGAGCCACCTAGGAATCATTAACGTGTGATTAGCATAGCAAATGAGCCAGGTGTGACTTCTGGTGCAGTTGATCAAGATCTCGGTGCCAATTCAGTAATCTGGCCTCATCAGCCATGTCCTCAGGATGCCTTTAGGAGGTTAGAACTTGGGGTGCCTCCAGTCTCTACAGATCTGACCCTATGACTCCTTGGAGAACAGAATACTATGCTTTTTAGTCGGAGTATGGTGATGAAAGTTGCTTCCTGGCGGGCAGGATGCAATATGATTGTATTTTTCTTTTCAATCCCACTGTAGTGAGAAGGCCACCAAGGTGCAGGACATCAAAAACAACCTGAAGGAGGCCATTGAAGTACGTGCCCAGCCCCTTGCTCTGCCTTGTAGCACACTTCCCTCCCCATGGTGATGCCCCCCTGACCATTTTGATAAACGATTTTCAGACCATTGTGGCCGCCATGAGCAACCTGGTGCCCCCTGTGGAGCTGGCCAACCCTGAGAACCAGTTCAGAGTGGACTACATCCTGAGCGTGATGAACGTTCCTGACTTTGACTTCCCACCTGTAAGCCCCTTCCCACCCTAGCCCCATCTCCCCCTTCACTGAACAGAAGCAGGACCCAATGGGAAAAGGGGGGATAGCCTTGCACACTGGCCAGACACCTAACCCATGAAATGCATACTTGAGTAGACAATTGCACACCTATCCTTAATGCTAAAACAGATGAAAACTCAGAGCATTAGGGTTTTGTCCAGAACAGATGAGCAAACATCTAGCTCAGTTACCCATACGCTTCACACTTCAATACTACACAATCAATCCTTACTTTATTGGACCATAAATTTTTATGGGGAAAAAGTCCTGACTATGACAGGCTTAATTATTCCCTCATCCATATTAGGACAGACAAAACTACATGTTAGATTCATCATAACTTGTACACGTTGTCCAGCAAATACAGATCAGTGTCCTAAGACACTGGGACAGCAGACTCCAGGGGCCACCTTCTAATCTTTACCAAGGTTTTCTATTCACAGTCCTGTTTGGGACAGATTAAATAGTTTCTCACTGTTTAAAAAAAAAAAAAAACTTTTTTAATGCCCGTATTAGAATCCAAGCATAAATTACAAGATGGAACAATACAGGAAGTAAGATTTTCCTCGGCTCCATCTGGGACCCTGACCCTGCTGACAAGGGTCTGCTGGCTTCCTACAGAGCTATTTTTAGAAAACGTGGAGCCCTTCCATCTCAGGCACATTCAGTTTGACCCTTTGTGGGGAAGAACAGTTTTGAAAAGGGGCAAGAAGAAATGAGACAGGAAGGTGGCCGAGTTTTTAAGGCCCAGCTACAGTTAAAACAATAAGTTAACAGTAGCTTCTAGTTAGGCTTTTGTGGGAATTTGTCTTTTAAGCAGTTCTGGCTGCAAACTTAACATTAGTATGGGTGGATACATTTTTTTTAATAACTATTGATTAGAGAAGAAAAGCTGTAACTAGCATGAATAATGTTTAACTTCCGTCCTTCTGCAATTCCCAATGGAAGACAAGATTTCGGCCCCCCCTGCATCTGACATTACTCACATCCCCTGACAACTAGTGAGCTGGTATATGGACAGTATTTCTAGCATGCCCTAAGCTTTTTACACAAGATTAGTATACTTCCATGTAAACTGTTCTTTAAAAAAAAAAAAAAAAAAAGCTTACCCAGAACTTGCCCTCCTCCCCCACACAAATAACAGGAGAAGTTACTTAAAAACAATCATTCACCATAAGAGGAAAACAAAAATTAATCACACAGATTTCCGGCCATGTTTAACAGGACTCCCAAGCATTCATTCACGCAGGGGGCTCATTACCTCAGTGAACTCCGCCCCCAAGTCCCAGTAGCAGGGCTGTTGGGTGGGTGCACACCTCCATCTTTCTTAAACATTCTCTTTTGGGTTGGCTTTTAGGAATTCTACGAGCATGCCAAGGCTCTGTGGGAGGATGAGGGAGTGCGTGCCTGCTATGAGCGCTCCAACGAGTACCAGCTGATTGACTGCGCCCAGTAGTAAGTAGCCACCGGCCCTGTCACACTGCAGTCCACACAGAAGCAGTCACAGGTGGGGAACTGCAGCCTCTCTCAACTCACCCCACCAGCAGTCAGAAAGTTCCTGTCTGATTCATTTGTTTTATAAAGCCCTTAATTGCACTTTACAGTGCTCTGATGTTGTTTTACGTAAACAATTAATACCTGTTACAGCAAAGTGATAATTACTCGTAATAAAGTGTTCATGTCAAATGAACTCAATAGTAAGGCACTAAAGTGACCTCCAAGCATTTACACAGAAAGCATATGAATTACTTTCTATTTTACTACATACATAGACACATCATGGTTTAATACACAGACTTACATGTTCTTGGTCCCTGCCCAGCCCCCACTCCTCCTTCAACAAAGTTCCTGATTTTTCTCAAAACTTTGTAAGAGAAGCTGGAAGCACTAATTATAGTAACAGAAAACAAATGGAAATCCTGGAATTGTTTGTGATTTGTATTTTGGATCCAAGTCAGCAGTTAAGTACAGGTACAAGATTAGGAGTCATAGCCACCCCATAGAGAATTCTGGGGGGCCGTTATTAACAGTGACCCAGCCAGTCTCTTTGCCTTGGGGACATAAGCAACACAACTTTCCTTCCTTCTGAAACTTTATCTGGAAAAAGTACTAGCTATGCAAACTGCACTTTTAAAAGAAAACTTTAAGAAAAAGAGAAGAGGCCCACATCAAAGTTGTACAATGTCTCCCCAAGCCCTGCACACAGAGTCTGCATGCCAGTTTCTGGTTTAACTGCCTGTTGGAGGGCAGGCACTGGGCCTGGGCCCACGTCTTAAGCTGCTGGGTTTGTATTTGCTGGAGTTTGGCTGGCCCAGCTCCAGATGTCTTCTCACAAGATTTGGTTCTGTGGAGCTATTTATAGAATTGTGGTTCTGTTGCCATGGCAACATGCTGGAGGCCAGGGTGGCTGGGGAGCTATTTCTGGCCCCATGCTGTAATGCAAGATTGATTGGGCCAGTTAGTGTTGTATCCTCTGAGCCAGACTAACTGGGAACTGGTAAAAAGGAAGGGGGAAGAAGAGAAGAAAAAAACCAAACCAAACAAAAAAAAACTTAGGGGACTTCTTTAAATAGACTTTTCTCCCTTTGTGATTTTTTTTTTTCTCTTCTGACTTAGCACACTTTAAAACAATTTCCACCCTCACCCCCCAAAAAAACCCCCACAAAACTCTTAGCTAGCATTAACACTAATTTTTCACATTAAATTATCTCAGTTTTGCAAAAATACATTTTCCTGTGTTTCTAGTCAAGGAAAGGCAGGCCAGAGGGGTCTTTTAAATGAAAGTTTGATATCTGGAATGTCCTAATTCATGGACCTGATAGATAGGAAGGGGACGTTGTGTTTGCTTCCTGTTCAGAGTGGTGGGGACATGAAGGGCCCTTTGTGTCCACAGCTTTTGTTGGCTTTGTTCTCATTAATCAATGAGATTCTTAAAAAGTAAAAAGGAAGGGCAGGTTCCGGGTAACCAACACAATCTCATTTGTCCTTGAGAAAGCCCATGTGGCCTTAAACCTGCAGCTCCACCTCACATTAAAAGAGGACCGAAACTGCTGTTTTAGTCTAAGCCACATAGAATTTGAAATACTTTTTATCCTTTCAACAAAGCAAAAGCAGGGCCCTGCACCATCTTGGGCTGCTGTTTCTGTGGGGGGCTGCTCCTGGCACACACCCTGAACCCCATCGTGTCTTTTTCTCCAAGCTTTCTGGACAAGATTGATGTGATCAAGCAGGCGGACTACGTGCCAAGCGACCAGGTATGCCTGACCCTCACAGCCACCTGGCCAAGCTTCTTCCAGCCTGGCTCAGTAGGTGATTGTTATCCAGGCCAGTTAGGGTGAGATCCACCGACCTATGCTTTGTTGCAGGACCTGCTTCGCTGCCGCGTCCTGACCTCTGGAATCTTTGAGACCAAGTTCCAGGTGGACAAAGTCAACTTCCAGTAAGTAAATGGCTCTCTGGTCCCAAATCTGGTGATTGGAGCCATGGGCCCGAGAATAACCCTGGTCCCTGCTCCTCCATCCAGCATGTTCGATGTGGGCGGCCAGCGCGATGAACGCCGCAAGTGGATCCAGTGCTTCAATGATGTGACTGCCATCATCTTCGTGGTGGCCAGCAGCAGCTACAACATGGTCATTCGGGAGGACAACCAGACCAACCGCCTGCAGGAGGCTCTGAACCTCTTCAAGAGCATCTGGAACAACAGGTGTGTGGTACCCCCTCCCTGGAGCTGCCCCACCCCCACAAGAGCCTGCAGGTACCCCAGGCCCTGCACTAACCCCACCTCCCTCCTCCTAGATGGCTGCGCACCATCTCTGTGATTCTCTTCCTCAACAAGCAAGATCTGCTTGCTGAGAAAGTCCTCGCTGGAAAATCGAAGATTGAGGACTACTTTCCAGAGTTTGCTCGCTACACTACTCCTGAGGATGGTATGGAGTTGCCTCTGCTCTTGGGAATGGGTTTGTTTGGATGGTTCTTATCTAAGAGGGTATATATACAGTCTTATAGGGAAATCCAGGAACTGTTAGCACCCTCATTATCATGGAGAAGTCCACAGTTGTGAGAATTTATGGGGCTCCAATGGTGCTGGACAACTAACCTTTAATCAGCATAATCAATAATATTTTTATTCTTTGTAGCGACTCCCGAGCCCGGAGAGGACCCACGAGTGACCCGGGCCAAGTACTTCATCCGCGATGAGTTTCTGGTGGGTAGAGTTTATCTGTACTTCCTGTTCTTCCCTTGTGGGGGATTTGGAGTCCAGCATGCATCTGTTCTCTGAGCTTGGTTTTCCGTGGGCTGGTCTTGAGTGGGAGCTGAGGGGTGTCCTGGAGAGGGTTGCTGACCAAGCCTCTCTTCGCCACAGAGAATCAGCACTGCTAGCGGAGACGGGCGCCACTACTGCTACCCTCACTTTACCTGCGCCGTGGACACTGAGAACATCCGCCGTGTCTTCAATGACTGCCGTGACATCATCCAGCGCATGCACCTTCGCCAGTACGAGCTGCTCTAAAGAGGGAACACCCAAATTTAAGTAAAGCCTTAAGCACAATTAATTAAAAGTGAAACGCAACTTTACAAGCAGTTGATCACCCACCATAGGGCATGATGAACAACGCAACCTTTCCTTTCCCCAAGTGATTTTGAAAAAAAACCCTTTTCCCCTCCGCTTGCTTTGATGTTCCAAATTTAGTAAGCTTAAGGCGGCCTTCAAAAGAAAAAGAAAAAGGCCACAAATGTTCCCTCTCACTTTCAGTAAATAAAATAAAAGCAGCAACAAACAGAAATAAAGAAATAAATGAAACAAATGAAACAAATGAAATATTGTGTTGTGCAGCATTAAAAAATCAAAATAAAAATTAAATGTGAGCAAACAGCCGTGTAGCAGTGAGTGGTTTGCGCCGAGCAGATTCTCAGTGTCCATGGGTGGGACTGGATCCTGGCGTTGAGAGCTGAGGGGCCCCAAGTTGAGGGATAGATCCCAGGGATAAGTTGAGGAAGACATTGTCACTACGTACTCATCTCAGGTACACCAAAGACTCTGCCTCTTGTCCTTGTAGATCACTGTGTCCCAGGCAGAGAATGCTACTCTAGGATCACTGCTGCCCCCTACTCTGAGGCTACCAGTATGCGCTATTGGGAGCTGGGGTGGTGGTGTGTGTGTGGGGGTGTCCTACAGACAGGATTTCCTGTGGGTGGGAAAAGTGAGGGTTATTCAAGAAATGTTTTCTAAGTATAACCAATATAAATGTTTAAAGTGATTTAGTTATAGAAAGCCCCTCTAAGAAAAAGGGGATGAAGGGAATAAAAGAAAATTACATAAAAATATCATGGAGGAGAGGGGTTGGGTAAAATTAACAGGGTTAAGTAAAGAGTTCTGGAGAATCAATAAGCAAACTATTGGGAAACACATGAATATGTAATTTGCTAAGGAAGATAAAAGTAATACACCTCAGAGGTGTGGATTATCAGTAAATAAACTCTGGTTGGGGGTGGAGTGGGTATCAACATTCATGGGGGTCCCATACTATTAAACACAAATTTTCCCCCTGAGTCTTTGCCCCTCAGGCTCATCCCTCATGTTTGTGGTCATTGCCCTGAAAGGTTTCAGGGAAGGAATGAGTTCAGTGTTGTTCCCAGTGTTACACACTGTATGCCTTGTCTCTGAAATGGGCCAAATGAGACAGGGGTCAACTTAATTCTGTCATCAAGGCCCCAAATACTTCCTGTTCTATTTTTCCAAATCAAATTAATTCCAGCCAAATTAATCACCCAGTATGGTTCACCTCAATTATCAGCCCCAAGGAAGGCCATAAAAGTAGCAACTGCCCCCATTTCTACCCCTGTGAGCCCTTCCCAGAGCCAGCATAATATTACATTTACATTCACCAAGTAATTATATATGCAGATTTTGGTGCAAAATAAGCCCAGGATCTCTCCCTCCAAATAATCCTGTAAGGGAGGCTTGCTATGCATATAACCAAACACACCCACAAACTCCCATCATCCTCCAAAGACCTCCCCCAATAAACACAGTAAACAGTTCAAAAGCTTGTTATGGAAATAGCCAGAGCAGCCCACATCATCCCACAATCCCTCATAAATATTCAATCCAATTAATTATATAATCCAAGATGGAGGCATACTATGCAAATAGCAGAAGACCAGCCTACAAATTTCCACAATCCAAGATGGAGGCCTGCTATGCAAATCATAGTAGACCAGCCCACAAATTCCCACAATCCCTCAAAACTAGGCAATAAATATATGATCCAAGATGGAGGCCTGCTATGCAATAGCAGAAGACCAGCCCACAAATTCCCACAATCCCTCAAAACTAGACAATAAATATACAATCCAAGATGGAGGCTTGCTACGCAATAGCAGAAGACCAGCTCACAAATTCCCACAATCCCTCAAAACTAGACAATAAATATATAATCCAAGATGGAGGCCTGCTATGCAATAATAGCAGAAGACCAGCTCACAAATTCCCACAATCCTTCAAAACAAGACAATAAATATACAATCCAAGGTGGAGCCCTGCTATGCAAATCATAGTAGACCAGCCCACAAATTCCCACAATCCCTCAAAACTAGACAATAAATGTACAATCCAAGATGGAGGCCTGCTATGCAATAGCAGAAGACCAGCCCACAAATTCCCACAATCCCTCAAAACTAGACAATGAATACACAATCCAAGATGGAACCCTGCTATGCAAATAGCAGAAGACCAGCCCACAAATTCCCACAATCCCTCAAAACAAGACAAATATATAATCCAAGATGGAGGCCTGCTATGCAAATAGCAGAAGACCAGCCCACAAATTCCCACAATCCCTCAAAACTAGACAATAAATATACAATCCAAGATGGAGCCTTGCTATGGCAAATAAAAATACCTCTCCAATTCCCATAACATCCGAAGACCCCCTCCCCCAATTTAACAAAATAAGCATTCAATTCAAAGTCTTGTTATACAAATAGCCAGGAACCAGGTCAGAAATTCCCACAATCGGGGCTGGAGGGATGGCCTAGCGGTTGGGAGCGCCGACCGCTCTTGCAGAGGACCCGGGTTCGATCCCCAGCACCCACATGGCGGCTGAGAACCGTCTGTGACTCCGGTTCTAGGAGAACTCCAGTTCCAGGGGAATCCGACACCCTCTTCTGACCTCCGCGGCATCGCACCACACGGGTGTGCATACCTGCATGCAGACAATACATTCATACACATAAAAATAAAAAAATAAAATAAAATAAAAAATAAAAAAGAAATTCCCACAATCCTTCATACCCCCTAAATAAATGTACCAAACATCTTGACTGTAAAGCTGAAGTTGAACTTCCTGCCCCTGGCCCAAGATGGCTGTCTGTAGTCTCCTCCTACATAGACATGCTGGAGCCTTCCTTGGATTATACACAAAGACTGCACAGCATTAACCAAGTATGCTCCAAAATGGAAACACCTAAGACCAGGCCACTGGGCAGTTATGTCAAATGCTTCCCCAGGACCCCACCTTGCTGGTCAAAGTTGGCAGAGATATCCTGCTCTCATCTAGAAGGTGGGGGGGGGGCACAGGGGTGGGGGAGACGGAGAAGCCTCCTATGTATCCCCACTGTCCAGCGAGGTGGACTGGACTGTGCCTGCCCTTTCATCAGAAAGTCACAGAGGCCTACACAGTCTCAGGGAAGATGGACTTCCATGAGAGGGAGAAGAGGCTTCCAGCCTGACTACTCCCCTGGGAAAGGTCTCCTGGTATTCCCTGACACCAGTTGTCAGGGCTCCAGGACCTGTGACTTAAGGGAAATCCTGCAGGGTACCATGGGACCCCGTGATCTGTGGGAGGGCAGATCCCTGTCCTCCAGAGTGGCCCGGCATGTGCCCTCGCCTCCCTGGGCTCTGTCACAGTCTCCCTCTGTTCCCTCAATTGTGTTCCAGACTTGCTGCTCCTACCTTAGGAGTTTAGAACACTTAAAAATTCTACATTCCCTTTGACCCTTGTACCTAACTTTGATAAGGCTATTTTAAAATATAAATTCTAGAATCTTCAGTACACTAAGAGGGTAAGGGAGAGGGATTTCATTAATAAGCCAGTTTAAAAAATGTTTAAAATTTAAATCTCTAGATGAAAAACAGCCTATTTTCAACCTTGTGCTGTACTTTATCAAGGTGTGTAGGCCCAGAATTCTATACGACCATTTGCTGACCATTTGGAGCAGAGAAGCCTCACAGTGAAGAAGGCCTGGAACCAGGCAAGTTGTTCTGCTCCACTCTTATTTAGAGCTGGGCAAATATTATCCCTAAAGAAAAATACCTCACCAGCTTAGCTCTTCTTCGCAGAACGATGGTCCCTGGGATGGCTGGGGCCATCTTTCCCTTCTGTTTCTATACACAAAGTAGAATTTGTGCCAGGCCTGAGCCTTTTGTTTTTGTGAGGTTTCTGTCCTAGCAGGGGAGAGAGATACTTATTTGCCAAATAAATAATCAAAAACTTGTGACAAGGTCTCTGAGGCCACAAGCAACAAGGACGACAAGGATGAGGGGAAACTGGGAAGAACTGGGGAAAGAATTGTCTTTTTTTTTTTAATTTAGTTTTTATTGATGCTTTGTGCATTTCATACATTTTTTCCAATTCAGTTCAGGCTTATTTCCCTTTCCCTCCCCCCCCCACCCCCACCCCATCCCAGATCATGCATTCTGCCATAACTGTCCTGCATCTTTCTCTCAGTTTTTTTTTTTTTCATTTTTAGCTATAAGTGATAATCCATGAGTACAAGCATCCTTCATGCAAAACCTATCTGCAGGCTGTTGTGCCCAAACCCCTACAGCCCCACCATCCAGTGGGGGGTGACAGGTTGTTTGTTCAATCAAGTTGATCAAATGAGTGTCCAGACTACATTGCTGTAGTTTCACCATTCACCCCAATCGCAGCCCTTACATTCTACCATGCCCCCTCTTCCGCAGGTTGTTCCCTAGGCTTAGAAAAGGGGCACAGGTGGATGAGAGGTAAAACAGTCCACTCTCTCTGGAGCTGTTGACTTGGAGTCTGGTCAATTCTGGCTGTTTCCTTTCATGGGCTGACAGTTTGTCCAGGAATAACCTTTCGATCCTACTGCCCTGGCGCCTTATGGCGATTCCCCTGCGACCGAAGAATTGTCTATAATAGATCAGCAGAGGAAGGCCTCTTTGGGAGGTCATGCTTTTTAATGGAAATATGAAAGATAAAGAGTGGGCCATTCCAGAACTGGTGCTAAATCATCATCAATATTGTTATTAATTATTAAAATATACAATTAACAGGCTTCAGTATTTAACCGTGGGCCAGGTACTGTTTGAGCACCCAGAGGGCATCTAGTTTTCCCTTTCAAAGTCTTGGGAGGATCTTACAATGCAGCAGGTCCTACCGTATTCTACAAACAGGAGCTGGAACTCAAAAAAGATAAATTATATCCACTGTGAATAATGCATGTGAATTAAGACCTTTGTTTCTCCAGGATAATTTTCCCAAGTTAAGTGTTCCTACAGTATGAACAGCTACAGTTTTTTGGCCTTGGCTGTTATCTGTATAGGTTAGGAACATGTTCAGCCACAGATAACAGGCCTCTCTCTGCCTCAGCTTGGCACAGACCAGTCTGAATCTCACTGACCATGAGTTTCGAGGCAGATAGCTTGGAGTTCCTTCAGCAACGAAAGTAGGGCCCGGCCTCCTCCACTGCTGCATCTCTCAGCAGCATCACACCCTAGAGCAGGAGGAAGAGGAAACAAGCACACAGTCCAGCCAACTCTCTCTCTGTCCTTAGATGCCTGCCGCCCCATCCACTTCCTGCCGTGTGAAACACACTTAGATGCAGAGATGGCTGGATGAAGAGCCAGCCAGCTGGACGCACAGCTTTTACATAGCATGCTCTTTTTTTTTTTTCAAATTTTTATTTATTTATTTATTTATTTATTTGAATGTACTGTCTGCATGTAGGTTTGTACACCCATGTCGTGCAATGCCGCGGAGGTCAGAAGACGGTCTCGGATTCCCCTGGAACTGGAGTTCTCCTGGGATTGGAGTTACAGACGGTTCTCAGCCGCCATGTGGGTGCTGGGGATTGAACCCGGGTCCTCTGCAAGAGCAGTTGGTGCTCTTAACCGCTAGGCCATCTCTCCAGCCCCATAGCATGCTCTTATGTAGACCACACACATGGATTCCTAACGCCCACACCTTGACAGAACATGTGGAAAACATGTGCCTGTAGGTAAGAGCAAAACCCACAAGCTTCTCCATCCTCAAAGGCTAATTTGCATCATTCTACATAAAATAATGTAGAAGCTAAGAAGAAATAGGTAACTGTCCAGAAAAATAGTGGCACTTACCAAAACTGACCACAGCAGAAAGAAAAATCAGAGCACTTCTCACAGAGGGGAACAGTCATGATCAGAGTGCACTGTGATAACCGCTCCTGGCTAGCCCTGGGGCGGATCAGGCAACCAGAAAAAGTAGAGGAGTGTTCCGAATACTTATAAGCTTTTGTTTATTCCTCCAAATTCTATAACAAAGCTACTCCATTGAGAAATCTTACTGGGCTCTACACTTAAGTGTATTTTTTTTTTTTTTTGAATCAGGATCTGTTGGCACACGCCCATAATCCCAGCACTCAGGAAGCTGAGGCAGGAGGATCATGAGTTTTAGGCCAGTCTGGGAGATAAGGAATGTACACAGAGTTCCAAACCACTTAGCTATGAGAGCTGATAGAAGAATAAAAGAAAAAAGAAAGAAAGAAATCCAGGCGTGGTGGTGCACGCCTTTAATTCCAGCACTCGGGAGACACAGGCAGATCTCTGAGTTCAAGTCCAGCTTGGTCTATACAGTGAGTTCCAGGCCAGCTGGGGCTACAGTGAGACCCTGTTTCAAAAAAATAAATAAATAAATAAACCACAAAAAAACAACCAAAATAAGAAGAAAAAAGCACCAGGCCCATATAGTTTCACAGGAGAATTGTCCTGAGCCCAGAAAGTCATATAATCCAATGCTACTTAAATTATACTGTGATATAATAAAAGGAAAATGTCAAAGCTAGCTTTATATAGTAAGTACAACCTTATCTCTGAAGCACACTAAACACTGTACCCCAAACAAAAGTATAGATGCATCTCACTTATCATTGTCAGTGTAACTATCTTAAACTATTAGAAAACAGAATCCAATAAAAAACATTTAGGGCTGGAGAGATGGCCTAGCAGTTAAGAGCACCAACTGCTCATGCAGAGGACCCAGGTTTGATCCCCAGCACCCACATGGCAGCTGAGAACGTCTTTAACTCCAGTTCTAGGGGAATCCGACACCCTCTTCTGACCTCTGTGGCATTGCATGACACAGGTGCACAAACCTACATGCAGACAGTACATTCATACACATAAAAAAATTTTAAAAATTTAAACATATCATATCCAAGTAAGATTTATTCTAGGAATTCAAAGTTGGCTCAATACAGCAAATATAGCAATATTGGCAAAACTTAATGCTGATTTACATTTTAGAAATCTAGTAAAAATTGAAACTGGGTGTGGTACCACGGATCTTTAATCCCAGCACTCTGGAGGCTGAATGATGAGGATCTCTGTGAGTTCAAGGCCAGCTGGGCTTGAACAGCTGGAACAGGGAGACCCCATCTCAAAAAAAAAAAAAAAAAGAAAGAAACCTAGAAAAAATACTTTCCTAATATATAATGATTATAACATATATATTATATCATATTATATGCCATGTACCTATATATAATATAACTGTACAGTATATAGGTACATGAAACATGGCTAGTTAATAAAGAACCTCAAAAAGCTTTTCTGCTAATGTCAGGAACAAGGTATAAGGAAGATTTATCTCATAAAGCTGGTAACATGGATTATTACATATTAGGTTAATATTAATATTGTAATACTAACAACATTATGTTATTAATATTAACACTGTAATGCTAATTACATACTATTCAATATATAACTATTTATTTTTATTTTTATTTATTTCTGTATGTGTATGAATGTACTGTCTGCATGCAAGTCTGTGCACCCGTGTCGTGCAATGCCGCGGAGGTCAGAAGAGGGTGTCGGATTCCCCTGGAACTGGAGCTCTCCTGGGATTGGAGTTTCAGACGGTTCTCGGCCACCATGTGGGTGCTGGGGATCGAACCCGGGTCCTCTGTAAGAGCGGTCGGCGCTCTTAACCGCTAGGCCATCTCTCCAGCCCCCTCAATATATAACTATTAATATATTATTATAGTAAGCATATAATTTATATTGGACTGTAAACCAACTCAATAAACAAAGCAATTAAAGGCTTGAGAATTGGAAATCAAGAAGTCAAATTATCTTTCTTGCAGATGATTTAATTAAATATTGTAACTATTCTCTCTCCCAAAAATAATAGATAGAAATGTAGCTTGAAAAGAAAAGAGGGCCTAGGGGTTGGAGATGGCTCACCAGTTAAGAGCACTGGCTGCTCTTGCAGAGGACCCTGGTTTGATTCCCAGCACTCACATGTCAGCTAACAACCATCTCTAACTCCAGTTCTGGGGGAACTAACACCCTCTCCTGACCTCCAAGGGCACTGCATGCCATACATGGGTGCACTGACATACATGCAGGCAATACACTCATACACATAAAATAAATAAAAATAAGAAATAAAAGTATATATACATCCATAAAGAGAGCTGGACATAGTAGTCTACACCTTAGTACCAGCACTTGGGAAAGCAGAGAGAGGCAGATCTATGTGAATTCAAGGCCAGCGTGGTCTACATGGTGAGTTTCAGGTCAGCTGGGGCTGCAGGAAGACCCTGACTCAAAAAGACAAAGGGGAGGGGATTAGGGCTAGAAAGATGGCTAGAAAGATTGACTCTTCTTGAAGAGGACCCAGGTTTGGCCCTAGCACCCTCATGGCAGCTAACAACAGTCTGTAACTCCAGCTCCAGGGAATTGGATGCCCTTTTCTGGTGGACATATTGCACACGAGTGCACTGACATACATGCAAGCAAAACACATATACATAACATAAAAAAATAAAAAGAGAGGATTAGCTGAGTCTAATGGCACACTCTTCTAAGGTGTGAGATTGAAGCCAGCCTGGTCTCCATTGTGAACTTCAGGATGGTTGGGGCTACAGGAAGACCCTGTCTCAAAAAATTAAAAAAAAAACCCTGAAATAAATAAATAAACACAAATTTAAAAAGCGAAAAAAGAATTTGGAGGCTAAAGGGATGGCTCAGTTGTTAAGAGTACTCCATGCTCTTGCAGAAGCCCTGAGTTCAGTTCCCAACACCCATGGAGGTGGATGGGGGCTCAGAACGACCTGTAACTCCAGTTCCAGGAGATTCCTGGGCCTCCTCCAGCCTCCACAGGCAATATATGCCTGTGATGTACATATGTACATGGAGGCAAAACACTCATATACATAAAAAAATACAAATGAACAACATTAGGGAAAACAACATTGGAAAAAAAAAAACAGGTTTACAAAGTCAACATAAGAGACCCAATAGTACCCAAAGGCTACACAGAGGGTGCTGGAACACACAGGAGGCTGTGTCTCACATAGCTGTATTTTCTGTCCGGCATGCCTCACACACATGGTTCAATATATGATCTTCTCCTTTCTTCCCCTTGAACAACTCATTGGTTCAAGAAACCAAGCTGTCTGTGCTCTACTTTCCTGTGTTTTAGATTTTCCTTGTTGTATTCCCATAGTTCAGACTTCTTTGAAATTCTGCTTTGACAGTAAAGAAAGACATCATGAGCTTTGCAGGAAAATGGCTGGAGCTAGAGGACATCATGCTGAGTGAAGTAACACAATCCCAGAAAAACAAACGATGAATGGTATCCCTCATCTGTGGATGCTAGTGCCAATTACCTAGTTGTAATTATTTCTCGTGTATGGCTCCCTGAGCTTTTGTCCAAAGCAGTTGGGAGTGATGCATATTGGAAACAACACCACCACCACCACCAACAGAAAGGACTGAATCGAAGAACTGACTGAAACAGTGAACTTCGCTCAAAACAGTCAACTTCCAAAATGGAGAATATTGCGATAAGACTGAGAACGATGATGAAAACGGCATGTTTGGCAGAATGCATGAGCTCTGGTGGGGTGGGAGAATGGGGGGGGACATGGGTCTAGATTTGTTAAAAAAAATAAAAATAAATTTATGTGAAAAAAAAAGAAAGAAAAAAAAGAAATTCTGCTTTGAACAAATCAACTGTTTAAAAAAAAAAAGGAGGGGGCAAGAGAGGTAGCTCAGTGATTAAGAGCACTGGCTGCTGTTGGAGAGGACCTGGGTTTCATTCCCAGCACTCATAACAACCATCCATAACTCTAGCTCCAGGAGATCTGACACCATTTTCTGACCTCTCTGGGCTTTGCACAACAAGGATATACTTATCGTGTACATGCAGGCAATACACTCATACACATAAAAAATAAAATAAGCCAGGTGTGGTGGTGCACACCTTTAATCCCAGCACTCAGGAGGCAGAGGCAGGTGGATCTCTGTGAGTTCAAGGCCAGCCTGGTCTACAGAGAGAGCTCCAGGCCAGCTGAGACTAAAGGGAGACCCCATCTCAAGAATACCAAAATAAATAAATAAATAAATAATAAAATTTAAAAAAACTCAAAAAAATAAAATAAAAAATAAAAAGAGAAAAATAAATGAAATTGCCAAGGAAATATTACATGTAACAACACTGAAAAATTAGTGTCAAATTTTTTAAACATAGAATAGATGCTCCATGATGTTTGTGTATTTGTACACATATGTGTGTTTATGTATATGCATGTATGGTATGTGTGTGTGAGAATTCATGTGTTCATGTGCAGGTGTGCCATGCACATGTGTGTACATGTATATAGGGGCCAGTAGACCTTGGACGTCATTCCTTAGCTGCTATGTATCTTTGTTTTTATTTTATTTATTTATTTATTTATTTATTTATTTATTTATTTATTTAGTCTTTTTGAGATAGGGTCTCCTTTTAGTCCCAGCTGGTCTGGAGCACTCTGTGTAGATCAGGCTGGCCTTGAACTCACAGAGATCCGCCCACCTCTGCCTCCCGAGTGCTGGGATTAAAGGTGTGCGCCACGAAGCCTGGCTTATTTTTGTTTTTGAGACAGTATTTCGTATGCGCTGGAACTCGCCACATAGGCGAGGCTGGACACCCAGCATGCCCTCGGATCCATGGCTCTGCCTCTCCACCCAGCGCTTGCCTCTACACTTGGCTTTTCATATAGGTTCCCTCCTTCAGCACTTTACCAACTGAGCTATGTCCTCAGCCTGAAAAACCTTAAATTTCAAGATTAACTTTTGTTAACTTTTAGTGTTCAAAGCAGCCACTGCCATAAACATGAGAGGAATTATATGCAGGTGCCTTAATGGTGTGTGAGGGCCATGCACACAAGATGGCTTCGGCAGCAGGAGCCTGCTGCTGCCTGTCCTAGCTTCAAAAGCTCTATGGGAATTCTCAGGGGCTCTTTTCATCCTTGTCTGCCAGGTGAGGAAATCCAGGAGAAAATAGTGGACACCCTTGGTTAAGTTCATATACACCAGTTAGCAGAGATGGGACTCAAACTCAGGTGGTCAGGCTCCAGATACTCAACTTTAAACTCTAACCTGGCCACCTGAGAAAGCGCTCGATATCCAAGGTTGGGACACACCCAGGTGGCTACTGAGTAGTGGGTCACACACTGGAGGACGCCGCCCAGTTTCGACTTTGCTGAGTGGTTACTTTTGGACCAGAGTAAAACAGATGTGGTGACCAGGACTGAGACGCCCCTGTCCTGATGGAGCGGTCCTCTTCTACCAGGAGGTAGGTGACATTTCCAAACCCTGGCTCCACTTTGGTGAGATGGGGAGAGGCCGCTATTGATGACACTTCTGGGCCACTTTTCAGTGGCCCTAGTTGTTCTGGTATTTTCTGAGGGAAGCATAGATTTCTGTTAGGAGTAATTTTTTTTTAAGGGCTTGCACCACTATTTTTATTATTTATTTATTTCTGTATGTGTATGAATGTACTGTCTGCATGCAAGTCTGTGCACCCGTGTCGTGCAATGCCACAGAGGTCAGAAGAGGGTCTCGGATTCCCCTGGAACTGGAGTTCTCCTGGAATTGGAGTTTCAGACGGTTCTCGGCCGCCATGTGGGTGCTGGGGATCGAACCCAGGTCTTCTGCAAGAGTGGTCGGTGCTCCTAACCTCTAGGCCATCTCTCCAGCCCCAGGAGTAATTTTTAAAATCTATATACTTTGGGGGCTGGAGAGATGGCCTAGCAGTTAAGAGCGCAGACTGCTCTTGCAGAGGACCCGGGTTCGATCCCCAGCACCCACGTGGCGGCTGAGAACCGTCTGTAACTCCAGTTCTGGGGGAATCCGATGCCCTCTTCTGACCTCCGTGGCATTGCACGACACGGGTGCACAAACCTACATGCAGACAGTACATTCATACACATAAAAAAATAAATATATAAAAAATTTTAAAAAGAATTAAATTTTAAAAAAATCTATATACTTTAAGAACAACTATTTTCTCCTTTGTCAATGCACAGACTATCAGCTAAACCAGTATCTGTGAGACCCTCACCCCCCCCCAAAGTGCTGGTCACGGTGGTAACAGCGTGCTGACAGAAAAGCTGTCATTGGGGAGGGAGAGCTGAGACAACGAAGTGGTGGCCACATAGGTGCTCAAGATTTGTCAGGCCCACCCAGAGCAAGCCTGGGCGAGGGGCTTAAGTTTAAGGCAGCAAAGGGTGTCACTTCAGAAGATGAGATAGGGAACATGTCTCCAAGAAGGTGATAGATGAGCAAAAGGAAGGAAGGAAATCATCTGGACGATGGAGTGTGCAGTCCAGGTCTGCACCACGAGGGGACCCTGGGTATACCAACTGTCTCTCTCCAGTAGACATTCTGATGCATTTAATGGAAAACGTGCTTTCATTATTAAAGACTCTGATGTCCAGCTGCTCAGCCTATCAGATGCCCCTGCTTCCAAAGTTGGGGTACTCATTTTCCTGGGAAGACATGAAACTTGGGAGTAGAGCTGGGAAAAGAGAAGAGGAGGATACAACTCAGGGGTCGGATGCATTCCAGACTGCTATTTCTGTAGAGCCCAGCATGGTGCCTGATGGTCAGACCTGGGTCAGCTGGCAAAGGGCCTGCCTTGTAAGCACAAGGACCTGAGAAACTGTGTTAAAATAAAATTTAAAAAGATGCCTGCTTTGTAATCCCGGCTCTGGGGAGATAGAGATAGAGTGGGCGGAGGATCCCTGTGGCTCACTGGCCAGCCCAGTCTTCTTGGAGTGCTCCAGGCCAGTGAGAGACTATCTCGAAACCCAAGATGGACTTGAGAATGATACATGAAGTTGTCCTCTGGCCTCTACAAACACACACACACACACACACACACACACACACACACGTATGCACCCACACACCAACACACATAGACACATAGAGAAATTGTGGAGTGAGTTCACATGGGAAACAGAAGGGGCCTCTACCAGGTTTCCTTAAACAGATGGTTCTTGCAGTGAGTCCCATCCCACCTACAGAGTTCTTCAGATATACCTCGTGCTGCTCCAGGGTCAAGTTTAAGTTCGAGACCAACTGCACTAGCCACCAGAAGAAGTAGGGATCTCTGAACCAGACAGAAGAAGGTAACTAAAGAAAGCGTCACAACTCTTCTCCCAAGGTAGGAGTACCTCAAGGGAAAGAGAAAGCAATTAATTTAGGTTCTAGGGAAGTAGCAGTTGGGAAATTATTATATGGATCGCCAAACTGCCTGGGGTTCAGAATAGTCCAGTGTCTTCTCATCCGACTCTCCAGTCTTCAGATGCTTGCTTTAGAGGTTTATAGATCGTCAGCAAGTGGAGACCTTGAAAATTGTACTAACTGGTCAGCAAGGATATTCTAAACTGTTCTTCGGAATTTTGGACTGTAAGAGTGCTTCGACAACACGGAAAGGTCATTAAGAATTGCACAGCCAGTGACGTGACTCAGTTGATAGGTTGCCTGCCTAGCCCTGAGTTCCTTCCCCAATATTGCATAAACTAAGTGTGGTAGTGTAGGCCTATGATTCTAGCACTAAAGAGGCAGAGGCAAGAAATTTAGGAGTTCGAGGTCACCCTCTGCTACACAGTGAGTTGGAAGCCATCCTGGGCTAGATGAGACCCATCTAAAACAAACAAAACATGCCGGGCATGGTGGCGCACGCCTTTAATTCCAGTACTTGGGAGGCAGAGGCAGGCGGATCTTTGTGAGTTCAAGGCCAGCCTGGTCTACATAGCGAGTTCCAGGACAGCTGGGGCTACAGGAGACCTTGTCTCAAAAAAAGACAATAAAATAAAATAAAAAATAAATAAAATAAATAAAACAAACAAAACAAACAAACACATTACATTTGGTGAACCTGAAATCATTCAATATTTCTCCCTCGGTTTTGTCTTTTTCTTCCCAAGGATCAAGTAACCTTCGGTGGGAGGACCCAGGATGAGAATATTCTTCTGATTTTGTTTGTTTCCAGTTCTGGCGCTCAAACTCAGGCCTCATGAATGCTAAGCAAGTGTTCTACCACTGAGCTACTTCCTCTCTCTTCATTTCATTCTAGTTACTTTTATTTTCAAACAGGTCATTTCTAAGTTGCCTGGGCTAGGCTTGAACTCACTCTACAGCCTAACCTGACTTTGACTTAGCCTCAAAGTGCTAGTATTAGAGGTGAGTACTCCCAGGATCTGTTCTGGTAGCTCTTGTCCTTGAAATGGCATAACCTCCATAAGTGTGAAGAGCATTGCATGTAGCTTCATTTGGCTAATTTTGTGATCATTTCCCCCCCTAATTCCAAACTGAAAGCCATTTTAGTAATAGCACACTAACGTATTAGCCATTAACAGGCCAGAAATCAAAGAACTAGAGGAAAAACGAGAGAAAGGAGAAGTCTGATTGCTGGTAATGCTGTTTTAAAGACAGATTGAAGTATCCTTACCATCTCTATATTTATCCTCGGAATCATTGGATGAAAATCAGATGAAGAGCTAGCTGGAATTCTCCAGAGAGTTCTTTCTTTAATTAGCCACTGGAAATCTAAAAATCAGCAGGTAATATAAAATCCAAAGGTACAAAACAACAAAGTATTAAGCCTTATGCACATAAAATTGTAGCTTATTGTAGAACCAATTGAGAAATTACCCCACTTGGGGATTCTGTAATTGTTTCTATCCACAACTATAAACACTTCCCTTATCTTCCTATAGAGGTTCAAATACTTTTATAACAGCTTTGACAATCAGTTGAAGTTGTAACTGCAGCTTATTTGCCTTAGGGCTTGCAGTTTATTAAAGAGCAGGGCAAGCTGGCTGAGTGAGTTCCTGGGGTATGGCTGGGACAGTCTGAGACAACTTGACTATGTTTATCTTTCAGAGGAACCAGTTTGCATGAAATTACCTGTGTGTGAGAAGCCAGACTCAGAATCTTCTGTCTCTTTACAGGGAGAAAGGCTTCCTTCCTCACCTGTCCACCTCTGTTCTTTACAGAGGAAGACAGAAATTCAATACCAACAAAGTTGGTCCTTACCATGATGGGCAGGGTTCAGCACAGAATCAGGCAGGGAGTGTCGCCAACCCTCCAACATGGCTGTCCATGTTAATGGTTCAAAAGCTGGGCAGGGGATGTGGCTCACTGGTTAAGATCACTTGTTGCTCTTGTGGAGGACCAGGGGTCATTTCCCAGCGCCTACACCCAGCGGCTTACAGCCACCTGTCATTCCAGCTCTAGGAGATCCAACACCTTTTTCTGGTCTCTATGGGCACTACACACACACACACACACACACACACACCACACACACACACACACACACACACACACACACACACACACACCTAGACACATAAAAAAATAAATAATTTTTTTAAAAGAGAGAAGGTATATTTCTCAGCTTGATAAGCTTTAGAAGGTGTTTAAGAGCATTGGGTGAGAAGTGGGGTATAACTCAGTGGATGAAGCGCTTGCTATATAAGTGTGAGGACAGGTGCTTGGATCCAAAATCCACATAAATGCTGGGCGCGGTGGTGATGTGCATCTGTAATTCCAGCATGCCTTAGGTGAGATGGGAGCCTGCATTCCTGCAGGCAAATCCTAGGAAGCTCATGGGCTAGCTAGCCTGGTGTAGGCAGTGGTGAAAGCAAGAGACCTGCCTTAAACAAGGGGGGCTGGTACCCAAGGCTGTCCTCTGACCTCCATATGCACACCATGATACACACAGACGTGTGCTCACACACATGAATGTGCACACACACAAAAAAATGAATTAATCACAAAAACAAAGCTCCTGTTCCCTTCCCAGTTAAAGCTTTCAGCAGCATCATGATAAAACCTGCTCTCTGAACACTGCTTCCCTTACCCTTTTGCAATATCCTGGCTGTTCCTCAAGTCAGGGACTAAAGAGGTCAGAGATCATTTTCACCACTGTTCTGTTCTGAAAGTGCTGGTTACAATCAGACAAAAACAGTGGAATTTAAAGTATGATAAAGAGCCTGGGGAGGTGGCCCCGTGGGTAAAGTGCTGTGGCTCAAATGAGAGGACCAGGTTCAGATCCCCAACACCCATGGGAAAACAGTGCAGCAGCGCATGCGTGCAAGCCCAGCACCAGGGAGTTGGAAACAGGAGAGTCCCAGAGCTGACTGACCACCAGTCCAGCCCCAAACGAGCAAGTCCTGGGTTCAGTAAGAAAGATTCTGCCTCAAAAATAGGGTAGAGGACCAGGCAGGTGGATCTCTATGAGATAGAGGCCAACCTGGTCTACACAGTGAGTTCCAGGCCAGCCAGGGCTACAAGGAGACCCTGTCTAGAACAAAAAACAATGGAAGTAGCCGGGCATGGTGGCGCACGCCTTTAATCCTAGCACTTGGGAGGCAGAGGCAGGCGGATCTTTGTGAGTTCAAGGCCAGCCTGGTCTACAGAGTGAGTTCCAGGACAGCTGGGACTACAGGGAGACCCTGTCTCAAAAAGACCAAAAAAAAAAAAAAAAAAACAATAGAAGTGAAAAAAGAGAATACCTGCCCTCTAGACGGACACGTGCGTGGATTTACACTAAACACGCACATACCATAACACACCACACATGCTTACATCACACACATCACACACACTACACACACCAAACACGTATACCACACATACATACTTACACCATGCACATGCACACATATGACACATATGCATACACACATACACATACCACACCATACATGCATACACCACACACACACACACACACACACACACACACACACACACAAAGGATGGCATCATGCTCAGAGGGTTGTTAAGGCCTGTTTCTTAATTACTTTTCCCATGACTGCGATAAAGTTCTGTGACAAAAGTCACTCAGGGAGGAAGGGTTTCCTTGGGCTCACAGCTCAAGGGTGGAGAGTCCGTCACGGTGGAGAGTCCTGCCCCCCCTTCTCCGTTTTGTTTTGTATAGTCTAAGGCCTAAGCCGAAGGAATGGCGCTGCTCTTTAGGGTGTAACTCTTGGAGATGATCCTTTACAGGGGTGCCCTGAGGCTATGCTATTAAGTAATCCTTCATAAGTGTGCCTGGAGGCTTGATTCCCATTGATTCCAGATCCTGTCCAGTGGATAATCAGAATTAACCATCACACTCAGGAAAGGTCTGAACCTTCCTTGGCCCACAAAAGCTTTGCTTCCCCACCTTCGATAAGCCACTGGGGGCAGAGGACTAGTCTCCGTGAGCCAAAGCAAAGGGGAGGGGGTGGCCAGTGGGTGGGTGCTAAGACAGAGCTGGCAGCAGAAGGAAGCAGCCCACATTCCAAGAAACTAGAAGAAAGTCTATTGAAGGCTATACTTTCAGGGATCATTTCTATAGTGTGTTACTAGAGAGGTTTCTCTGACTGTGTAGAGTACCAGAAACCACGAGGAGGAGACGTAGCATTCTCTCCTGAGCGTGAAGCCAGCTCCTGGTGTGGCTTTACTGCAACTGCCACTTGCCATTGATGATTGTTCTTCTCTCTTTTGGGAGGGTAGAGGGAGAGAAAGCAGTCTGAGTGGAAAAAAAAAAGTCTATTGAGCTTTCACCACAGAAGCACGATCAGTGTTCCAGGGCAGATACTGTACAATGAATCCACAGTTAGCAGCAGCATGTTACAATTAATGTGTATCATTTTTATGCTCCACGTGTCAGTTAACATTCAGCTTAATTATAATGAAAAAGAATGTAATAAAGAAATGCCAGGCAGGTAATTAGATGATGACTGGGTTAGGGCTGGGGACAGGCTGGGGTGGGGGGTGTCTCTGAGACCGTTCATTCTCATCTAGGATACTGTGATTGGAAACAGGGCCACAATGTAATATACCACAAGGACAGAAAGTCAGAGCAAGCTGGTGAGATGGCCCATGGTGGAAGGAGAGAACAGACCCCTGCAGTCGTCCTCTGACCTTTACATGTGGCATGAACCCCTTCCTCCATAAGCAAACATACAAAATAAATATGTATTTTTTTAAATGTTTTAACTGAATTCTTGTGTACCTCATACAGAGCAGCCCAGTCGTAATCACCTTTATACCCCATTCCCCATCAGCCAACTCCCACAGCCCCCACCGGAATTCATACAACTCTGTCATTTGTGTTAAGTCCTATTGTGTCAAGTTAGTGTCCCTGGGCATTCCTTCTCACAATACTTAAAAAAATTTTTTTTAAAGAAAAGTGAAAACACTGACCCTTAAAGTCTGACACGCCGTGGCAGGAAGGAGCTTGAGTTCAGATCTGTTGGAATATGGTCTGAACAGCTCCTGGAATGCATGGCACATGGTAGTTAGGATGTTGGGTTGGCCTCTCATGACACACTAGACTACATGTGGCCTGTGACCATCACTCCTTATCCAGTGTGGCCCAGTAAAGAGCTGGTTGGACAGAAGCAGCAGGTGAGCTGTTCACCCCAATTCCTTGAGCATGCCACACCAGGTAAGACACCCCTGCCCTGTGTCAGGGGCCCAGGCCCGGCGTTTTTGCTATGCAGGGTGCTGTTGTCACCCACAGTAGCCCCTAATTTGGTTACATTTTGGTTTTCATTGTTTTGAGGAACTCTTAGTATTTTGGTGGGGTTTATTGATTTGTTTGTTGTTTGTTAGTTCTATTTTGTTTCTTTTTTTGTTTTGTTTTTTTGAGACAAGGAGTCATGGAACCTAGGCTGGTCTCAGACTAATGATGTAACCAAGGGTGACCTTAAACTCCTGATTCCTCTGCCTCTACCTCGCCCAAGTGCTGGAACCGCAAGCTCACCCCACTGATTTTAGATGTAAAGCCCTCTCTCAGCCTCCGATTCACTCATTTCTCTGGTCCTCGTCCCCTTCTCCTGCTCACTCGGGCCTCACTTCGCTCTCCTCCTCTTCCTCAGGCACACCAGTGCATTATCCACCCATCTTCCTTCCCTCTCCGCCGAGCCATCCCCTGCTGCAGGCCCCCAGCACTGCCTCCCACACATGGGGCTGAGCTGCGCTTCCTCCCCCATTTTTGCCAGATATTTTCTCATTTCTTTTCAGTTCCATTGATTGTTCAGGAGTCTAATGTTTAATTTCCAAATGGCTGTGAACTTTCCGAAATGCCTTCTTCTATCGATTTCTACTTTCTTATCATTATGGCTGGAAAACAGCTCTGCTATGATTTCCAATCTTCTTAAACCTATTAAGATTGTTTAGTGGCCTGACTTGATCTATGTGGAGAGAACTGTGCTTGATCTGAGCACTTCCTGCCACTGTTGGAGGAGTGTTCTGAGCATGCCTAGAAGGTAACACTCTTTCAAGATAAGTGCAAATCAAGCTTGCCATAGATTAGAGCAAATCGGTGTTGATATTAGCATGATGCTAAATAGATTAGAACTAATAATGGTAATAAGAATGTATTGTGCTACCAGCCAAATTTGCAAGGACTTTTATCATAGAATTATAGAAAGTATTGAAATATCTAACTGTGTACAAATATCCATCTACAACATATTGGTTAACTAGCATGTGATCATTCCCTCCAACAGAAGATTGTCCACCCAGTGGACTCCATGCTGAGACTCAGATATAGCCAAATGGAAATGGTAGAGGCCTGACACTGTCTTCTCTGGCTTGAGGTCAGAGCCCATCTGCACAGGGAGGGAGGGAGAGACAGATTGCTTTTGGAGAAGCCCAAGGACCTGGTCTCAGCTAAGTGTAAAATGAGCTTTGGGTTCCCAAGTCATATGACACAGGTAATTCTCTCTTTTAACTAGTCTACTTTGAATAAGGTTTCTGAAGTTTACAAGTCAAAGAACTGTTACGGTTTAAGTGTTCATATCCCTACCCCACCCACAACTTGATATATGGAAGTCCTTGCTCCCAAGGTAATGGCGGGCCCTTGGTAGGTGGTTAGGTTGTAAGAGTGGAGCCTTCATCAATGGCATCAGTGCCTTTAATGCTGTGACCCTACCAGAGAGCTGCCTTGCCCTCCCGTCATCCCAGGGTGCAGCGGAAAATCAGTGTCTCTATGGAAATCACCCTAACTCTACCCCAGTACCTTGGTTTCCAGCCCCTGGAACTGTAAGGAAGTATTTGTTATCGTTTATAATCTACCTGGTCTATGGTTTATCGATGTAGCAACCAAAACAGATGAAGACAACTCTCAACTGCAATAGAAGTTGTGACAGGAGTGTTGAAAGTAGCAGAATCTTTTTTTTGTTGTTTATTATTTTTATTTGTATGACTGTACTGTCTGCATGTAGGTTTGTGCACCCATGTCGTGCAATGCCGCGGAGGTCAGAAGAGGGTGTCAGACTCCCCTAGAACTGGAGTTAAAGATGGTTCTCAACCGCCATGTGGATGCTAGGGACCGAACCCTGGTCCTCTGCAAGAGCAGTCGGCGCTCTTAACAGCTAGGCCATCTCTCCAGCCCCAGAAAGTAGCAGAATCTTAGAATGTGGAGCTGGCTGAAGTGACAATGGCAGCTGGGTGACATCTTCAAGTTGACAATAAACAATGGCAGGTTGTACTGAAAGTCTGGTCATTTTACCACTACAGTTGGACCTTAAGAAAAATTGGAGTTGGGCGTGGTGGCGCACGCCTTTAATCCTGCTACTTGGGAGGGAGAGGCAGGGGGATCTCTGTGAGTTCAAGGCCAGCCTGGTCTACAGAGCGAGTTCCAGGACAGCTGGGGCTACAGGGAGACCCTGTCTTGAAAAGACAAAAAAAAAAAAG
This sequence comes from Rhizomys pruinosus, assembly GCA_009823505.1. Lineage (NCBI taxonomy): Eukaryota > Metazoa > Chordata > Mammalia > Rodentia > Spalacidae > Rhizomys > Rhizomys pruinosus. Next base: position 1,585,770 of record VZQC01006319.1, on the reverse strand, counting down.
AGAGAAATTGGTAGGGTCTGGGGAAATAGCTTAATGGGTAAGAGCATATGCTGTGCAAGTGCAAGGGTCTGAGTTCAGATCCTGGTACCTCTGTAAATATCTGGTTGAGGCTGTGTGTGCCTGTGATGCCAGTGCTGTTGGGGGGAGGGGCAGGGGTGCCAGCTGTGCTCCAGGATCAGTGAGAGACCCTGTCTCAAGGGAATAAGGTAGTCTTCCTCTGGTCTCTGTGCATGTACATAGGTGGAGACACACACACACACACATACACATACACACAGTGAGAGAGAGACAGAGAGAGGGAGAGACAGAGACAGAGACAAACACAAAGAGAGAGACAGAGAGAGACAGAGACAGAGAGACAGAGACAGAGAGAGACACAGAGAGAGACAGAGACAGAGAGAGAGAGAAACTTGGAAGAAAAATGAAGACTACTGTGGAGCTGAGCAGGTGCCACACTCTCCACGCCCTCTCAGGGTTCTCCTTACTGTATTCATCCCAATCTCCTTACTGTATTCATCCCAATGGGCCCGAGAGCCACAGCATCTCTAACCACCAAGACTCCAGTGACTGAACTCACTCCTGGAGATTTCTGTCTCTCAAATAGAAGTGTCCTTTGAATTATCACAATACCTTGACCACCCCTGAAAGTATCAATAAGATTCTTTCTGCCGGGCGTGATGACTCACACTTTTAATCCCAGTACTAGGGAGGCAGAGGCAGGAGGATGTCTGTGAGTTCAAGGCCAACCTGGTCTATTCTAGAGAGTTCCAGGCTAGCTGGGGCTGCAGGGAGACCCTGTCTCAAAAAGACCAAAAAAAAATTCTTTCTGTATCATCTGATGACTAGTCATCAGAATTGTCTCATTAGTGCTGTTTGACATTTAAAATAAAAAAACAAATCTCAAAAATTACATTTCTTGACAACATTTCCTGACATGGCTTCCAAGTCTCTCTGAGTTTCAAATCTTCTTCTATCTCCTCTCTTCTTTCTTGAAGCACTTTGTTGCTCTCTATGTAGATTTGCTGGGTGAATTCCTGAGATGCACCTTAACAAATTTTTCTGTCTTCTCTATTTCTTGAAAGCTCAAAGTCGGTCCTAGAAGCTTCATGAAATGTGGTCAGATGATTGACTGCATCAGTGCAGTTATGTGATTCTGTCTGAAAGACAGAGTCTGGCTTCCACCACAGGCATGGACAATGGTTGACACTCACGGTCCTCACCCATTAATTCCATCAGGTATGGGAAAGCGTCATCTAATTCCATCATTCCGTTTCTTTGTGACTAATGAATGCTGCTTTAAGGGCACCCCCCACCTCAATCCTCTCCGTGTGCATTAAAAAGCATAGGGAAAACAAAGTGAACCCTTGATTCTTTCTTGTAGTTGATCATTTTCAAAATAATATATTGTGATCAATGAGATGGTTCAGTGGGTAAAGCCGCTTGCTGCCAAGCTTGATAACCTGAGTTTGATCCCTGGAACCCACATGATGGAAACAGAACTGATTCCCCCCACGTTGTCTTCTGAACTTCACATGTGTGCCGTGCCAAGCATGGCCTCACACACAATAAATAACTGTAATTAAAAATTAAAATAATAACATATTGATCCCTTGCATTATTCAACTGTGAATTATTGGTTTTTGCTAACATTCTTATTACCATTATTAGTTCTAATCTATTTAGCATCATGCTAATATTATTGATTTACTCTAATCTATGGCAAGCTTGATTTGCACTAATCTTGAAAGAGTGTTACCTTCTAGGCATGCTCAGAACACTCCTCCAACAGTGGCAGGAAGTGCTCAGATCAAGCACAGTTCTCTCCACATAGATCAAGTCAGGCCACTAAACAATCTTAATAGGTTTAAGAAGATTGGAAATCATAGCAGAGCTGTTTTCCAGCCATAATGATAAGAAAGTAGAAATCGATAGAAGAAGGCATTTCGGAAAGTTCACAGCCATTTGGAAATTAAACATTAGACTCCTGAACAATCAATGGAACTGAAAAGAAATGAGAAAATATCTGGCAAAAATGGGGGAGGAAGCGCAGCTCAGCCCCATGTGTGGGAGGCAGTGCTGGGGGCCTGCAGCAGGGGATGGCTCGGCGGAGAGGGAAGGAAGATGGGTGGATAATGCACTGGTGTGCCTGAGGAAGAGGAGGAGAGCGAAGTGAGGCCCGAGTGAGCAGGAGAAGGGGACGAGGACCAGAGAAATGAATCAGAGGCTGAGAGACCAGCGAGTCACAGTGCTTGCTACCACTCCTGATGATCCGAGTTCTATCCCTGGGTTTCACGTGGTGCAAGGACAGAACCTGTGTCTGGACGTTGTCCTCTGATGTCTACACAGGAACCATGATATGTGTGCTTGAACACACACACACACACACACACACACACACACACACACATTGATTGATGAATGAATGTAATAAAATATTAAACACACTCTTGTAATCCAGCACTTGAGATGTCAGGGCAAGAGGGTGAGAAGTTCAAGGTCATCATTGACCACATAGTGATGTTGAGGCCAGCCTGACTTACAGGAGACTTTGTCTCAAAAAGCCAACCAACCAACCAACCAACCAACCAACCAACCAGACAGACAGGAACCTCAAAGCACCAGGAGCTGGAGTTTTGTAAAGGAAATCAAAGCAAAAGCAACAAAAATTAAAACAAGAAAAATCCATTAGTGTATAAAAGAGTGAACAGAGAAGACTCAGATATTCAGATAGTGAAGACATTTCAACAGATACCACAAGAATTCACTATATCACATGAGCTCAGAAAAATCTGAGCAGATCAATGCCAAATAGGGAGATGGAATTTGTAATAAAAAGTCTCCATCAGTGCTAGGGGCTGGAAAGATGGTTCAGCCAGTAGAGCAATGCCTTGCAACCCAAGCCTGGATCCCACTAACTCATGTAAAGAGCTGGGTATGGTGACGAATGCCTGTAATCCCAGCACAGGGGAGGCAGAGCCAGGAGGATCTCTGGAGCTCACTGGCCAGCTAGCTTTTTGGAACAGATGAACTCCAGATACAGTGAGAGACCCTGTCTCAGAGAAGAAGGTGGAGGAAGGGGCCCTACCTCAAGACGAAGAGCTATAAGCGGTCAATGGACGCTGAAGGAGCGAGAATCGGTTTTCTCCAGGGATGAATTCCCGGAGAGGCTATCTAACCACAGGTGGGCAGCCCTGAGCATAGGCACACAGAGCACCACTAAATGGACTCCCAACCCAACACCAGTCCTCTCAAAGCTCTTTCGAAATAGTAAAGATGAAGAATTCATTCATTCATTCATATTATGAATGTGACATTTATCTGATACCAAAGTCAGACAAGAGCACTATGAGAAAAGAAACTTATACGCTAATATCTTGGATGAGCTTAGTTGCAAATAACCCCCCCATCTCACCCACAAAATACAAACAATCCAAAAACACATCGCAAGATCCCACATGGTCAAGTTGAAGTCAACCTGGAGACAAGAGAATGATTCAACACCCGTATCTGGAGACATGATATACCGTGTCAGTCAAGAGGAAGACAAAAACCATGTGGTGGCCTCCCTTGACACGCAGGCAACAGCACCAGTGTCCTTTCAGCACCACAGCACATCAGGTGCAGAAAGAGAGTCAGAGCACAATATGGCCTGGAAAGTGCAAGCCAGCAGCCAGCGTCACACTTGAAGGTAAAATGTACAAAGCCCTTCTTGTGGGGCTTGAGAGGCGGCTCATCAGTTAAGAGCACAGATGAAGAGTCATACTGACCATATCTGAAGATTCAGTTCAATCCCCATCAAATCCCATGACGTTTTTTTTCAAAGATAGATAAAACAATCATAAAAACCATCCAGAAATACAGACACACACGCAAGCACACACAGACACAGACAGACACACACAGACACACACAGACACACACAAGCACACACAGACACAGATACACACATACAGACACACACAGATACACATACAGACACACATATGCACATCCAGAAAAACACAGACACACACAAGCACACACAGACACACAAACACAGACACATACACAGAAACACACACAGAGACATAGATAGGCACAGACACACAAGCACACAGACACAAACAGACACACATGCACACACAGACACACACAGATACACTCACACAGACACACACAAGCACACACAGACACAGATAGCTAAAACAATTCCCAGCAAAATGAGCAAAGCTAGAAGCATCACATAACTCAACTACAGAATCTATCACACAAAATCAGAGCAGCACAGTACTGTGTAAAAATAGACACATGGGTCAGCAGAATAATACAGAGCACCTAGATGGAAGCTCTTGTAATTATGGTTGATTTTAGACAAAGATGAAAAAAAAATCCCACAGTGTCTAAAGGATAGTCTCTTTACTAAATAGTGTTTGAAAGAATGGATATCAGCCAGGTGTGGCGGCACATGTCTTTAATCGCAGCACTCGGGAGGCAGAGCAGGCAGATCTCTGTGAGTTCAAGGCCAGGCTGGTGTACATATGGAGTTCTAGGCCAGCTGGGGCTACAGGCAATAAAAACTGGTCTTTATCTCACATTGTGCCCTCAAATTCAGTCAAAATAGATAGAAGAGCCAAAACTGTAGAATTAGAAGAAAACATAAACGAAAACTTTTCAATCATGATCAGAAGAATGGCTAATTAAATTATCCTGAAAAACCACAAGTAACAAAAGCAGAAATAGATAGATTCCATCAGTTAAAGATGGTTGTGCTCAGGACAGGAAGGAGCAGCACCGAGACGCAGCCCAGGATGGAAGCGAGAATGTGAGAACCTTACGTTTGAGCAGTGGGTAACATCCAGATGTGACAAACACTCCAACAACTCAGCAGCAAAGACTCAAGACAATCTAATTGAAAATGGGCAACAGACCTTTGTAGATGTCTGCCCAACAGATACCATTATCAAGGATGAAAGCTGGCAGGGATTGGAGAGGATGTGGAGGAGAGGAAACCCTTATGCATACCCATGGCAGGGACATAAATCAGTACTGCCTTTATGGAAAAAGGCATGAAGTTCCTTAAACAATGAAAACAGACCAACTGCACAATCTAGCAGTCCTATCGAGGGGTATGTAACAGAAGGAAATGAAATCAGTTTATTGAAGATCTCCCAGCACTCCCATGTGTACTAGTCACAGTACCCAAATGGGAGGGTCAAACCTAAGTGCCTTTCTGGGTAAAGACAATGTGGAGTCGAGACACAGAGCATACTATACACCATGAAGAACGATTTCTTGTCATGTGCACCAATGTGGATGGAAAGGAGTTGCCACATTTGCATAGGAAGTACAGCAAGCATGTAACTCACTAAAGCTGAACTCATAGAAACTCAGTGTAGAGCAGTTATTATCAAGCATACAGAGTAAAAGGAACAAATTTTCAGTCAGTCAAGAGGAAGTTTCCAAGGAGCTGCTGTGGAACCCTGAGATTAAAGGTGTGTGCCACCAGGCAGGGCTCCAATTCTGTTCTTACGCCTTAGGATTGCTTTGGCTATTTGAAGTCTTTTGTGGTTTTATGTAAATCCTTGGATTTTTTTTCCTAGAGCTCTGAACTATGATGCTGAATTTTGATAGATATTGCATTAAATCTGAAGATTAATTTTTGTAATATAGCCATTTCATGATATTAATTCTGCTGATCTAGGAGCATGGGAAGTCGTTCCATCATCCAGTATCTTTTTCTTTTTTATGTGTATGAGTGTACTGTCTGCATGTAGGTTGGTACACCCATGTCATGCAATGCCAAGGAGGTCAGAAGAAGGTGTTGGATTCCCCTGGAACTGGAGTTAAAGACAGTTCTTAGCTGCCATGTGGGTGTTGGGAATCGAACCCGGGTCCTCTGCAAAAGTAGTCGGTGCTCTTAACCGCTGAGCCATCTCTCCAGTCCATCCAGTATCTTTTTTTATTTCTTTTTTTCAGTGTCCTGAAGTTTTCATTGCAGAGGTCTTTGCCTTTGGTTAGATGTATTCTTATGTACTTAATTTTTTTGAAACAATTATGAATGTGATACCTTTCTTAATTTCTTTCCCTGAAACTACACTGTTGGTATATAAGAAGGCTGTTGATTTTTTATATTGATTTTGTATTCTCCAACTTTACTGTGTTTATTAGATATAAGAATTTTTTCCAGGTATGGTGGCACATGCCTTTAAACCATTCCATCACTTGGGAGGCAGAGGCAAGTGGATCTCTGTGAGTTCAAAACCAGCCTGGTTTATTTACATAATGAGTTCCAGGACAGCTGAGGCTACAGGGAGATCCTGTCTCAAAAAAAAACCCCTCCCATGGGGGCTGGAGAGATGGCCTAGCGGTTAAGAGCGCCGACCGCTCTTACAGAGGACCCGGGTTCGATCCCCAGCACCTACATGGCCGCTGAGAACCGTCTGAAACTCCAATTCCAGGAGAACTCCAGTTCCAGGGGAATCCGAGACCCTCTTCTGACCTCCGCGGCGTTGCACGACACGGGTGCACAAACCTGCATGCAGACAGTACATTCATACACATACAGAAATAAATAAAAATTAATTTAAAAAATTAAAAAAAAAAACCCTCCCCCCCAAAAAAGAATTTTCTAGTAGATTCTTTAGGGCCTCTTTTTTTTTTTTGGGGGGGGGGCTCTTTTTGAGAAAGGGTTTTCCTATAGCCCTAGCTGGCCTAGAACTTGCTATGTAGACCAGGCTGAACAAGTGCTGGAATTAAAGTCATGTGCCACCACCCCCAGCAGATTCTATAGGGTCTTTTAAAAATAGAATCGTGGAGCAGAGGCAGGCAGATCTTTGTGAGTTCAAGGCCAGCCTGGTCTACAGAGTGAGTTCCAGGATAGCTGGGGCTACAGGGAAACCCTGTCTCAAAAAGACCAAAAAAAACAAAAAAAAACAGAATCGTGGTTGGAGAGATGGCTCAGCAGTTGGGAGTGTCAACTGTTCTTGCAGAGGACCCGGTTCGATTCCCAAGCACCCACATGGCAGCTAAGAACTGTCTTTAAGCTGGGTGTGGTGGCACATACCTTTAATCCTAGCACTCGAGAGGCAGAGGCAGGTGGATCTCTGTAAGTTCAAGTCCAGTCTGGTCTACAGGGCGAATTCCAGGCCAGCTGGGCTACAGGGAGACCCTGTCTCAAAAATACTAAAAAAAAAAAAAAAAGAAAAAGAAAAAAAGAAAAAGAAAAAAGAATAGAATCGTGTCATCTGCAAACACTGGTAATTTGACTTTGGAATCCTTTCCTACTTCTGCCTCTTATGTCTTTCTAACTGATATAGCAATTGATCACTTTATTAAATAATAGAGGGGAGAGTGGACATCCTTGTCCTCCTGATTTTAGAAGAAATGTTCTCGGTTTGTTTCCATTTAACATAGTGTTGGCTGTGGGTGTGTTGTATATAACCTTTATTATTTTGAGGTATGCTCCATCTATTCCTGAGATCCCCAGGACTTTTATAATGCAGCCATGTTAAATTTTTTCAAATGTCTTTTTTTGCATCACTCAGGATGATTGTGTGGTTTCTGTCTTTTAGTGTGTTTATATGGTGCACTGCGTTTATTGACTTACATGTGTTTAACCAACTTTGCCTTCCTGCCATAAAGCCCACTTGATCATAATGTGTGATCTTCTCATTGTTTTCCTGAATTTGGTCGTGTTTTGCTAAGAATTTTGGCATCTATGTTCATCAAAGAAATTGGTCTGTGGTTTTCTTTTTCTTGTTGGTCAGAGTAATACTAGGTTTGTAGAATGAATTTGGCAGTGTTCCTTTGATTTCTTTAAAAAGATGTTTCTTTATTTTAATTTTATGTGTATGAGTGTTTTGCCTGTATGTGCACCTGTATCATGAAATACCCACAGAAGCCGGAAGAGGACATCAGATTCCCTGTAACTGGAGTTATAGATGGTTGTTAGCTGCCATTTGAGTGCTAGGAACTGAACCTAGGTCTTCTGCAAGAGTAACTAGTACTCTTAACCTCTGAGCCATCTCTCCAGTCCCAGTAGAACAAGTTAAGAAGTTTAAGAAGACTTTGCATGAGCTCCTCCTTGAAATTCTGATAGAATTCATCAATAAAGAATTCATCTTGTGCTGGGGTTTTCTTTGCAAGGAGACTTTTTTTTTTTGATAGGATATTTTTTTTTATTGATGCTTTGTGTATTTCATACATCATTTTCCAATTCAGTTCAGGCATATATCCCCTTCCCTTCCCCCCACCCCACCCCTACCCATCCCAGATCATGCATTCTGCTGTAAGTTTTCTGCATCTTTCTCTGCTGCAAGGAGACTTTTGACTACAGCTTTAATCTCACTGCTTGTAATGGTTCTGTTTAAATAGTTGGTGCTTCAGGCTTTAATTTTGATAGATGATTGCATTTAGAAACTCTAAGCTAGTCATGGTGGTGCACGCCTTTAATCCCAGCATTTGGGAGTCAGAGGCAGGTGGATCTCTGTGAGTTCCGGGCCAGCTGGGGCTACAGGGAGTCCCTGTCTCAAAAAAAAGAAAGAAGGAAAGAAAGAAAGAAAGAAAGAAAGAAAGAAAGAAAGAAAGAAAGAAAGAAAGAAAGAAAGAAAGAAAGAAAGAAAGAAAGAAAGAAAGAAAGAAAAATTCTATTTCTCCTGGGTTTTCCAACTATTCTCTGATCATGTTCTGTACGTCATTGGAGTCTGTTGTAATGACACACTTTTGAATTCTAATTATGTTAATGTGTCATCTTCCTCTTTCTGTCATCTTAGTTAAGAGTTTGTCAATCTTATTAACCTTTTGAAAGAACTGACTCCGGTTGATTTTGCATATTGTTCTTTTAGTCTTGATTTCACTTATTTCTTCACTAATCTTCATTATTTCTTGCCATCTGCTGGTTTAGGATCAGCTACTTACTAGTTTTCAAAAAACTTCAAGGTTCATTATTAGGTTGTTTATTTTATATTACTCAGATTTTTTTAAAAGCCATTTTTTTATTGAAGCTCTGTGAATTTCATACAAAATTACAAATCAAATCTAGACCCATGCCCCCCTGCCCCCCCACCCCACCAGAGCCCATGCATTCTGCCAAATATGGTTTTCATCTTTTTCTCAGTCTTTCTCAAAATTCTCAATGCAGAAGTTTACTGTTTTGAGCAGAAGTTCACCGTTTCAGTTAGTTCTTTGACACAGTCTTTCTGTTGTTGCTGTTGTTGTTGTTATTCCTTCCAATATGCATCACTCTAAAATATGCACACATGCATGCCACATATATTATAGGTTTTAGCATCTTCAGCTTATGATTTTTTTTCTTTATTAAGCTGAAAGATGTCATGTTTCAAGTCTCCTCCTTGGCAAGCCCAAACCACCGTCAGTTCTGCCCTTGTGTTCCACACTGGGGTTTTCCCTTCCCATGGTCACCAAATGAAGTCCAGTAAGCACCAGGTCCTGTCTTGATCTTTGCTCAGATTTTTTTTTTAATGTGTGCTTATCACAGTGAACTTTCCTCTTAGGACTGCCTCGGCTAAAGTTCAAGGATTCTGGTGTGTTCCGTTCTCTTGATCACTTGTCTCTAGGAATTTTTAACTTCTTTTCTAATTTATTGGCTAACCTACTGTTCATTTAAAAATGTACTGTTTACAGGCTGGAGAGATGGCTCAGTGGTTAAGAACACCGACTGCTCTTCCAGAGGACCCAGGTTCTATTCCCAGCACCCACATGGTGGCTAAGAACCATCTTTAAGCCAGGTGTGGTGGTGCAGGCCTTTAATCCTAGCACTTGGGAGGCAGAGGCAGGTGGATCTCTGTGAGTTCAAGGCCAGCCTGGTCTACAGAGTGAGTTCTAGGACAGCTGGGGCTACAGGGAGACCCTGTCTCAAAAGACAAAAAAAAACCAGAACAAAAGAAAACAAATGTACTGTTTAATCTCTAAGTTTTATCTTGGTAATTTCTACTTTTTTCCCCTTTTATTGAATTTTTGTGTATTTCATACATAATATCTCAATCAGTCTTAATTGCCTTTATACCCCCTTCTCCATTGGCCCCTCCCACAGCTCCCCCTCCTCCGGAGTTCATACATCCATTTGTGTTAGGGCCTATTGTGCCAAATTACTCTCCCCAGCCATTCCTCGGTGCAAGTTCATCCATTGAGCTCTAGTTAACCTATCTAGAGTCCCTCGCTTAAAGAAGGTCAGTTCTTGGCTAGGATCAAGAAAACAAATGATACCAAGTACTGGAGAGGTTGTGGGGAAAGAGGAACACTCATCCACTGCTGGTGGGAATGTAAACTCTGCAGCCACTATGGTGATCCACACTTGGAGAACCCTTGGAAGACTTGGAACGAACTTGCCACCTGACCCAGACATACCACTCCTAGGCATGTACCCTCAAGACTCACCCCACCGCAGAGATACATGCACGGCCATATTTATTTCACCTCTCTTCACAATAGCAAGGAGCTGGAACCAACCCAAATGCCCCTCAACTGATGAGTGGATAGAGAAAATGTGGTACATCTACACAATGGAGTTCTATGCAGCAGTAAAGAAAGATGACATCACGAGCTTTGCAGGAAAATGGCTGGAGCTAGAGGACATCATGCTGAGTGAAGTAACACAGTCCCAGAAAAACAAACGACTAATGGTATCCCTCATCTGTGGATGCTAGTGCCAATACCTAGTTGTAAGTATTTCTTGTGCACGGCCCCTTGAGCTTTTGTCCAAAGCAGTTGGGAGTGATGCATATTGGAAACAACAACAACAACAACAACAACCGAAAGGACTGCATCGAAGAACTGACTGAAACAGTGAACTTCTGCTCAAAACAGTCAACTTCCACATGGAGAATATTGAGAAAGACTGAGAAAGAGATGAAAAGCATGTTTGGCAGAATGCATGAGCTCTGGTGGGGTGGGGGGATGGGGGGACACGGGTCTAGATTTGATAAAAATTAATTAATTAATTAAAAATATATAAAAAATATAAAGATAAAAAAGAACATAGAAAATATTAATATTAAAGCTAAAAAAAAGAAGAAAGCCAGTTCTTCCTCCCCTAGCAATAATCAGAAGCCAATATCTCTTCAGCTAAGGTTGGGCTCTGCTACCCATTCCAGCATTTTCATGCTGCATTTCTGTCTGGTTGAGTTTGCATGCATGCTGACACCATTGCTGTAGGTTCATATGAGCAGGGTCCCAGGAGCTTGTAGGATTCTATTTCTGTATGTCCTTGCACCACCTCCCTGGCTCTTACAATCTTTCAGCCTCCTCTTTTGCATTGTTCTCTGAGTCCTGGGTCAGTGAAGCTGAACACAGGTGTCCTGTCCATGGACCCACACTTTGTAGACTCCTAATCTCCAGGGTTTGGCCATTCATGACCTTTAGAGTTCCTGGCCCCCTGTTGCATGAGGGAGGTTCTTTAATGAGAGTTAAGAGGTTACTTTGTGTCCTCTTGGTCCCTTGTTCTATGTTGCCTGGGCCTTAGGTGTAGAGGTTGCATCCTAGATGTGTTGCTTAGGCTTGGGCAATTCACCGACAGTGTCTGTGTGGGGCAGTCCAGTTGTGGGACTCAGTCACATGGTAAAAATAGAAGTTTCTTTATGGAGTGGTGTCTTGGATGTTTGTCTGTAAATATAAGGATACCTATTTTGCAGTTAGTAAGTGGTTACTTAGCCTAGGGATGTGACAACCTTGGGAATTTCCCTAAGATCTACAGCCTTTCCAGCTGTGGGTATCAGAAGTTTCTTTACTTTTTTTAGTTTGGAAGATCCATTCTAAATATAAGAATGGGGTATTGAGCTGGGTGTGGTGGCACACGCCTTTAATCCTAGCACTTGGGAGGCAGAGGCAGGCGAATCTTTGTGAGTTCAAGGCCAGCCTGGTCTACAGAGTGAGTTCCAGGACAGCTGGGGCTACAGGGAGACCCTGTCTCAAAAAGACCCCCAAAAAAAAGAATGGGGTATTGAAGTCCTCCACTTATTTTGTCAGAACTTTTGTGGTACTTTATATTTTTTAGTGTTTGTTTTATGAAATTAGGGGCTCCAATATTTGAGGCATAAATGTTTTTAACTATTATAGTTTCTTGATGGATTGTTCCCTTTATTAATGTAATATCCTTTTTTATCCTTTCTAATTAATTTTGCTTTGAAGTTTACTTTCTTGAATATAAAGAAAGATAGCTAGGCCTGCTTATTTCCATTTGCTTGCTAGTTTGTTTTCCATTCTTTAGCACTCAGTATTTAAAAATTTTTTAATTTTATTTATTTTTGTATGTGTATGAATGTATTGTCTGCATTTAGGTCTGTGCACCCATGTCGTGCAATGCCACGGAGGTCTGAAGAGGGTCTCGGATTCCCCTGGAACTGGAGTTCTCCTGGAATTAGAGTTACAGACGGTTCTTAGCCGCCATGTGGGTGCTGGGGATCAAACCCAAGTCCTCTGTAAGAGCAGCCAGTGCTCTTAACCACTAGGCTATCTCTCCAGCCCCAGCACTCAGTTTTTAGATAACTTTGCTAGCTAGCCAAGCATGTTTCTTGGATACAACATATATATACATGGTTCTTGTTTTTTTCCAGTTCATTACTCTGTGTCTTTTTAGTTGAGTTGAGGCTATTTACACTCAACATTATTATAGAAGGGGTTTGCTATTTCCTATTAATTTGCTTAGTGATGTTCTGTTTTGCTGAATTATTTATTTTCCTTTCCCTGTATTAGCTTCAGGGTTTGCTGAGTTGCTGTGTTGGATGTGGATTTTTTGTTTCCTTCAGGTTTCTGGCTTGTCTTCTATTCTTTTCATGGATTTATGTGAAGGAGGTTGTCCTTCTTCTTCCTACTTGTGAAAATTTCAGTTAAGAATGTTTTATTGGGCTGGAGAGATGGCCTTGTGGTTAAGAGCGCCAACTGCTCTTGCAGAGGACCCAGGTTCGATCCTCAGCACCCTGTTTGTCTTGAAACATCCTTGTTTCTCCATCAGTTTTGAAAGAATAACATGCAGGATATAGCATTCTTGGTCCACAGTTATTTTTTTATTATTTTTTTAAACATTTTTTAAAATTTATTTTTGTATGTGTATGAATGTACTGTCTGCATGTAGGTTTGTGCACCAGTGTCGTGCAATGCTGCGGAGGTCAGAAGAGGGTGTCGGATTCCCCTGGAACTGGAGTTCTCCTGGAATTGGAGTTACAGACGGTTCTTAGCTGCCATGTGGGTGCTGGGGATCGAACCTGGGTCCTCTGCAAGAGCAGTCGGTGCTCTTAACCGCTAGGCTATCTCTCCAGCCCCTGTCCACAGTTATTTACTTCAGAGCTTGAAATAATATTCCATTCCACATTCTTCTGGCTTTTATTGTTGCTGGGGAAAAGCCTGGGGTATTTGTGCCTTTGTATGTGAGTTGATGTCTTTCTCATGCTACTTTCAGGATTATCTTTACTTTCTGTTTTTCACATTCTGGCTCTGATGTGTCAAAGTGTTTATTCTCTGTGTCTATGTGGAGTTCTATATGTCTCTTGTGTTTGGATTCTGTTTCTTTTTCTAAGTGTAAGAAGTTTTCTGTTATAATTTCATTAAATAATCTATTTTATTTGATTTCTTTTATCTCTGCTCCTTCTTCTATGGATGAGTTTTCAGGTTTGACATTGGAATTATATCCAAACTTCCTGGAACTATTATTTATGCTCCTTGATTGTGTGACACACACACTCAACACACATGTGCACACACGCACACATGTCTGTTTCTATTATTATCTTGACTTTGTTCACCATCCTTGAAATTCATTCTTCTGCCATGGTCTTGTCTGTTATGATAGCATCTAGTGTGGTTTTCATTTAATTGACCATCTCCTTCATTTCAAATATTTCTTTTTGGTTCTTTTTTCCAGTGTTTCAGTTTCCTTGCTGAACTTTTCCTCCATGTTTTGGAATGTTGCCTCCTATTTTCTGTTTATTCACTTTAGACACGGTCTTGTCAAGGTCTTGGATAGATTTCCTTAATTTGTGCATCTGTTTCTTTGAATCTTCTATAAGATCATTACTACTTTTAAAAAGTAAGACTCCAGGGGCTGGAGAGATGGCCTAGCAGCGCTGACTGCTCTTGCAGAGGACCCAGGTTCCATCCCCAGCACCCACATGGCGGCTGAGAACTGTCTTTAACTCCAGTACCAGGGGAATCTGATGCCTTCTTCTGACTTCCGCGGCATTGCACAACACGGGTGCACAAACCTACATGCAGACAGTACATTCATACACATACAAAAATAAATACAATTTAAAAAAGTAAGACTGAATCCTTAGATACTTTAGCTCTTGCTGTACATTTGGACTCTCTCTTATAGGGGAGTTGGTTTGTCGGGGATGACGTGACGGTTCTGTTACCGTCTTAGTGTTTCTTTGTTGCATTTCGCACATCAGATGGAGCGGGTCTGTCTTTCAGTCTTATCCATCCCTTTTCTTAGTCTATTTGGATATTTTGTTCTCTGTGACTCTTCCTAGAGGGATATCTGCATGAAGCTCACCTGTGGGGACTGCAGATACTTGCTGATGGTCAAATGGAGTCTCTGAGGTGATCCTATTTTGCCTGTGTGCCAACAGGACTAAGGTTGGGGCTGCACAGTAAGCACCAAGGCAACAAGATGGATTCAGAACTTTGCTTACCCCTTGGATTCTGAGATGCAGGATACCCAGCATCAGACCCGTTGAAGTCTGTGAACTGCCTAAGGACTGTGGTTACAGCCTCAGGCCTGAAATGACTTCCGGGATCACAGCAGTCTAAACTCCCAGCTCCACTGGAACCACTGTAGTTGAAGCCCCACGCCAACACTGACATTAGAAACCAAAGTTCCAGTCTCTTAAGGGATCCTGGACTGACTTCTGAGGCCACTGGGACTAGAAGCCTGCTTGCACAGTGCTTTCTGGTCCCACCAGAACTGGATGGGTGCTGATATCATAGAAGCAGAGTCAACACATGAATTTGTATTCTTGTCTCATAAAATGTTTTGTTTATGTTGTAGACTCGTACAACCTGTCTGTTTGTATTACAGTCTAATAAAATAGGTCAATTAATTTTTTTATTAAAAAACATATTAGTTCTGGGGGATGGAGAGATGGCACAGCAGTTAAGAACAGGCTTCTCTCGCAGAGGACTGGGGTTCAATTCCCAGCACCCATATATCGGCCAACAACCACCTGTCACTTCAGTTCCAGGATATCCAACACCTTCCTCTGATTTCTTCAGGAATTGCACAACACAGGTGCACTTACACACATGCAGGCAATACATTCAGACACATAAAATAATAGCGAATAAAAGATATTTAAAAAATTTATAGCCACTGGGGCTGGAGAAATGGCTCAGGGTTAAAAGCATTGACTGCTCTTGCAGAGGACCTGGTTTTGATTCCCAGCACCCACATGGCAGCTAAGAACTTTCTTTAAGCCAGGCATGGTGGTGCATGCCTTTAATCCTAGCACTTGGGAGGCAGAGGCAGGCAGATCTCTGTGAGTTCAAGGCCAGCCTGGTCTACAGAGTGAGTTCCAGGCCAGCTGGAGCTACAAGGAGACCCTGTTTCAAAAAGACTATATATGTAATGTATATATTATATATTATATATTATTAGTTCTTTGACAACTATTTTTGTTTAAAATTTTATTAGTTCCGGGGCTGGAGAGATGGCTTAGCAGTTAAGAGCTCTGCCTGCTCTTGCAGAGGACCCAGGTTCGATTCCCAGCACCCACATGGTGGCTAAGAACCATCTTTAACTCCAGTTCCAGGGGAATCCGCTGCCCTCTTCTGACCTCCACGGCATTGCATGACACGGGTGCACCAACCTACGTGCAGACAGTACACTCATACACATAATTAATAGCTGGGCGTGGTGGCGCACGCCTTTAATCCTAGCACTTGGGAGGCAGAGGCAGGCGGATCTTTGTGAGTTCAAGGCCAGCCTGGTCTACAATGTGAGTTCCAGGACAGCTGGGGCTACAGGGAGACCCTGTCTCGAAAAGACCAAAAAAAAAAAAAAAAAAAAAAACTTATAATATAAAAAATAAAAAATTATTAGTGTTTTAAGTTTCAAACAAAGTATTTTGATCATAAGCCTCTCCTCCCAAAACTTCATTTGTGTCCACCACTGACCTCTCCATTCTCTACTCACCCAATCTGTGCTGCCTTATACTCCAGGGTGTGTGGCTGTCAACCTACCAAAGCACATAGTCTTAAAGAAAACTGACTCTTTCTTTCCCACAACCATAAATTGCCAATAGCTCCTCAGCCAAGGCTGGAAATCAAGACCACCTCCCCTTTCCAGGCTGAGGATTTTTTTTTTAATTTAATATTTTTATGATTGATGCTTTGTGCATTTCATAATCATTTTCCAGCATATCAGGCATTTTTCCTTCCCTTCCCCCCCCACCCCCACCCAGCCCCCAGATCATGTATTCTGCCATAACTGTCTTGCATCTTTCTTTCTCTGTTTTTTTTTTTTTTTTTTTCCTTTTTTAGCTATAAGTGATAATCCATGAGTACAAGCATCCTTCGTGCAAAACCAATTACAGGCTGTTGTGTGTCCAAACCCCACAGCCCCACCATCCAGTTGTGGGGTGACATTGGTTGCGTTTGTTCAATCAAGTTGATCAAATGAGTGTCCAGACACATCGCTGTAGTTTCATCACACCATTCACCCAATCGGAGCCTTTACATTCTACCTGACCCATGCCCCTCTTCCGCAGTTTGTTCCCTTAGGCTTAGAAAAGGCACAGGTGGATGAGAATCAGCTGAAGGATTTTTGTCTGGCTTGCTGGGTCTTTCGAAGCGGTCAGAATCCCTGTGGGTTTGTATGTGCCCCTGCCCTTCATGTCTGAGAACACTATTTTCTTGAAGTTATCGTTGAATCTGTGGGTTGTTTTTGTTTTGAATGACCATTTTTACACTATTTTAAAAATACTTTATTTAGCCGTGAGTGGTGGCGAACGCCTTTAATCCTAGCACTTGGGAGTTAAGAGGAAGGTGGATCTTTGTGAGTTCAAGGCCAGCATGGTCTACAGAGTGAGTTCCAGGACAGCTGGGGCTACAGGGAGACCCTGTCTCAAAAAGAAAAAAAAAAAAAAAAAAACACTTTATTTATTATTTTTAGCTTATGTCTATGAGTATTGTGTGCATGAATGTAAGTGCACCCATGTCACGCAATGCCCACAGAGGTCAGAAGAGGGTGTTCAATCCCCTCAAACTGGTTGTTAGACTCCATGTGGGTAGTGGGAGCAGAACCCAGGTCCTCTTCAAGAGCATCCAGTGCTCTTAACTGTTGAGCCATCTCTCCGGCCTCATGCTCACAATATTAACCCTACCGATCCATGACATGGGAGGCTTATCTGTCTTCTGGTATCTTCTTCAATCACTTTCCCAGTGTCTTAAAGTTTTCATTGTTTAAGTCTTTGGCCTCCTTGATTTATTCCAAGATACAATAATGGTGCACTTGAAAGCCTCGGAAACACAAGAACAACACCCAGAAACAGTAGATGGGAAGAGAATTAACACTAGGACTGAAATCAGTGGCATAGAAACAAATGAATTAAAAGCCAATATAAAGAACCAATGAAATGGAAAGTGAATTCTTTGAAAACTGTTAGCCAAATTAATCAAAGGAGATAGAGGATCCAAATTAGTGAAATTAGAGATTAAAAGGGAGACAAGACAGCAAACACCGAGGAATTCAAAGAATCAGAAGGACGCATTTTAGCACATCTGTATTCTGCTTCTCTGTGGTCATCCACCTTGTCTACCTCTCACAGTCTTTCTGCCCCCTGTTCCACAGCGATCCCTGAGCATTAGGAAGCAGAAGTCGGTAGAGGAGTCCTATTTAGGGATAAACGTTCTGCAGCCTCTTGTTCTCTGCACCCTGGCCAGCTGGGCTCCGTGTTAATTGCCATTTGATGCAGAAGGAAACTTCTCTGGTGATAGCTGAGAGACCCATTATTCCATGGGTACAGAAAGCCATTAGGGGTCTGTTCAATACTATATCAATTTGCTGATTAATAGTATTAGGGTCTCCCCTGTGGTCTGTGACCTGTCCAGCCACAGGTTCCTACGAAACAGTTTTCCAGGCTGCTGGGCAGTTGCTCACATGAACTCACAGTAATGGGGACAACATGCACAAGGCCCAGCTAGGCTGAAGCCACACAAAATCTCCACACAGATGTGTGCAAGAGCAGTCTGAGCTCTTAACCGCTAAGCCATCTCTCCAGCCCTGGAACTAATAAAATTTTAAACAAAAAATAGTTGTCTAACCCCAACTCTAGCTGAGAAACTATGGGCAACCAATGGCTGGTGAGAGGAGAGAGTCAGTCTCACCTAAGATTGCCACTCGGTAGGTTAAGCAGGATCCAGTGGAAGGGACCCACACCCAATGGCATTTGGAAACATAAATTTGATACTCTAGGCTTTAATATCTATCTGCCTACCTCTCTATCTCTTGATCTATCTACCTATCATCTATCTATCCTATCTATTTATCTATCTATCATCTATCTATCATCTAATGGAATATATGAAACTGGGAGGAGAGTATAATGGGGTGCAGTTGGGGGGACATCTAAATATGATCAAAATAGATGAAATTCCAAAAAATTCAATTAAAATCTATATTCCCTCAAGCTGGAAAATCTAAAACAAATGGGTGAATTTCTAGATACAACCTACTAAAGCTAAATCAAGAATAAAGCTAAATAATTTGAATAGACCCATAATAATCACTGAGGTAGAAGAACTAATCATACATCTTTCAAATATAAACAGCCAATGTCAGATGAATTCATCACAGAATTTTACCAAACCTTCAAAGAAGAACTAACAGCAATGCTCCTCAAATCATGCCATAAACATTTCCAAATTCTTTTTACAAAGCCACTATTAGTCTGATACCAAAACCAAACTAAGATTCAAGAAAGAAAGTTATAGGACAATATATATGATGAATATAAGTGCAAAAAAGTTCTCAATAAAATACTTACAAACTGAATTCAAGGATGCATCAAAAAGATTGACCACCATGATCAAGTCAGTTTTATTCCAGAGATGCAGGAATAGTTTAACATACATAAATCAATAATTATAGACTGGCGAGATGGCTCAATGGTTAAGAGCACTGGCTGCTTTTGCAGAGGACAAGGTTTGGTTCCCAGCACCAACATGGCGGCTAACAGTTAGACTGTAACTCCAGTTCCAGGTGATCTAATGCCCTCTTCTGATCCCCACAGGCATTGTACAACATGGGTACACTTACATACATGCAGGAATACACTCATACACATAAAAATAATAAATATTTTAGCCAGGTGTGGTGGCGCATGCCTTTAATCCTAGCACTTGGGAGGCAGAAGCAGGCGGATCTTTGTGAGTTCAAGGCCAGCCTGGTCTACAGAGTGAGTTNAACCTCTTCTGACCTCCGCAGCATTGCACACATGGGTGCACAAACCTACATGCAGACAGTACATTCATACACATAAAAAAAATAAATAAAATTTAAAAAAAAAGAGCACCAACTGCTCTTGCAGAGGACCCGGGTTCTATTCCCAGCACCCACGTGGCAGCTGAGGGCTGTCTTTGACTCCAGTTCCAGAGGAATCCGACACCCTCTTCTGACCTCCGTGGCATTGCACTACACGGGTGCACCAACCTACATGCAGACAGTACATTCATACACCTAAAAAATAAATAAAATTTAAAAAAGAAATTTCTATAGTAGTAGCTTTTCTCTTTTAATTTAGTTTTATTTGTTATTTTTTATTTTATGTGTATGAGTGTATTGCCTGCATGTGTGTCAGTGCACCTGTGTCCTACAGTTCCTGAGATCAGAAGAGGGTGTCAGATCTCCTGGAACTAGAGTTACAGATGGTTGTTAGCTGCCTTGTGGGTACTGGGAATCAAACCTAGATCCACTGGGACTCAAGCCTAGATCGTCTGGAAGAGCAGCCAGTGCTCTTAACCACTGAGCCATCTCTCCAGCTCCAGTAATAGCTTTCCAAATGGCATTTCCAATGCTCTTGCTCTTCAGTGTTAGCTATCCCTCCCCTCCACCACCCACCTCAGCCCCTTGCCTTCCTGACCTACTATCGCCTTTCCCTGCTTCCTACCACCTAAGTCCTATTCCTCTAGAATCCTCACCCATGGCTCTTTACAGAGTCGTGATGGCCAAAGAACCTCGTTACTTCCTGTTAGAAATGCCGTGGACTAAAATTTTAAGTGGAACTCCCTCCTTTCATCAGTCGTCCCTCTGGCCACTTCGTTTCTCTGAGAAAGGGGGATGTAGAGCATGGTCTAGCATTTAACCTTTGCATTTAAAAACTGGAGCTGAAAAAGATAAAAAAATAAATTAAAAAAAACCCAGGGCTGGAGAGATGGCCTAGTGGTTAAGAGCGCCGACTTCTCTTGCAGAGGACCTGGGTTCAATCCCCAGCACCCACATGGTGGCTGAAAACCCTCTTTAACTCCAGTTCCAGAGAGTCTGACACCCTCTTCTGACCTCCGAGGCATTGCACGACATGGGTGCACACACCTACATGTAGACAGTACATTCATACACATACGAAAATAAATTTTTAAAAAATTAAAAAAAAATTCTAAAAACCCATTTGCTGCCAGAGGGAATGAGGAGTCAGCTTCTAAGAGTGTACAGTTTCCTTTAGAGAATTCTCAAGATCAAAAGGCTAATAATGTACATGAGACTAGCTTTAGTGAAAGAAGTTGAAAAGTCCACTCATAAAACTTTATTCCTCTTACAAGAACTTGATACATGTGTTTATTTATTTTATGTATATGAGTCTATTGTCTGCATGTGTGTAAGTGTACTGGTGTTGCACAATGTCTGTGGAGGTCAGAAGAAGGCATAGGGTCCCCTGGAACTGTAGTTACAAATGGCTGTTTGCTAACAACAACAATAGAAAATATTGCATCAAAGAACTGACTGAAATAGTGAACTTCGGCTCGAAACAGTCAACTTCTGCATCAAGAATTTTAAGAGACTGAGAAAAAGATGAAAAATATGTTTGGCAGAATGCATGAACTCCGGTGGGGTGGGGAAGCAGGGAGGGGGGCATGGGTCTAGATTTGCTAGATTTGATTTGTAATGTAATCTTGTATAAAAAAATAAAACATTTAAAAAAACCAAATGGCTGTTTGCCACCATGTGGGTGCTGGGAATCGAACCCTGGTTCTCCGCAAGAGCAGCCAGTGCTCTTAACCACTGAGCCATCTCTCCAGCCCCTGCA
Source organism: Rhizomys pruinosus (assembly GCA_009823505.1). Lineage (NCBI taxonomy): Eukaryota > Metazoa > Chordata > Mammalia > Rodentia > Spalacidae > Rhizomys > Rhizomys pruinosus. Next base: position 1,564,540 of record VZQC01006319.1, on the reverse strand, counting down.
TGGGATTTTTTTCCTTTTGTTTACCACTGTGTTTACTATGCATGAAGTGAAAAATATCGAGCAGCTCATCTTTTTTTTAAATTTTATTTATTTATTTTGAATGTGTATGAATGTACTGTCTGCTTGTAGGTTTGTGCACCCGTGTCGTGCAAAGCCGCGGAGGTCAGAAGAGGGTGTCGGATTCCCCTGGAACTGGAGTTACAGACAGTTCTTAGCTGCCATGTGGGTGCTGGGGATTGAACCCGGGTCCTCTACAAGAGCAGTCGGCGCCCTTAACCGCTAGGCTATCTCTCCAGCCCCATAGCTCATCTTTACTGTAACTTGAACATTTGTTCTTAGATTGTCTAAAACATTCAAATACAAGTAAAATACATAGCAAAAATACTGAAAGCAGACAGTGGGTAATGTCACAAATAACGGAATGGGAACCGTTTCTGCCCTCTTTCATAGTAAAGGGGTCATGACTTTTTCTAAGGGAATTGCTTCTGCAGCCATGCTCAAGGGTGTTCACACCGAGCCTGTTTATTCCACAAAGTACGTGATTCCCAATATGTGTCTGTGGGGTATCTGTTTGTGCCACAACCTTGTAAGTGGCTCCTGACCTGAAAGTACTATACTTTTTTTTGTCTTTTCGAGACAGGGTCTCCCTGTAGCCCCAGCTGTCCTGGAACTCACATTGTAGACCAGGCTGGCCTTGAACTCACAAAGATTCGCCTGCCTCTGCCTCCCAAGTGCTAGGATTAAAGGCGTGTGCCACCACACCTGCCACACCATGTTTACTATATAAGACTCATAACATGTCTACTTCTGTTGGAGACCCACAGAACATATCTATTTTATTCGAGACTGATACAATAAGTCTACTTATATTATGGGATATTACAACATGTCTATTTGTATTGTAGACTCATTCAACATGTATGTTTGTATTGAAGTCTCATATAACATGTTTGTTGTGTTGCAGGCTCATAAAATATGTCTCATATATGTATTATAGACTAATACAAACATGCCTAATTTTATTGAAGACTTACATATGTATTTGTGTTACAGACTCATATAAGATGTCAGTGTGTTGCAGAGTCACATAATGTGTCTGTGCTTCAGGCTCTATAACAAGTCTAGTTGTATCATAGAGGCATATCACATGACTGTATTATAGACTCACACATGAGTGTTTGTGCTATTTCATATAGCATATCTATTTGTATTGTAAACATAACTCATAACACATGTGTATGTGTGTTGCAGCATCGTGTAACACATCTCTCTGTATTGTAGATCCATACACTGTCTGTCTGTTGTAGATTCATATAACATATCTGTTTGTCCTGTAGAGTCGTACATCATGTTTTCATATTTCAAATTCACATGGGATGTCTGCTTGTACTGAGGAAACTTTTCATTCTGATTTCATTGTGTATAAGCCTATAATGTTTGGATCTGATCCATGCCACTCCGTCCTCCAACTCTTCCCTATCGCCCCACTTTTCCCTCCCAACTTCTTGTGCTCACTCACTCTCTCTCTTTTTAGATTTAGTGCCCACTGAGTCCATAGACTGCACCTGTATGCGTGTGGGTGTGAGGCCTCTATTGGAGTATGGGCAGCCTCTTAGAGCCTGCATCCCTGAAGAAAAGTCTCTCTCCCAGCAGCCATCAACTGCCAGTAGTTGATTGGGGTAAATCTCCATGAGCCTTCCCCCACCCATGTAGGAACTCTGGCTAACTCCATCTCGTGCAGATCGTATGCATGCAGGTCCCTGTGCTGTCATGTCTGACAAATACTGTTTCCTACAATATCCACTCCCTCTGCCTCCTACAATCTTTCTGCCCCCTCTTCTGTGATGAACCCTGAGCCTTTGGGGCGTGGCATGGCACACAGGTTCTGTTTAGAGCTGAGCACTCTACAGCCTGTTATTTTCAGCATGCTGACTGACAGTTGCAAAAAGGGAGGGTTCTCTGATGAGGACCAAGAGATGCACAATCTATTGATATAAAGATAAAAACTTACGGGGAAGATTACTATCATGTCCATTGGCAGGAGAATAGTACTAAATTCCCTGCTAGGGCCCATTACCTAGCCAGCCATGGGTTTTTGACCCAGTTAACAGGGCATGGGTTCCATTTTACAGGACAGGTTTTAATCCAATCAGAAAGTCGTTGGTGATTCCAATAACATTCCTGCCACTGTTGCAGGCTATCTTATTGGGCTGGTCATTCTCGAGGCTCACAAGGTTCACAGTTGGGTGAGACTGATGATGAATTTTCTCTCTCCAGTAGTGTGTACAGAACCTTCCAGAACTATACAAGCCATCTGGCAGGAATGAAGCTTCCATGTTGGTACCAGCTTAAGCTCTCCATGTCTTACTCTCAGGTATGTGGTGTCTTCAGCCATAGGATCTTAACATCACATTCTGGAGGATAACCAAGAGTGATGGTAATATCCTGTAATGTTTGATGGGGTGTCATCTGTGGAATCCCACAACCAGGAACTCAAAAATAGGCTACTCATACATGGTACTGGGCTTTTCTGATAGCCAGTGGTATCTGGGGGAGGCATTGTCACCCTGTTATGGGGTAACTCCATTTAAGCTCCTTTTATGTATGCATATAGATATATTTTAAGAAATTTCTAGGAGGCTGGAGAGATAGCCTAGCAGTTAAGAGCACCAACTGCTCTTGCAGAGGACCCAGGTTCGATCCCTAGCACCCACATGGCGGCTGAGAACCTGTCTGTAACTCCAGTTCCAGGAGAACTCCAGTTCCAGGGGAATCCAAGACCCTCTTCTGACCTTCGTGGCATTGCATGACATGGGTGCACAAACCTACATGCAGACAGTACATTAATACAAATAAATAAATAAATAAATAAATAAATAAATAAATAAAATAATTTTAAAAAATTAAAAAAAAGAAATTTCTATACTAGGGGCTGGAGAGATGGCCTAGCAGTTAAGAGCATCAACTGATGGGGCTGAGAAGATAAGCCTAGAGTTTAAGAGAGCAAAAAAACCAGACTTGCTCTTGCAGAGGACCCGGGTTTGTTCCCCAGCANAGTTGAAAAGTCCACTCATAAAACTTTATTCCTCTTACAAGAACTTGATACATGTGGGTTTATTTGAGTGTTTGTCCTGCATGTGTGTAAGTGTATGGTGTTGCCCACACAAAAATTGTTTGTGGAGGTTCCGAAGAAGGCACATGGTCCCCTGGCACTGTAAGTTTACAAATGGCTGTTTGTAACAAACAACACAATAGAAAATATTGCCTCAAAGCAACTGACTGAATAGGAACTTCGGCTTGAAAACAGTCCACTTCTGCATCAAGAATTTTAAGAGACTGAGAAAAAGTGAAAAATATGGTTGGCAGAATACATGAACTCCGTGGGGTGGGGATAGCAGGGAGGGGGGCATGGGTCTAGATTGTTAGATTTGATTTGTAATGTAATCTTGTATTAAAAAAATAAACATTTAAAAAAACCAAATGGCTGTTGCCACCATGTGGGTTCTGGGAAGGAACCCTGGTTTTCTCCGCAAGAGCAGCCAGTGCTCTTACAACCACTGCACGCCATCTCTCCAGCCCCTGCCTGGGATTTTTTTCTTTTGTTTTACCACTGTGTTTACTATGCATGAAGTGAAAAATATCGAGCAGCTCATCTTTTTTTTAAAATTTTATTTATTTATTTTGAATGTTCTAATCTGTCTGTTGTAAGTTTGTGCACCCGTGGTGCAAAAGCCGCGGAGGTCAGAAGAGGGTGTCGGATTCCCCTTGGAACTGGGGAGTTAAAGACAGTTCTTAGCTTTGCAGTGTGTGCTGGGGATGAACCCGGGTCCTCTAACAAGAGCCGTCGGCGCCCTTAACCGCTAGGTATCTCTCCAGCCCCATTAGCTCTCTTTACTGTTGTAACTTGAACATTTGTTCTTAGATTGTCTAAAACATTCAAATACAAGTAAAATACATAGCAAAAATACTGAAAGCAGACAGTGGGTAATGTCACAAATAACGGAATGGGAACCGTTTCTGCCCTCTTTCATAGTAAAGGGGTCATGACTTTTTCTAAGGGAATTGCTTCTGCAGCCATGCTCAAGGGTGTTCACACCGAGCCTGTTTATTCCACAAAGTACGTGATTCCCAATATGTGTCTGTGGGGTATCTGTTTGTGCCACAACCTTGTAAGTGGCTCCTGACCCCTGAAATTTACTATACTCTTTTTTGTCTTTTCGAGTACAGGGTCCCCTGTAGCCCCAGCTGCCTGGAACTCCACATTGTAGACCATGGCTGGCCTTTGAACTCACAAAGATCCAGCCTCCTCTACTCCCAAGTGCTAGGATTCAAGGCGTTCGTCACCACCCTCGGCTTAAAGTACTATACTTTAAAGTCACAATAACTGTACTTGAGACTGGAACCATTTGTCCCCTTTATTCTCCACTGGGACAAACCAATATGTAGGCAGTTTTCTTTGTGAAGATGTACCCAAAGTATCACATCAAACAGGTGACTTGTATAAAAACTCCACAACCCCATATTGATCATCTAAAGATGAAAACAAATATCTCCATGAGTGTTAACTGGCTCTACTCCCCTAAATATGAAAACATAAAAAGCACATGGGAAATACAGAAATTCGAACAAGTAACACAAACTTGTCGTAAATCATAAACAAAAACCAACTATTTGTGAGACAGCATAGGTGACATTGGTCTACTGTGTAAATTTTAGAATGAGGCAGACAAAAATTTGGAAGGCCGTTAATTTTCCTCTCCTCCTGTTCTGTCTCCTTGGGTATCCGCTGCTCACAATGTCCAGTTGTTTCTGCGTCTCTGCAGCAGTAGCCTGCTGCCTTTGCAAGCTCTTCAGTTAATGTGTGGAGGTCGGCAATTGCTTCATTAAAAGCTAGCCCAGCATGGTGGTTCATGCCTTTAATCCCAGCACTCAGAAAGCAGAGGCAGGTGGGGTTCTTGTGAGTTCAAGGCCAGCCTGATTCTACATATGAGTTCCAGGCAGATGGGCTACACGGAGACCCTGTTCAAAAAGGCAAAAAAAAAAAAAAAAAAAAAGAAAGAAAAGAAAAAAAGAAGAAGAACTCTTTTTGTAAGAAAGCGTGTTTTCTCTGAGGAGTTCAGAATCTTACACACAGAGAAGTTAGGGGCAGACCCAATCCACTGGGTGTGTTGGCTGCACTGCCTTTTTGCTGACTTCAAATGCTTCCTGACAGCCTCTGTGACTGATCCACAGTCCCCCTCTTGCTGTCCCTGGCCTCAGCCTCTGCCAGGGAATCGTACTAGTCTCCCTTTATTTTCAAATGGAAAACTGCTTTCTGTCTGTGAAGCAACAGAGTTCAAGAACTTTCTCAAAAGAGACAGTACAGCAATCAGAACTTTCTCACTTAGCTCAGTCTCATTTTCTTTCTGTATTCTCGAGCCATGTGTTGCTTTCCCCAGCACCTTCGACTTTTGCTTGATACTCAAGAGGATCCTCCAAGATGATTTACAGGTGCCTACTACATTTTTATAAGCGGCAGAGAGGCGATTCCTCTCTTCATTAAATAGCTCAACTCTTCACCCAGTTTCAGATTTCAGGCAAGCTACCTTCTGCGCCATCTCACTCTTATCCATGACCGACTGGATAGTCTGTGCTCAAACTGGAAGGAGGCTCAGCAGCTTCCCCGGCAGCAGCAATGAGACTGTCTTTGGATCTTCCTGATCAGACTCCATGCCCCCGCTGTTTAGTTGGATGGTTTGTTTTCTTGGTGGTTAGTTTTTTGAGTTCTTTGTATTTTGTAGACATCAGTCATCTGTCAGATGTATAGCTAGTAAAGAAATTTCCCCATTCTGTAGTGATGTGTCTACATCACTCAAATGATGTTGTCCTTTGCTGTTCAGAAGCTTTTGAGTTTCACGAAGTCCTAGTTGTCAATTGTTGGTATTAATACTTATGCTATTGGGACACTGTTCAAGAGGCCTTTCCTGTGAGCATATTCCCTACTTTCTTCTCTGTCATATTTAGAGTATCTGGCTTTATGTGGAGGTCTTTGACCCATTTGGAGATGAGTTTTGTGCAGGGTGAGAAATAGAGATCTAGTTTCATTCTTCTGTATGTAGCTCTCCAGCTTAATTAGTACATTGGTAGAATTAATATTATGAAAACGGCCATCTTACCAAAAGCCCTCTACAGATTCAACACAGTCCCCATGAAAATTCCAGCACAAGTATTCACAGACATGGAAAAATTGTCTCAAAATTAATATTGAAATACAAAAGACTGATGATAGACAAAGCAATCTTGAATAATAACACACTGATGGTGGTATTACAATCCATGATTTCAAAGCTATGATAATAAAAAAGAGCACACACATTCATCAGTGGAAGAGGATTGAGGACCCAGATATATAAGTCTACACTCCAACCACCAGCTGACTTTTGGCAAAGAGGCCAAAAATACACATGGAGAAAAGACAGTATAGTCAACAAATTGTAGACTCTTAAAACATGTCTTTTTGTAATGTATACTCATATAACATCCCTATTTGTATTTCAGAATTATATAACATGACTCTTTGTATTATATACTGATATAACATATTTATTTATTTATTTATTTATTTATTTATTTATTTATTTTTGTGTGTGTATGAATGTACTGTCTGCATGCAGGTCTGTGCACCCGTGTCGTGCAATGCCGCGGAGGTCAGAAGAGGGTCTCGGATTCCCCTGGAACTGGAGTTCTCCTGGAATTGGAGTTTCGGACGGTTCTTAGCCACCATGTGGGTTCTGGGGATCGAACCCGGGTCCTCTGCAAGAGCGTCAGTGCTCTTAACCGCTAGGCTATCTCTCCAGCCCCATAACA